>VXAD01001742.1:1062763-1393791 GCA_013399195.1 Dicrurus megarhynchus
AATAGGATAAAAAAAAAAAAAAAAAAAAAAAAGAGAAACAACTTGTATGAACCAGAACTAAAGTGGAAGATAATTGTTCATTATTGATGGAAATGGCAGGAAAAACAGAAACACTGCATTAGATTCCAGATGTTTTGAATTTTCTAGGTACTCACAAAAATAAAATGGTCTCACATAATACTTCATCAGAATAGTTACTGTTTTACCCAAGTTAAAACTGCAAATGCAAGCAGTGAAGAGATTGATCACGCAAGTTAATAAATTCAGAAATGTGTACTTTTTAATCACCTGACAATTTTTGGCATCTACTTCTAAATGTGCATTAAAAAACCCAAAACAAAACAGAAAAAAACCCCAATTTAATTAAATTTAAAATGGTGCAAATTGTTCATAAGAATAAAAAAGGATGGTATACCACAAAAGACATTTTTTCACTCCTATTAGATCTTCTGATCTTGGATACAATAGCAAGCTGACAGCTCTGGCCTATAAAATTTGTGCTTCTTCATGAACAGCAAATTACATGAAAAAAGAGTTTTGACAGTCTATCCAAAATCATTAATAACAACCTTTCAACTTGATTATATATGAACTATTGTTATAGCCCTTATTAGATAACCATCACATTTGAAAACAAGAATGAGTGCTATAAAGAAAAGATCTGGTGAGATTCAGAAGCAACAACGAATAGGAAAACACAGAAATTTCTGAACTTTTTTTTCCTGAATTCTGTCCACAAAAAGTCAAGTGTAAATCAACTGTCTGCATCTAAACCTTACTCCAGATGACAGATTTAACTGAGGAGCTTAATTATTGTTACAACTTTTGATGAAATTGCCACAATACCAATATAGAATGTGTTAGAATGTGTATAGAATATATACCATTCTATATATTTCACAGGTTTAAAATATTTTTAAAATACATTAAAATACAATACTGAAGCTGAACTGAAGCTTTTAAAAAGACAAATATGTTAATTCCTACTCTCTGAAAAACCACAGAAAATTCAATTAATTCCATTGTACAAATGTGAACTCCATGTACCTCCATCTCTTACTTTGTTGAATGACTCTGAATGTCTCTGCCCTCATTACTGAACTATTGGAACCTTATTTGTACAATGAGTAGATCAGCCTATATTTGACATCTGTGAGACACAAGGTCTTTCCAGCCACCCATTAACAGATGAAATAATTTCTTGCCTCTACCTTCAATAAAAGCAACTTAACTGTGAAGTCTCCAAAGACTAAACAATTTAAACCCCATGATAAAGCATATTTTACAGAGTTCATGAAAGCCTTGTATCCATTTTCCAGAAGATCTCTAATTTTTTCCCAAATTCAGCTTTCAGAATGTGTTGCACCAAACATGCACCTTTGCATTCCATAATACTTAATTTCCCTCTCCTCTGGTTACTTACCCAACCTTTGTGCAAACAAAGCACACACCTGGCCATGTATCTTATAAGGAAAAGTACTATATGGAAACGTTCTTCTTTCTTAAATAATAAATGTGTGTTGATTCCCTAACTAGAGGTTTGGAGATGTGCAAAACTCATCACTAATATAGCAAAAATGAACCAGTGTTAAAACTAACAAGACGAATAGCATAGTAACTATTTTTGAGTTGTCTTGCTCATTCCGGATAGCATTTGCAGATTTGTCATGTAAACATAGGTTCAAATTTACACACAGTTCAGTGTCACTTCTATTCCATTTACAAATTCCATTTGCTCATTGACCTAAATGTGCATTTTCAGGGTTAATAAACTACATTATGAACTAATTTACCTCTACCCTCTACCTAACTAAATTATCCTGATCTTCCTCCATGCTGCAGTCCTGCTCAGGAACCTCAGTCTCTCCTTGAAAGAGCTTTATAATTTTAAGTTGCAGAACACATGCTTAACAAATGAACCAAGCACGAAAATAATCACACAATATGTGCTGCTAAGAGGATGAAATAAAAGCATTTGTCTATATTTATCTTAATCTGAACCCAGTAGTCTGCAGTTGTGGTATTTGTAACATTTGCCAAGATCATGATAATTGCTTTTCTTCTCCTGACTTCTCCTCTACCTGCTTTTCTACCCTTCCTTCCTCCCAGCCCCCTCCCAAAAAATGCTTGGTATTTACATTGGGATTCCTGGTCCCAGCCTGTAACTGACTTCCACCTTTTTCTAGCTTTCTCTGCACAAAGGATTGAAGGGCTCAACATTGCAATTAACTAAGTATCAGGAAGCCAGAAAAAAAAAAAATCCAGCAGTATAATGGTCATGAACTGAATTACCCACAAATCAGGCCAGCAGCCAGCATAGGAAACTGGGGAAATAGGCCATTTAATCTCCTCTGCCTTGACAGAAATGCCAGAGAAGGGAGGTCCAAGCAAGCCTGACCCACCATCATCATGGAGCAGAGGTTTCTGCATCTGAGAAATGTTCCACTGAAACCAACTAAAACCTTCCTTCTTTCCAATCACACAGCAGAAGGACAGCAAACAGCTGCAAGTCGCCTGCAGAAAGCACATCACAACTGTCAAACCTGGTTTTGATTAGTAATGCTGCCAGATAGCAGAACAGATAATGGCTGAAAGACCCGTCTGGCCAGACCAGGAATATACAAGCACATTTGCTTGTATAGTCAGTGCCTCTCCCCCCCGCCCCAGAATTTAGGGGCAGCAAAATCTTCATTTTCAGCTCCAAAATGGTGAGAAGGAGCACTCATCATGCTCCATCTCCCTCTATCCCATTTGAAACTGATTCATGGAGAACTTTGCTGCTGCTTGGCCAAAGGCTGCTGGAGAAACAATATGCAGAAACAGCAGGTCTGACAGGGCTTGATGTAGTCACCAAATTTTCAGGATAAAAGGGAAACACTGCCCTGAGTCCAGTGCTGTAATGAACTCCAACACTATACAGAATCATTGAATGGTTTGGTTTGGACAGGACCTCTAAAGACCATCTAGTCCAACTACCCTGTCATGGGCAGGGACATCTTCCACTGGACCAGATTGCTCAAAGCCCCATCCAGCCTGGCCTTAAAGACTTCCATGGGATGGGACAGCCACATCATCTCAGGACAAACTGTTCCATTGCCTCACCATCCTCACAGCAAAGAATTTCTTTCCTGAATCTAATCTAAACCTGCCCTCTTTCAGTTTAAAACCACTGACCCTAGTCTTATCACCACAGACACTTGTAAAATGTTTGTCCCCATCTTTGTCTGAAATCTTACTGAAAGGCTGCAGTGAGGTCTCCCTGGAGTCTTCTCCAGGCTGAACAACCACAACTCTCCCAGTCTGTCTTTGTAAGAGAGGTGCTCCAGCCTTCTCATCATTGTGGACATGCTCCAACAGGTCCACGTCCTTTTTATGTTGGGGATGCCAGAGCTGGATGCAGCACTCCAGGTGGGGTCTCATGAGAGCAGAGCAGAGGGGCAGAATCCCCTCCCTCACCCTGCTGCCCACACTGCTTTGGATGCAACCCAGGATGAGACTAGCTTTCTGGGCTGTAAGTTCACATTCCCAGATCATGTTGAGCTTCTCATCCACCACAAGCCCCGAGGTCTTCTCTCCAGGGCTGCTCTCAATCCATTCTCCGCTCAGTCCATACTTGTGCTTGGGATTGTCCCCACCCAGGTGCAGGACCTTGCACTTGGCCTTGTTGTTCATCCTACACTTATTACTACATCTCTGCCTGTCCATCCATTTTGACTCTTTGCTGTGATTTTGTAGCACCTCACCCTCCTCATCTTAAGAGCACTGGTGTAAGAAAGCCAACAGATGAGAAGACAGGGTGTGTGACATGGCAACAAGCACCAGGATGTTCCTGTAGAATTCATTCCCAAGCTATTATAAACAAGTGAAGCCAAATTCTTCTGCCACACAAGTTAAAGAAAACTGAGGTGAGCTTTCTTGGTCCACCTGCAGTTCCTCAGTGAGTTATTGGGACAACAGAGAGCAAAACTGAAAGATCCTTGATCCCTATTCTCCACTCTAACCCCTGTAAAATGGCAGAGATTTAAACACCAGCGAGCTATTCCAGCAGCCTCGGATCTTGTAACAGACATTCACTATGAGCAGTAAATTAATGAGAGCTGCATATTTAGACAGCTTTATTTCATATTATCCAAGCACATGTTCTGGAATTCCAGACTAATTTAAACAGTCATTTACAATTCTTTTATCTGCCTTCATTGACCAGAATTTCTTGTTAGCGTGAACTCTGAGTGGGTTCAATTCAGTACTTCAGTACATTCCCTACAAGTTTTACAAGATTTACATTTAATGTGTTTCACAACCAGGGCTCTTTTTCTTTAGGGGATTACCTCACCTTTTACATTTCCCACTGGCAGCAATTTTAAGTAGTAGCTCTCTGTATTTGCAAATGGAACAAAAATTTCTTTGTCTCAATTGGTTTGTTTCCATGTATTGTAATTTACCCACAGTGTTATGAGCTAAACTAATACAAATTAAATCCAAAAAACATTTTCAAACTAGTGATTTATCATGACTACGGTGTAAACAGTACTATAGATTACACTGACTTTGAATGAGACACTCAACTCACTTCCCAAGCTTATTATTTAAATGCATATATGTCACACAATCTTTCAGAACTAATTAGAAACAGAATACACAGGTTAACTCCACTTCATTTTTGGGGCAGGTTATAAAAATGCCTCCCTACTCTGCCTAGAAAAGTTTTACTGATGCTGGACAACAGCTAAATTGCTTTTGAGGAACAATACATTCTGGTGATGACCTAACAAAAAATTGTGATTTTTTTATTACATGCTCTTATCTTTAACTGCAAAAACAGTTAACTAAATCAGATGCTGATTGTGATTAAAACCACTTAATACAAAATAATCAGCAAGAAAACTCAGAAAGCCATATACTATATAGGGAATGGTAATTAACTACAAATGTAATGTAGGACTCAGAATCATTTTTTTATCAACTTTTTTTTTCTTTTAAGGAGAACTAAAAATTTCATTGCTTAGAACAATATTTTGAGAACTGGCAGAAGCACTGGTTGAATGCTTCCTGTTCTCCTGTTCTTATTTTGGTCCTGAGCAGCTAATAGAAACCCTCACTCACAGGCTGCACAATACTCAGAGTTTGCAAGTGAAGCCATTTCAGACAAACTGAATGAGCAAGAATTCTTCTTCCCAAGCATTTTTCCTCAAAATTGATACGACAACAGTCCCTCCAGCATTTAAGAATCGCCCTTCTCTGCCAAGCACTGCAAGGCCCATAACAAAGCATGCATGCATGCCATTTTCTCTTTTTAAGAAAAGCAGGAAGCTTTTATCACAAGACCAATCTTAGGAGGAAGCCACAATTCTCCTTCACATACACTATCAGAAGGGCCATGTCTACTCCCAACACTAAGGCTGTTGACAGAAGCCATGGTGCAGTTGTACTCCACAAGCCCTGCTTTTAAATAAATCAAGGTTTGAAGTAATACCTACCCACAATAATTAAAGCATTGTGCACATGTGCACAGTGAAAAATAGTAAAATCTGTCAAATCTGCTTGAACAAAAGGTATGAGAACTCACTACACCTAATTTTGTAGCTTAAGAATTCTAAATTTACAAAGCTGCAGGATTTACCCTTGTACCATGTAAGTCTAAAACACTTCACTTCTGTTTCTCTGTCTTGCCAGATGGATACTCCTCCTTCTTGCTCTTGAATGTTTTCCATGAAGGGAAGGTAGCTGGCCTGACCCTGCAATGGATGAATTACTACATCCAGCCCAGCCACAGGACCAAAGGACAAACAGCAAATGTCAAAGCAGAAGAAAGCACCTCTAGCAAGCTGACCTAGTAAAATGCCCTTAAAAATCAAGGCATGAGCCAGACTCGGACTCAAGCCACCTGAAATGAAGTTGGCTACAACCTTCATGTCCTGAAACACATTAGATCCAGAGAGGCTTTCAGTCAGAACTGCTCAACAACATTGCAGTCACCAGAATTACTGTAGTGAATTGACTTCGATACTATGCAATATTCTTGCCTGGTGTACAATGATTTGGCAATTACTGCCAACTAACTTTGTCATCCTAACAATTATTGGGCATGGTTTTGCATAGGGAAAAAAGTGTAGCCTACTCTAATTCAAGAAATATGGGACTTGGTTTCTACTTTCACGTGTGGGTTGTCTCAGAGGATATAAGACTTTCATCAAAATTCAGATGGTTGCTGTAGACAGTGGTAAAAGGAGGAAATGAAGCTACATGGCAATCAATGCCAGGTCTGTAAAACCCCTCTCCTTCTTTCTCCGAAACTTGGGAGGCAAATCACAAGGAAACACATAGATTATTGGCAAAACAAGTGGAGTGCACACAGGAGGGCCAGATTCTAGCTTTTGTTTTTCTTATCTGACATCAGGCAAGACAACTGAAACACAGAGGATTCTTCTGTAACTAGGTAGTGTGGTCTTCTGTCCCAAGGGTGGGAGACCTTCAATCAAGAGATCCTAAAAATCTACTCCTGATGGTACTACCATGGCAATTCTTCATCCAAAAGAGGAATAATATTTTTTACTTACCTCCCAAAAGTCATAAAGAATATTGACTTAGTTATTTCCATACATTATCTTGAGAACATACAGAAAAATTACAATTCCAATGTGGTAAAGAAATGTAACCCAAGAAATTTCTTAGTAGTCAAGGACAAATGCCTCAGCTTTCTAACACTGAATCACACCAAGTTATTGAATACTTCTTGAACACCATCCAAATAAATAATTCTATGATTCTACTTCTCATGCAAAAAATGGTTACCACATTTGCCATTTAGAGTTGACTCATGAGAATAAATTTGAAGAGCCTGTGAAGTATTTAGAGACTGCAGCTGAGGAGCATCAGAGAAAAGCCAACGGAGGAATTGATAACCTGTATTTTACACAAGTTTTAAACACACCAATAGTTATAGTTATGAAACTGAGCAGCTGCTTATCTGCAAGACATCTGTGATCTTTTATTGGCAATGAGCAATGTTCCCAAGCAAAAGACAGTGATCGCACAGTAAAAGGCCACTGATTCAGATCACACAGGAGCCACTACCGGTATATCTACTGCTAGATTTACCAAATTCAGAAACTGCAGCATAGCCCTAAGCTACTCCAAGTGATGTAGAGCTGTATCACAACAATGGAAAGGCAATGAGGAGATGGCTTAAATTTCAATTCAAATATAGCTTAAAGTCTTGCTTGCTTCCCACCTCAGGGATAGACAAACAGAATCCCTTCACCAGACCAGTTTATTCAGTCTACATTTACCTATTCTTTTTATTTAAAAAATGTAACAAACTTAAAAAAACTACAGAGAGTTTAAGATTTACAGCAAACACTTTAACCAAGTACAAAATAACAAGAGAGAGGATCTTTGACCGGGAACAAAATGTACAGTTATTCCTGGCAAGGTTTAATGGTACCAAATACATGTAGTGAGTCTGTTCCATAAACTGCACTGGATTGCATGGATAGGCATGTTCATTTAACCATCCTGTACATTAGCACAGCCAAATAACAGCTCATACTTCTTGAGGGAAAAGTACATAAATTACAACAAGTACACAATTACAGAACAAGGAATTGTCTAAGGAATGCAGCAATACTGAAAACAATTTAGAAACCACAGCAGACAATCAACTGACCTTAAAACACACTGTGCTCCCCATCAAATGAGCAAATTAATCCCGATAAGTGTAGAAACATCAAACAAGAACATAAAGCAGACACTTTCAGTTGGGCTAACTCTTCAGAAGTTTCAAAACATGGCTGAAAGAAGGATGCCTCTGTTTTGCAAACATTTCATAGTAGCTAGCAACATGATATGTTAAACTACCATATATGAGGTCAGGTCTTCGCTACAAATTCTTCCCTATCATCTGTCAGATGTTTAAAGTCTCACCTCTTCACTGACAGAATGTACAGAAAAAAAACCCTGGTGCTAAAATAGATGGGCTTCATCAGCATTTAAATGACTTGCATAATCAAAACATCAGAAACTGTCAGCATGAACTGTCAACAGTAAGATGCTCCTCCAAGACAGCTCTGTTCCAGGACTTATGCTCACACAATACAGGAACACTTTCTGGTAGCAGCCAACTCCATCACTCGGTAGAAAGACAGAAGGATGAATTACCATTTTACAAAAGCCTATGAATAAAACAGTTTCAACTAAAGCAGTGAGGTGTGGATTTGTTGCTTCAAATACGGGTCTTACAAAAGTAGGTAGCCAAGACTTATCTTTGTTAAGTCTGGATTTAAATGCGCAGTAGGTGTTCAAATATAAGTTACCAGCCAGAAGTGTCCAAAAAAGGCTAATAGGAAAGGTTTGTCACCAAGCTGAAAGAGGGCTGTCATCAAACTAGCCACTAATGGCTAAAATAATAATGGCTAGTACAGGCTGCAAGTAAATCCTATTCCTAAAATTGATCCATAGCCTTCATAACTAATAAAGGCTCTCTGGCAGGAGACAGAATGATTTAAAATAAAACATAAAATGTCACCTCCTTTTTCAGGAGGGAAGTGTGTGTGTATGTGTGTGTATGTGTAGAAAGGGCTGAAGAGTCTTTCTCAATCCTTTCCTATGCACCAACGTCTCATTTCCAGAATATACTACAGATGGGAGACGGAGCAACGCACGGTCATAAACCCCATCACAGGTTCCAAAACGCAAGTGTCACAGAAACATGGAGAAGTGACTCAGGATTAGGCTTCAGAAATTGCTGGAGTCTCTGTGGCTGGCACCCACAGAGCCAGAAATGCAGAATGAATGGATCCCTCAGTGGTTTATAGTAATTAGGCACATTTCTGAAACTGGCGCTGCGATTGCTTCGTCTGCACTAATTGAGCACAATGCAAAGCAGTGCTCTGAAATGCCAAATGGCACATTTAACAACCTTATAAAGGAGCCAGGAATACAGATTCCTTCTTTTTTTTCTTAATAAATAAAAAAAAAAAGCACTGGCCTAACTTGTCACTGCACAATACAGAGAGCTGGAAAGTGTCCAAAATTGCTCCGTAAGTGTTGTTTTATTAGCCTGAGACTGTTAATAAATATATTGTAAACGAACTTATACTTGCTTGGGTGAATATAAAGAAAGAATTGTTTCACTATTCTTACAATGTTTGCAATTTACTCTACTTCTTCACTTTTTTTACCCTGGTTACACTGTTTCTTTACTACTTTACCACAGCAACTGACATTTATTTGGGCCATAAATTACCCTAATGCAGTGTAGTGCTCTTTCATAAATTTTACTAACACAACACTTACAGAACATAGACTTGTATTAATTAAACCCATGCCTACACAAATCTAACATTTCCTTTTAACGTTTTTACTTACTGCTAATTCTGGAAAACACACAGAAGGACAAAGGCTTTCTCTTCCCTTTCACCAGGTGTGGTTTTAAAGTTTAAATATACATATAATGTGTATCTTATTACCAGTGTGTCACAGCTGATAACTCACAATCTCTGAGAGGAAAAATACTGTCTCCCAAGAACTTGGCATACCAAGCTACAAATTAGATGCTTTCATTAAGAGAAACTTAATTAACTCTTAGCAATTTCCATTTTTGACTTTGCCACTGCAAGACTTTCATTACTTGTCAGAAACAGTTTTAGGCATTTCTAACCCTAGATGTTAAAAGTCTTTCAAGATTAAAACTTGAGACCTGTAATAGAAGTTTAAGAAATCTGAAAAAAGGCTTCTTTCCTATAGGAACAAAAAACGGTTTGAGGTACATATTGATAAGATAGGCACAGTAAATACTAAGGTAAGTTTGGTTTAGTAATGTTTTTCATGCCCAAGTTTAGTTTTAAAATGGAAAAAATAAAGCGACTGTTATGCAATACCAGCATATGAATATTCAACAAATATACTGAATAAACATAGCAATAGCAGTAGAGTACACTACAGTACAGGAAGACACATATGACATATATATGACAATGTGTGCAATATGCACTTAAGGTGCTACTTAGCCACACTTGCCTCCTATTTGCAATATTTGAAAATGTGCTGTATTTTGTACAGAAAATACGTCATACCAAATCATAAGCAGAACAACCTGAGGTGCTGCACACCCTGCCCTGGGCTCCTGCCTCCCTCAGGCAAAGCCCCTGGGCTCCCAACACTCGTAACTTGAGGTGAGCAGCAAAGCAATCCCATCACTGACCCATTCCCAAGACCTCACGGAATGTCTACAACCACAAAGCACTCAGACAGACCACCCTGTGTAAGGCAGCATCTGCTGTACTGGAAGCAGAGCATGAAACCCCAGGTTTTGTGTTTTAGCCTGCTCTGGTCACTCACCACAAGAGCAGGGGCAGGTCTGTGTGCCCCCAGCTGCACACACACACCAATCCCACCCTAGACAGCAGGAAGCATTGCTCCCAGGCACACATAAACTGTACACAGGCATTTAATCCAACATGACATATTTGTGAACAATTTAAGTTAACACAGCAGCACTTATGCCACAGTAAAACCTTAGAGATACGATAAATAATTTACAAGAGCAGCGCAGTCACCACCAGTGTTTGTTTTCTCAGTGGTCTTTATTAAACCAAATCACTGGGATTAAAGCTACTACAACAAAAACTGGAGACAGACATGAGTGGGTTGACAACTTTTCTGTTTGTTTAAGCCGCCTTACTGAGAAGACTCGAGTTAAATATGACCAGAAATAAATTTGTCACAATACAATTTTAATTCTCAAATATCTGGAACCAATTAACTTTGGGAAAGTTTCAAAAGGGCCACCCAGTAATAAACACAAAATCATTTGTGTCTGCTGTCTTGTTTGTGATAATTTTTTTTATTGCTACCTCAGTTTCAGATGTCAGAGTAATGACTTCCACATTCCGATAAAAATGTGAATTGAATCCATATGGAAAAGATGCTCAAGCCCATCAAAATCAAAAGAACTCCCTTATTTCTAAGTTCTTATACAAAGAAGATTATAAAGCCTAATGTTTTTACCATTCTCAATTAAAATTAGGAAACTTTTAATACTATTACCAAAGAATCAGATATGTCACAGAAAGATGTATCTATTACTTAACGGAAATGTTAATGTAATATAATTTACTTAAAAGTCTCTAGCTAAAATTAGCATTTAACCCTTTGAAAGACGTAGCAGCCCTAATTGCCAAATGATATCCATTTCATGTTAAAATTATTTAGGAAATACACATTATTATGATTAAACAATGTTCCATAGTTTCAGGCATTTACACCAAAGATAACTATGCATATACAGCATATTTAGCTTCACACTGAGAAGTAACCTGAGGAAATTGCCAAGATTTAAAAGCACTGTAAAAGAAGCTATCTCCTCCTTTCTTCAGTCACAAAGTCAGTGTCCTTTCCATCCTTCCAGCCTGAAAAAAGAAATACCTCTCCAGAAGGTTTGTTTTTCACTAGATAACGGAGAATAAACAGAGTTACAGGCAGAACTCACAACTGTATATACAATTCTCTAAAACCATCCAGTACTTCTCTATATTTCTTTTTGAAAAATATCACTCCTGCCTATATTTTCTATGACAATTAAAGAGTCCAAGTGCTTTTAAACTAGTGAGGAGGGAAGGGGCACAGGTCTGCTTTATTTGACAAGGTAAAGCAAAACTATGGAATCAGTGTTACAGAAGTCTTATTAATTACACTGCTAAAAACTCCCCCATGTCCATCCAGTGGAACAGAGACTCCCACATTTGTCAGGGACACAAGCTCAACTGAAGACAGCACTTTCCCCATCCGTATACACTAACAGAGGATTTGGTAAGCTACACCCCCGCAAACGTGCACCACATCTCTGTGTAACTGGGTGCTAACAACAGACACATACTGTTTGTCCAGGGATTCCACCACACGTGCTCCAAAGTACCAAATGCCATGTGGCTTCCCTGCATTTTCTTTAGTGCCTGTTTCGCCTGGGTTTTTTTACTTGAGGTAAGAAGAATTAAGAATTAAGCATAGAGAGAAAATCCTGCTTATGTATGCTTATGTATGATTAATTATTCCATGGATAGCTAGGATAAGGAAAAATAAATATGCAGGTAAGAGCCTACACACCAAGAGGCAGTGGGAAGGGGAGAGATGTGCCTCAGCAAGCTCTGCAATGGACTCCTGGAGGTCCAGCAGGTCACCCAGCTAACGGTGGCAATCGTTCCTCAGCTTACACAGATGGCAAAATGCCTTCCTGCTGTTGGAGCTGACCTGGCCCAAGGTGCAAGACTTGCCTCTCCAGATGTAGATATATAAAGCCTTTGAATTCCCACTCCACAGGCTGAAGGAGAAATACCTGCATTAGACCCCAGAGCACAGAAGTGGCCATACCAGAAGAGGTCCACAACACAGCCACCTCAATTCCCGGTTTTGAAAAACCACCAGCAACAAGTGCCCGGAAAATACCTTCTCTGCTACACACTGAAGCAAATTCCAGGGCACAGCTGCAAGAACAACATATAGGATCTCCACATTTGATTGCCTTAATGAATTATTTTTCCCACAATTTCTTCTGCAGCCCACGAGAAAGCTTTTGGCATCCTAATTGTCCAGTGTAGCTTTGCATGTGTATGCATCAGTTTGTTTTGAACTTCTAACAATTTTCTTTGGCATCCCTTCATTCCTGCATTACAAGTAAATAATTCATCACCATTCCCCCTCTTCATGCAAACACAATTTTACATGACTTGTCTCCTACTCGTTCTCCCCCGGGCTAAGTGTACCGAATTTAGCTCCTCCACTTACACATGTTCTTCAACACCTTTGCATCTTTATTTTTCCACGAGGTACTTTCCCTACTTCTATTACACTTTAAAGAGGACCAGAACTGCAGACAGCAGTAAACCTGTCAGCACACTTGTGATTTACATAGTGGCATGATAATGATTTTTCAGTTTTATCCTCTACTCCTTTCCCAATCATCCTTAATATTAAATTGAAGGGAGTAAGGGAAATGGGGGTGTTTAACAGCTACAAAATGTGGAACTGACATTTTCCTCATATTTTCAACTTCCTGAGTGAAAAATCATATTCCAACACTGTATATATAAAAGAGGAGTTTTCTCCCCACATGCATTGCATTACTGCCACTTCATCAATGGAACAGTGTCATGAGGCTTCTGCAAACTTTAGCAGCTCTGATTTTCACAATCTTAGACAAACTATAAATAGCAAAAACTTGTCTTCTCAGTTTCGTCTTTCCCAGAGAGTTTATGACAATGATAATAGGTGCTCTTCCCCATTACCTAGTGTTTGGCCATATCTGTATGAACCTCACTTTTGCAGTGCCAGGCTGAAATTCTGTGGCTGAATTTAAAGAACAAAAAATGGAGTTAGTGAACATGGATGCATAAAAATTATCAATATGAAGAAATTTTAAAAATACAAGATTCTGTGCTTCTAAGTTCATCATAAAGATATATACAATTTCTCTGTTTTCTACCTGCAGAACAGGAATATTTTATCAATTCTTTAATCAAGCAATCTTGGTATTTTCTTTGTGAATTATTCCCTTTTTTCTGACCAATCTATTTTTCCAGTTTTCCTCTGATGACGCATCTTACAAGTCTTTAAACTTTCCAGATTGCTTTATAAAAGGAAAATCTATCCATATTAAAAATTCCTAAATGCTGGTTTTTTTAAATAAAAGCCCCAAGTTTTTAAGCACACAAAGTACAATATGCTTTACCCTTTTCCTTTATTCTCATCTTCTATCTTCTTCCTTAGCCATTACATAATACGTTGGAAAATTCACAGGCTTCTGTTTCTGCTTGTTTTCGCTTTTCTGTCACCTATGCCCTTCCTGACCAATCCAGCAACAAAGAGAGTCAACTACGAGCTTTGTTCAGTGACAACTTGTACAGAAGAGCAGCTCACCTTCCCTCCTTGTAGCCTCACCACCTCCAGCAGTGACCAGAATCTCAGAATATATTTACACCAGGCTGCATCTTGTTGGGAGCTGCAGATGGTTGTAAACAATTAAGTTGCTATTTAAATGTGGATCTCGAGGATCATCATATGAGATTACCTAAACATTCATCAATCTAATTTCAATAGCAGGCTAAAAATGCCTCATGAGAAAATAAAGTAGCACAAAAGCTGTCAGAGTTAATGTGTTTTAGTGAGATGAACTTCTTCTCATTGTTTTATTAATCTAATACATATTGGGTGATTATTTAAAAATATTCCAGGAGCTTCCTATCACGTTTTTTTTGTGCCCTCAAAATTCAGTATTAACACTGTTACCAAACCCGCCAAGTATTTTTTTTCCAAATCACCTGTTCAAGTGACCTGTAAACTCCTGGTTAACCCAATAAAAGTTTAATGGGTTTTATAGGTGATGCAAATATACTCTGCAAACTTGCTTTCATTAACAAAAAAAGACCTCTAATCAGGGAGACTTCCTATTTATCTTATTTTAGCAACAGGTAAGTATCATTGAAGTAACAGGTTAATTAATTCTCTGCATTTGAAATTACAAGTCCAAATTTAAAGCAATGTTTTGAACACTGCTACAAGATAAATACTATGCAACTGAGTACAAAACAACAGTGACCATAGACCAGTGGAGAATTATTACATTTGCAAATATTTGCAAATACTTCAATACAGTGCACTGAAGTCAGTGCAGAAGATTTGGCAGGTTGAAAAAAGTGAAAAGAACCACATCTGTACTACAGCTAATAAAAAAAATACATGGCGTTATGACTTAATTTAGATATACTCATAGTGTGAGACCCACATGTACAATGAGCTCAGTTGGTCAGAACATGGTGCAAATAACATCGAGGCAGTGAGTCGAATCCCTGTATGGGCAATTCACTCAAGGGTTGGACTCTATGATCCTTGTGGGTCCCCTCTAACTCAGAGTATTCGTGAATCTGTTGATGATTTTGTACATAAGATAAACCACAAACTGAAAAAATACGTTAAAAATACAAACATGAACATAAACTACCAGTTTTGTTTCTTAGGATATTGCAAAACACCAACTTGCTCATTTTCTTCATTTCAGTGCCTAACAGTCTGTTTGATCTTATGTTTTCAGTAAGTCCCAAGTAATCAATCATCTACTTTTGCTGAAGGTCACAATGCTCACCAACAGACTGTTATGCTGGCCCTTCCTCTTAACCCAGTGGTAAAATTTCTGTAGCTGGAGTTTTCTAATACTGCTCACACCACCTTTGTATTTTCAATTCACTGCACAGGTTTAGGGTTTTCCATACCTCCCTGTGTCTGAGGCTTCCTTCCAACCCCCCTCTCACATGAGTGAATACTGTTTAACACAAATCCGTTCGACTTTGGTTTGAGCTGCTGCTCAAACTGCAGATCGGAGTAACTCCATTCAGTAAAGTTCCAAATATAATCCTTCCGGCTTGGCACACATCCTTTGAGTCTCTACATGCAGAATATACAGGCTACACTGCACATAAGCTGGAATTCTGAGAGAAAAATTACATATTTGTGCCCATTAGTAAAACTTTCTTAGCAAATCAGTAAGAAGCCTTATCCTAAAAATTGTTGAAACAGAAACATCTTCAATTTCTGTTTCATTCAGATTCAAAAATGCCATACAAGCAGGCAGTCAGGCAATCCAGTAGAAAACGTACAGAGATTTGCTTTTGGGGAGAGGGGGGAGGTGTCCAAGAGCTTCATTGTTTATGACCATGGCAAAGTTCTCCAGCAAGGTTATTTACACCAGTGAATTCTCATTACATCTTGCTTTGCCTAAGGCCACTGACTTACTGTGATTTGCAAGCATTAGCAAACAATGCCCATATTCAAGTTTAGTGTATCTATTTCGACACAAAATGGTTGATATTGTGCACCAGGGTCCTGGCTCAGGACTCAAGGGGCCAGTTTGCACAGCTTAACGTGCTCAGGAACCTGGTTCAGCTTCCAGCAGTCTTAATTAGGCCCGGAATAAGTAAGAGACATGGTGAATATCGGGGTTTAAATGTAAAGCAAAAGGGTTATTCAAGTAATTTCTTGCACAGCAGAGAATTGCAGTGTGTTAGAAGAGCTGTTGTCACCAAAAACAACTTTATATTTTTTATCTAGGATAATGACCATAATTTGTAAAGCTCCTGCTAATTAATAAAAACAGAAAGAGAAAAATAGAGACAAAGACAGCACATGCACGGATGCACACGTGTGTGTGTTTGTGTCAGGAAGCAGGGAAGGTTTTTGTACTTCTTTGACAAAAACATTCCTATACAAGCATCTAAAGAATTTTAAATTTTCAAATATTCAAAATAAATACAATTGTTTATAAAGTATTTATAAGCAGCTAGTGGGGCATGAGCTTACACATACAAAAAAAACGTTTATTTCCAATCCAACAGTAGTACAATCCACTCTTTGAAAACTTTTGCAATGTGACTGATATTTAAAGACCTTTTATTCAACATACTGATCTGCAAAACAGATGAATTATATAAGTGAAATGTTCCAAATAGAATTTCGTCTCAGAAATTGTACCAGCAAATTTGAGTAAGAGTGAAGCCAATAGTTACTTTATCCAAGGTTACTGACACAAATGATTTTACATAAACAAAACCACAACTTTTCAAGATTAAGAAATCTGCAATTGAAAAATAGTATAATCACTAACACTTTAAAATATCCAAAGGTGGCAATTTATTAAGTTTGATTTTGGGGGAGTGTTAAGCAAATTCAGGACACTTTTAATGAAGTTATTGACTTTCTATGAATTTTAAATCGAATACATCTTAGTGAAACCCATGCCTATAATTTTTTTAACCCAAACTATGGTAGGTACTTTATAAAATTCAGAAACATGTGAAACACTAGCATATGTGCCAGTTTATTGAAGGTTAATGAATAAACCAGGTATTAAATTGAGAAACTTATGTCTTAAATAGATGGCATTCAGACCCTCTTTCTGATTCCCACTTCAGATCATTCTTCTCCCTAGAAATACTGAACAGGGAATTTCCATTTCCAGACTTATTTCAGTCGAGTCTGCAAAAATCTCCTGCAGTCTTTGAGGAGAGCAGCAGCTATCGAGGCACCCCATTGCAGCTGAGCTGAGAGGGAAAGGTTACTGAACCAGAAAGAAACTCCTTAAAGAATCACACTGCTCACATTACAAAAACATTAATAGTTCACACGGAAGTGACCACATGAGATCAATGTCAAATGATGCAGTTCCTCGGAAATAACCCCATTCAGCAGAATGCTGTAGTAAGATATGGTAAGTGATGCACTGCTGAAATTTCCATAGTCACTAATGGTCTGATTTACTGATCCATTGTGTGGGAAGGGTAGAAAAGAGAGAGGAGCAGATTCAGAAAGTATTCTACTGTCACACTCATCGCTGGATTTTCCTTTAAAAATGCTATGAAAGTCAGTTTGTCTTCCAAAGACAGAACCAGTCTTAAAGACAGGACACTAGCTGGCAAGTTTTGCACATGAACAGGACTCAAACCAAGATAAAAATCTGCCTTAGGAAAACCAGTCAGAGGTAGATAAAATAAATTTTGTTCTTTCTTTAACTTTCCTCACATTTAACAGATGTAGATTGATACTTCATAATTACTTCCTTCTGCTTTACCAAGAAATTCTACATTTTCTTTACCAATGTTTCCTCGTTAGAGCTCAGCTTTGAGGACAGATTTTTTCTTTCCATTTTCTGACACCAATACGGTTTTCAAGCTGACCTGTCTTCCATCCAGACTGACATTTACAAGCTGTGCTAGAACTTGTCCTCCTCCACTTTTCTAACCTTATTAGAGGCATAAGGAGTATATCACAGAGACAAGATTTCAAATGAACCACCTCCCCCTGAATGCCAAACCAGTGACTGTTTAAACAACCAAAAAACTTAGCCTCAGCACTGTTTAAAAATCTACATATCCTGTAACAGCATCATTTAAAGAACTTCAGCAGCCACGTGTTAACATTTGCCATACACCAGCACATCCATTATATCTGACTATAAACATAACCAAAAACATTTACTCTTTCACAAAAAGACTTTTAAAACCATTTTATACATAGCACGAGAAACACTTTTTAACATAGAAAATGCAGAAGTGAAAATAAGAATGTTATTTCAGACTGTATGTGCAAAGGTGCAGTTTTTGTTCTGCATCACAGAAACCATGAAAACGGAGAAGCTAACTGCAATGTTTTTGAAAACAACTCATTTTTGTACAAAAAAAAAGCTTGTTGTAATTTTTAGTTCAAGCTGGTTTTGCTCCAAAACCTTCTGTGGAACTCTATTTAAGGAATTCAAATGCACAACTGACTTTTATTTTGACAGCTCAGAGTTTCAAAAGGAGCAGAATAATTTCTGGGCTGAAATTGCTGCTCTGTTTAATTATCATTATCCTATAAATGACGTCAGGAACAGTATCAGACTAGAACTGGCACTAATATACTAAAAGTGGATAAAGGCAATTAAAACATGAAGGATTTAATTTCAAATGAAACATATGGAGCACAGAAAATAATAATTAAATGTAATATATAGTTAATCAGAAAGAATGTCTGCTCATTCCTCTGGCCAGTTCTATGGCAAGATTAACACTGTGTTTAACAAAACCAAATCAAATCACAAACCAGCAGAATAAACTTAAACTTTGCAAACTGTTGTATTCTTAGAAACATCTTCATTCTGCATATTTTGAACACAGAAATGAAGATTTCTTCTTCAACAAAATGAAATCTGTACTCCAGGACTAGTTTACACAATACTTGAACCATCTGAGAAGCCACAAAGAAGCATCTTGTCAACAACTCTCATCAACACAATAACTGGACAATTTTAAGTAGGACTGCCAAAACCTCAAAAAATAAAGATTCCACAATTCTATACATTACAATTTTTGTTAGAAGGCAGTAGAGAGACAAAGTGGATGTTTACAGATTTAGCCAATGCACTCAGTTAGCAGCTCTGCTGATCCACCAACCCCTGTACCTTTGACTACACACAAACACCTTTACCCCATCTCTTTTGTGCTCCAACAAGAGGAAGCTGAATAAAGTTTAGTGTGTTCTTGGTAAACCTGGTATCTGACACTATATCATTACAACTGTTCCCCAAAACTGTTCCCCATCAGGAGCTTGCAAAGAACCCAGTCCAAGAACTTTTCCTTTATTCATCATGCCTCAGCTCACCATTTGACAAAGCAGAGACATTAATAACCCTCTACCTCAAACACACTCTTGCCATGCCCCACTCCAACGGACTCAGATTTTCAAGGTTTAGCAGAGGACTCCAGGTTTGGGGCAGGGCAGGAATGACAAGCCTGCAGCAGCATTTCACCTGCTTCACTGAACACTCAGAGCATTCCTTCCTGCAGCAGCACCTGGATCCTGAGCATAGTTCTGAAGCAGCTGGACGTGCAAATGGGAAACACTGCTGGAAATGGAAAAAATCCCTCCTTTCCAAAGAAGTTTCCGTATCTACGCCTTAACCACGTACAGAATGAGAAAGTATTACTTTTGCTTAAGGTCCCAAATTTTTCAGTCCTCAGATTGCATCTTCCCCCCACTTCTCCCAGAACAGGGCCATTTCCCCTTCTTCCCAAACCTCACAAACTTAGAAGCAGGAGAGGGCAGCAGAAACTGCCAGGTAACAGGGACTGAAGCTGGAAGATGGAGGATAATGCCTGTGTTTCTCAAAGGCTTGAAGATGAAAATAGGACTGCCTGACAACGTGAAGATCTGACAGAAGGGATGAAGACTGCTAAAATTGTCGTGAAATAGAAAAAACAGGAGATTCTTGCTCTCACAAGCTTTTACCAGAAGACTTCTGAAAATCCTTTCCTCCCACCAGGAAAATCCTCAACCATCTTGAAACACTACTTGGATTTGCCCTGCTGGCAAGTCTTGAATTCTCTCTTGACCCATCTTTCTCATCTATCAAATCACTGCCCACAGCAATTCTCATAATCAGAAATGCTACTAGAGATGGGTGTCTGGAGCGCTTCAGAATTTGAAGCTAAGCATTACTTTCATCTCCACTACTGACTAGCAAGGAGTTAATTGTAAAAGTCAACTACCTTTCTTTAGCACTTAGTGTATTTCTTACAGGAAAATCTGCATAAGTTATCAGCTGTGGCTAAGAGGTAAGCCTCAAAACTGATTTGTAATATTGACACTTTTGCTAATTCTAGAAAGTCAAATGGATAGTTATTCATTATAAAAGATCATGTTAAAGGAGAATAATGATAAATATTATATTGAGTTCCTAATGAGACACACAGGAAAGTTCAAAATGCAAAGCAGCTTTGCACAGAAAGCAAGAGACAAAGTATTAAATGTTTTCTCTAACTCTTGCCAAAAGTCCTGCTCTGAAGTGATGGCTGAGGTTTCCTGAGGCTAAGATGCCAAAGCCAATTAGCCATGTCAATCCACAAGAATGCCAGCTGCCAGGATCTAACTTTATTACAGTATTACTTAAAAGTGAAGACATCAGCAATGTTTAAGTTCACATGACTCCTAATTTTAAAACCTGCCTTTTTTAGATTTAGGGTGGGGGCAGTGACAATGACCTTAAGTTTCAACCTATTAAAATCCTCACGGAGTGCCATGATTACCCATAATTTAATTATGTAAAGCATTCTGTTAATCAAATTAGACTACATTATGCTCTATTCAAAAGAAAGTAAGACTTCAGCTTATATCCCTCCTCATATGAATTCTATGTAATGTTTATATTTAAAGGTAGCAATTTATTTCAATAGTGCCTGTTTCAGTTGCCAGACTGCCTATCCCACAGAACATGATATGTGTAAAGTATATAGCTTACCCATTTAAGGCATCTAATTCTGAATTCCAAAATAAAATTTTTGGAAAGTGTCTTGAGTATTTGTCGACTAGAATAAAGCATGTCCAAGTCTTTGATTATTTGAAAACATCTGCATTTAATTTCTAAGCAAGGAGTTTGGAAATGTTGATCTTACAATACACTTCCCTGCACAGTCACCACAATAAACTCAATCATTCCACGAAAGGGTAGAATTTTTCTTCTGTTTAGGTGCCTATGAAACAAATCTGAACATTACTGTCAAGCAATAAAAAGCACCCATTTCTTTTGAATAGTGTCCATATTCTATAAACTACTCAGAAAACTGTACTTCAAGTAGTCTATATTAATTTCATTGACATCTTAATTGAAAGCTCGGCTTTTTGCTACTACTACATTTACACTGCCTTTACCACTCCAGTATACAACTGGCAGTTCTTGAACTCTTCTGTACCTCAAGGATGCTGAGAGAATGAGACAAAAGCAGACATATAACAAGGTTAAAGAACAGTTACAAGTTTTCTGAGAAGAGAAATCAAGCTTTCTTTTCTAGATTCTTATTCAAAACTGGGCTTAGTTAGTTTTAATTATTCCTTGGCTGGAGTTTTTGTTTCTGCAGACACATGCCTATATATACCTAGATATACAGCAAATAAGAACCATTAGTAAGAGCTTAAAATTAATAAAAGCTAGTTCTCAGGTCTCGGTTTAACCTGCCAAAGGAAAAAGAGACCGGAATGAATGACCAGCATATTCTAGTTATGCAGATCTTTGACTCCACAAATCCTGTTTTATTATGATTTATTTCCTTCCTTTGAGATGTTTCTGAAAGGTAAGTTCATAATTTAAGTGCCATCAAGTGTCCAAGAATGCTATATTTTCTTGCCATTTACAGAGCATTAAGGATTGCCTACTGAAATGACATGAAAAAAACAAACCCCATTTCTCACTCCAGCACACTGTCTTCAAGTGTAAACTAACGTGATTAGCTTTTTTCTTTGAGATTTACCCTTTAAAATCTAAATGATAAAAATCCATTGATCTTGGTTCTTGTTCCTGAGTTTCATAAGCCAGATTACTGCCACTGTCACCAAATGCACCTGTGATGCCTGCCCATCCATGCTGTGACACCAGCCATATCCCAAGTGTCACTTTGAGAACAAGGGGCTGACTCTGCCTGGCTTTAAACCACGAGGCAGCGCAAAGGTGAAGGCCACATTTAAGGAACAAATGTTGCATGAGCTCCGAGTACACCTTCCATGAAATGGGAAAGATGCGAGCTCTTTGCTTTCTACCTTATTTTACCACTAAGATCCAGGCAGTAATGAAGCAGAAGCTACGGAAGATTCTCTCCTCCTAAACCCAGATGACAAAATAGGAGAAAACAGCCATCCCACAAGAGGAGGCAGGACTTACCAAGGAATATCACATGATCTGATAGAAGAAGAAGTAAATAAAGTCTTTACAAAATCCCATGCTACAATGTGGGCCAAAACAGTTGCAAAAATGCCACTATTAGAAGCAGGGATTCAGGACTCTCCTTTCAGCTTCAAACTTGAAATGTGTTATATTAGAACTGTAGCCCGAGGGAAAACACTACTGAGTTGATTTCAATGTCTAAATTGATACCAGACAAGACTTGTTTCTCGTTGGCACTACAATTAAAGGCTTAACTTGTGACAGAATTATAAAAATTATCAACTACAGCAAATGGCAAGACATCACCTGAGAGAGTTTGTCCATGCAAATGCAGAAATTCTGCTATAAGTGAGTACTTCAGACTTCTTTCCAGCCAGGACTAAATTCTGTCCTTTTTCATCTTCCCTCACCCAGGCAGCAATGACTGGGTGCTGGATGCTTCCCTAGGGAAATCAGGACATGCTTCAGAACATCGTCACAAAATGAGGCTTTACCCTCCACAAGGCAGGAAGAACTTTACAATCCTAAGCTTCAGTTCAATGCAGCTTCCAAGAAGGAAAACCCTTCTCTCTGAGTTTTCAAATGGCATTTGCACAGAATCACACAATTGTTTAGGCTGTGAAAGACACTTAAGATCATCAACTCTGACCACTAACCCAGCACTGCCAAGTCCACCCCTTAAGCATGTCGCTAAGTGCCACATCTACACACCTTTTAAATTCCTCCAGGGCTGGTGACTCCACCACACTCCTGAGCAGCCTGTTCCTGTGCTTCCCAACCCTTTCTGTAAATAATTTTTTCTTAGTATCCAATCTAAACCAAACATCAAGGTACTTCTGCTGTTCCAACAGCAACTTATAAAACCAAGAAAATAAAACCTCTTACTATTCTAACAACAAGAGTAGCCTGGTACTTTCGGCGTTTTGGCTTGGAGGAAGGAACTAAGCAACGGTTTTACCTTAACTAGCACACTGTTAACTTAAAAGGTGACACAACACAAGGAATGAAAGGGGAATCTGGACACCCCTAGACAATAAATACACATTTCCTGCCAGCTGCTGCTGTAATCAAAGCCACCGTCATCCCAGAAGAGGGGTACAGGTAAGAGTGACAAAGCAATCCTGGAAGACAAGTGTTTCAAGCATTTACTTGATGCACTTTCAGTTATGAAGATTACTTCTGAAATGTTAGAAAAATAAAAAAAAAATCCAATTATTCCTATCTTCACTAATATGCTAAAAGAATAGCTAAACTCTTATATCCTGGCAGTCCTTCTACAATATTAGTACTCAGGATTACATGAAAGCACACAACAAAATTTTAATTATCTAAAAAGACAAGGAAGTAGTGGTCAAATTCATTTTACTACAACTGAAAGGTTCAAAACATTTAAAATGTGCATTTGGTAAATGTAAATTCACCCGTCCTTTGTTATTTGGGACTGCCTCCATCTTTTGACTAAGATGAAACTGTTCCCAATGGAGAAGAAAAGGTGGCAGCTAGTTCTGTTTACGAAATGTCAGTTGAGTAAGTTCAAACAGAAAACACTTTTTTGTGCTATGATGAATTAACTGTGTAGCCGAATATAATGCTTTGCTGAAACAAATGAGATGTGTTAAATACCTATTACTTCACAGAATTACAAACGAAGATGCGACAATGTTTTTTTTCATTTTAAAGGATATTTTTGAATTGGTACACAATGTTTTATAAAATGTAACAGCACTGGGTGATAAGTTCTCAGAGTTGCAAGTTATGTTAATGACAAATGATTGCACATTACTCTAAAAACTCCACAAAGCAAAAACACCCTTCAGCCTACATTATTCATAGTATCCTCCCTCATTTAATTGCAACTGGCACAAGGTATTTCTTGAGACATCTGTAACAACTCAGATACATCAGCAGTTTTGTACAGAAAGCATTTGATAAGCTGGTGAGAAAAATCACTTAGGAATGCTCAGTGTCAGAGCATTTCTTGCATTCAAGTACCTTCCTTTACAATATTACCAGTTTGCCTTTAGCAAAAAGTTAAAACTACAGGATCAGCAAAAGCACAGATGAAAAGTGCCTTTCCGTTTTTGCTTTTTCTCTTGCCACAGCAAGTCTCACTCCTCTTTCTTTCATCCATCCACCTATCACCCTCACAAAGCATGAAACAATAACGAATTTAGCGTATATGGAAAGTGATATTGGAGGGCTCTTGGCAACATTTGAACCATGTTCTAGAGTGTGCCATATCTCTGTCAAGCTTGGTATCTACTTTGCTCTCTGCGTGCCAGATATCTGAAATTACACTAATAGCTTCAAGTTTTTTTAAATATTGCACAGCATGAAAATTTTGTGGTATTTTCAATCACTATGACTTCGACTATGACTGTAAAAAAATCATACAAATATCTGGTGTTACAGTTGACTGAAGAGTACTGGATACTCATTTCTCCATTAGATCCTGAGGGATTTCTTTTTGAGTCTGTGTTTCAGCATTTTTGCATGTTCCTAGACCAAATAATTCAAGCTTTAGGAGTGCAACTTACATGCAACCTTCACACTTGACTAGTAGGAATAAACAATGATACAGCCAAAACGAACTCAGATTTAGTTGGTTTATGCAACTGAAAAACAATTCAACTGTGAAACTGCCTGGACTACTTTAAAACAGAAAAAATCTGTGCTCAGCTGTGTTACTTTATCACATACAGAAGCAGAGCATCACCCACTGGAATGCCACTGATCAACTTGTTTAGCATTTTCTTAAATAGTATCTCTTCCTCTGTGTATGAGGATCGGTGTGCAGTATTTCATAAACAGCAGATGCACTGATGACCCAACATCAGCATAGGAATAAATAAGATTCAGGATCCTCAGATTTCTGTGCAAACTTTGTCCAGATGCAATTGCTGAAAGTTTCCCCAACTTCCATTTCCAGGACGCCAATATCATCTCTCTCTGTTTCTCTTTCTGGGTTCTTCCTAGAATTTTCTTTAAATTAATTAATCATTAAATTAATCCAATCCTTTCCAGGCAAACCCATAATTTTCTTTATCACCTGCTCTCTGCTTTAACTAGAATAAACTATACATTTTCTCATCTTTCTTCCACTTGTTTTACATCTAACACTCCCACACACCAATTCCTGTTATGTCAATCCAGCTCCATGTCCCTTGACACAAAAAATTTTCGATTTTTACCTATAGATTATGCTTCTCTACTTCCTTTTCTTTCTATCTTCCAAATTTATAACTTTCCACTCAGTAATGCTTTCTCTATGGCTGCGACATACCCCTACACTTCTTCCTCCCGTCACTCTCAAGAAACAGCCCTCAACAGCTTCACTCTGCCTTTTGCATCCAGCTGCTTCACCTTATGCTTAAGCTTTATATAATTTAATCCATGACCCTCAACAGCCTCTTATTAATATTGACATTTCCAATTTTGTAAGCAGCTCACCACACATGAGAAGTCCTAGTACAGAACAAATAAAGACTTTGATGTAGTGATGCACAGTTTGAATTTCAAACATAGCATGTAGCTCAGCACATGCTAGGGTAACACTGCCTCCCGTCTGGTGTAGCATTTCAGTGACAACACAGAAATTTTTCTAAAGTTTTGTTTCTCAAAAAAACTTTCAAACCAGTCCTAGTTCAGATTAGTCTCTTCCTATCTTGCATATTGAAGGCAGCCTTTGTTTGTTTTGTTTTCAACACTAGAAAAGCCAAACCTTAATCCAAAGATACAGTTTCTTCAATGTAAAAGAAACAACTCAACTGTTGAGCTGTTCTCAACAAAGTATGCCTTAACTGTTTGGAAACATAAGAGCTATAGGTCATCTTCATGGACAGTCATTAATATCATCTACTGTTCCAGATAAAAATAACTGAAAGATTACATTTCACTTTCCACCTTTTGCTGGAATCTTGGGGTTCCTTTTGATCTCAAATTATCCATGAAGGATCATCTTATATGTTCACTACCAATGCATCTCTTATGATCCTAGAAATTTCGTGACTTTAATACATGCAATCCAAAATAGAACTTGAAAGCTCCATGGCTCTGTGTGGTCCACAGCACTGATTACCACTACTCTCTTCTGGGCTATTACAGAAACTTTAGGTCTCAAAAACACACGTTCCACAATGTTAGGACTTAGGTATGCTAATTTACTTCTAAAAACTTTAAATGACTTCCATTGAGAAGCTCAGAAGTTGGTTTTAGACTCTGCACATTAAAATTAAAGCTACAAATGTTTCAGTCTGTATGCTTATTTCTACATTCTTATATAGATTCAATTTAGCAACGAGCTAGTCTGAAAAAACATTTTTATTTTATTTTTCTATAGAGCATATATAGCCTAAACATCATCTAAATATCTTATTTTCAATCTGTCATGTTATCATGTAAGTAGCAAGGAAATGCAGCTAGGGAGTTCAGGTTCACATAAATCTATAACCACTGACTTATTTAAAATGAACCAGGACACTCAGTCACATGTTTCCATTCACAAGTTTCTAGTAGCTCCAGATTAAAAAAACAATAAAAATGTCACCTTTAGAACAAGAGTCCTTAGACCCCAATGCCTTTCATGTTCTACTGCATTTCACTCGCTGAAATGAGAAACAGCAGCCAT
Organism: Dicrurus megarhynchus; assembly: GCA_013399195.1. Taxonomy (NCBI): domain Eukaryota; kingdom Metazoa; phylum Chordata; class Aves; order Passeriformes; family Dicruridae; genus Dicrurus; species Dicrurus megarhynchus. The sequence continues at coordinate 1,089,622 of VXAD01001742.1, forward strand.
GCATAAAGATTTAACAAACTTTTCCCCTTTCCACTAAGTAAATTCATCTCCGAGGACAAATTGTCACATACTGCCAACAGGACAGTAGGAATAAAATTTTCTGATTTAAAAGTCCTAATCTAGCTATAAAAATTCACTGCAGCAACAGTCATGACAATCACTTACAATAACCAACACTAATTACAGTTACCTCCTGCCTACCTGGACAAAGGCACATGTGAAGAATCACACAAAAAGCCTTAATTTTTATTGCTCAGGCTGCAAAACACAGTGTAACAAAATGTGGAACAAAACAAAAGAATACGTTTAGTTCCATTAACATCTTAACAGGTCCTGACACGAGTTTTACAGAATGCAAGAAATGAAGGCTAATTTCACAATCTATCTGCCACCACCACCAATTAAAATGTGCCAGCTTTCAAAATGGGGCATGCTGCAATCTAAAGCTCACAGAAATAAAATGTTTTAAAGGCTTAGTAAATTTATAACTGAATCTTATCAAAGCATATAAAGTTCTAAGACAAAGATAAGCAACACAAATAGGGAAACATTTACTGTGCTTACAGGGCTTGCTAACAAGGTAAGTATGACATGATCACGGGCAGTTTACAGAGCAAACCCTGGCAGCCCTGGCTTCACCAAAGATTTGTGACTAAAATAAGCCATTATGTTGAAGAGAATATGGATGCTGAATGGCATCCATAAAATGTAACTGCATGGCTTGGCTTTTTCCTTACAACTCCATCCAACAGCAGGCTAACTGTGTGGCATTTCAGCCTTAGAGCCATGAACACAATGACAGCTTTCTCAGAATTGGGATACTCGGAGCTGCTGCTTTTTAAGCACACCTATTGCCCCCTTCTCTTGGAAAGTCCATTCCAAAGGAGTGATGGTATGTCCAACTAAATATCACTGTCCTTACAACCTCTGTTTCTTGAATGAGGAGTTTCTACACAGTTGCCCTTCTGAATTCAAGGAAAACTTCCAAGGTAAAGATTTCCTTGCAGGAATCAAACCTTGTTCCCATGCACTACTGGGAGTCTGAACACCTAAATAATTCAATTTCAAAAGGAGAATTTGTCATCTTTTCAAATTAGGTTAAAAAACTTCATAAAGAAAAGGAATCCTAAAGGACAGAGTATGAGCCACACAAGTCAAGAAGCTATAAAAGTTAAAATGGTACTTTGACAATAATAAAGTGAAAGGCAAAAATTAATTTATTCTCTTCTGAAGTCTCTAAGTTCCCTTCATGGGTCTGTCTGTAAAGATAGAGTCTACAAATACAGAACAACCCAAGAAACAATTTCTGCCTAAAAGAAATTGTTAAGCACCAGAATTTGAGAAAGAACTGTGTAACAGGTTTGGTAAATGCATAAAGGGACTTTCCAGGATATTTACCTGCTAACACATGTTATGATATCACCTCCTTCCAAAAGTTCTGCCCCCACAAAATACTCAGAATTACAAGTCATCAACAATGACTTTACAAGGACAGAAGAGAACATATCAATTTTATCACCCTAATCTGTGCTATGATACATTGCCTTTGTCTCACCCTTTTAGTCATTAATCTTATCATCACCATCAGAGTTTGACTCATGCAAGACTCTACTGAGGCCCCAGCAAACTCTCTCAGTAGTCTGAACACAATTCTTAAATTGTCTTCTTTTTTGTAGTTTCTGCGACTATTTATGCAACTCAAACTGTACACAAACTTTACATAATTCCTTTGGCAGAGTAAAATCTTTCCTAAAGGAGTATGACCAAGTTAACAGAAGCATTTTATATTTGGAAGAAGTTAATGCACAAAGCATCATTTAGATAAATGTTATCTATTTGAAGGAGAGTATAAGAAATATGACACAAAATTTAAATTGATACAACCATGTGGTAAAAATGCTTGCATGCTCAACAGCTGATACAAGTTTGAGAAACTATTAATTACAAAACTGAAGTATATGGTGATGGATTTCTCATCTGCAAAATAGCGATCATTTAAGTACCAGTGCCATTCTATTATGGAAGAGAAATACAAAATGACCATCTTCCTGGGGCTATGACACATGAAATTTTGAGCATAGTACAGTGAACCACATTTCAGCCTCCGCTTTACAGCTCCTTCTGAAAGACCTCTGATCACAATTTTGTCTTATGATAGTTTTAGTTACCTAATCATGCATAATTCTTAAAGAAAAATCCTGCAACAATTAAAAAAAGACAATCTCAGCATCCATCAACTTTAAACAAGAGATTTCCAATGACCCTAAATGTTTTTATTCTTGAAATAAAGGACTACTTACTTGATTGGCCATGTAGATTGTGAGAAGACCTCTCCTATAAACAGAAAAGACAAAATTAGTGAACAATCAAATATTTTTTTCAGACTGAAGAAAAACACTTTAATCATTAAGAATATTTTCTTAAAGAAGAGATGGACAGTGAATCATTACCACCTCCTAGAAAAATAAGTACAAACCCAAAAATAGCATCTTGATAGCACAGTATCCAAAGCGGTGAGGAATTACAGGAGCCAAGTTATATATAGTAACTGGCTACTCCACATGAGTCCTGAAGCTGTCGCAAGGAGCAAGGCACCTTCAATTACACACAGCACTTATCACAAAATAAGCTTGCACATGAGCCACTAACAGAAGCATGCACACAATGACCTAAGCCTAAGTGAAACTGTGAATTTACAGCAAAATGCTTGTGTGTTAACTTCTGTTTTGCGATCAGTGCTATGTAACTCGAGGCACCTTAGCCCTTCTGCCTACAATATCAGGAAAAGTTTTCTACTGAGACTGATGATGCACTAATCTTGGCTCAAGCCAGGTGAAAGTCACAGTGCCAACAGTGCCCTGGAACAGTGGCTACTATCTTCTCTTCTAACCTTTATCTACTTTTTTTCCACTTCTATTTTTTGATCTGTCCCTGTGTCTCAGCCAATAGCTCACACTGCTCTTTATGAAAAGTATAATCTTGAGCTCATGCTCTCACATTTTTGTTGATTCTATTGCAGCACAAGACCAAAACTGAACTCGACTATGCAGATGTGAGCTGCTCCAGCAACCAACTGCACTGTAGGGTCCAGATAAAATAAAAGTTATTTTCTGTACATTGGTCGCAAGCCACCATCGCCCTTAAGAAAGTGGAAGACACTACCACTGCAGGTTTGCTTTCCCCTCAATTATTCCTCCTCTTCTGCAGAAGACTTTGTTAGAGTCTGTGGCCAAATGTTGGAACACTCAGTTTCAGTATTTCTTACTGGACTGGTGTTCTTAACTTCTTGAGTTTACCATCAGCCTTGTAGTATTTGGGATTTTTCTTATTGTCCCCACTGGTCTTACACACAAAACTTGATAATTTTGTGAAGGCACCACACATTAAAGTTTCTCAATACGGATGTGAGTTATAACCTGAATCCATTTTTGTCTTCATGGCATTTAGGATTTTTTTTGTATTGCTACTACAGAAGGTAATATATAAGAGAAGGTCTAACCCAGGCTTGTATGTTTCATTTTGTCATGAAATTTTAAGTTCCAAGCATTTAGAGAGTGTTAAGAGAGCTGTGTGTTAACAGAACATATCTTGCTATCAGTTCAGTTGAAGAAGCAAACAGAACGAAAGCACAGACATCAGGAAATAAAGAAATCCCTATCACACAGCTCCCAAGCTCGACTCATCTAAAATGTTTATTCAGTATTTTCTAATTCCCATGTTTACACATACATAACGCTGTCAAGTTACGCATCCAGATGAAGATTTTTCACAGCAGCCATCTAAGCTACAGGGACACATTCCATTTAAAAGCTTTACTGCTTCCACATCACACTGAATTTGTGGAAAGGAATAACACAGCATCCTGACTTCCAAAAGCTGCTCTCTACTCACAAAGAAGATTCAAATTTGGCATAAGTTCAAAACTTTAATTAGTTTTGAACTAGTTTGTTCAAAATCAGTTTGTTTTGTGGTTGTTTTTTTTTTTTTAAAGCAGAATTACAAATCTACTCTCTGAATACCTTCTCTACCCAGCACCACCCCATGCCAGATACTAGAAACAAGATTCTAGCATGGAAATCTAAGGAAAAAAAAGCCTGAATCTAAAGATTTGGTCAGGATGAGGCACATAAGAAACAAGAAGACAACAGACAGGGAATAGGGTCCGTGAGTATTTAAGCAAAATAGCCCCTATAACTTGCAATAAAGCATCAAAATATTGTATGACTGCAAACATTCACCTAGTCCTTCAACTGGCTAGCTCAAGTAATAAAACAATATTGGTGCCCCAACCTTCCTGAATAGCAAACTGCCAGCTAATATAGTTCTGTGTACTGTAAATCTTATTATAATTTGTTCTCAAGAAAAAATACTGGATATTTCTCGTTTCTTAGATTTTTTTTTTTTTTTACCCCTGTAATAGCATTAAAAATTTATGATAAACACGCAAACAGCTGTTTGGAAACACAGAAATAAACCTACCCATGAGAGCTAACCTGGTAACTCAATCCACTTTGAGTATTCTGGAAAATGTCAGAACATCAATAACATCCTGCAGTAACACACTTGTGAGAAGCCTCAACCAGCAACTGAGTGACAGATGCAGCTTTCAGAGTATTCTCTGTGTATTCACAATTATAGTACATACAGTGTGCACAAAGCAGGATGATCATTGTATGTGCACGTAATTTATTTAGTGGATTCTCCCCTGCAGTCTCTCTGTCATGGAGGCAGGGTTTTTTAGCCTCCTACGGAAATTTATCTAATTTTTTTTAAAACACTAACAAACTAAGAACTAAATGAGTTTTAGTTTCTACTGTAGTCCCTTTGGGGGTAAAATGCAACTCACCAACCACAAAGACAAAGAAAGGAAAAGGGACTAGAGAAGAGGAAGGAAAGAAATCAGAAGCTGCAGTGCAGCTGCAGCAAGACCAATGTGAGAAGTAGGTGGATGGGAGGAGGCAAAATGTGCAGACAATAAATTTGTGCGAGGAAGTAACTTCCGGAACTGAAAATACAGCAAGTTGTTAGATGACGCCATCTCCAATTGCCTGCAACAAGCCCGTCTGTGAGGCCCTGGCTAATTCCAAGCAGAAAGAGTTTTCTTCCTCCAAATTAATTCTGTGACTGTTTTTAAAATAAATAGCCCCATGTTTCCAGGGAAAAGGGAATAAAAAAGGGGGAGGGGGAAGGGGCATTCTTCCTGGTCCTGTGCAAATGTGATCCAACAAGCCTAACCCAAACCTGAACTCTGCTGTTAAAAAGCAGTTGGAAGTTCAGAAAATCTTGCACTATTTTGTAGCAATGACAGCTGACAGAAAACAGGACAGAAAGATGGAGGTAGGCCAAGTAAAAGGGTCACTGGTACAAACCAAGGACTGTATTAAAACTGCAGCTGGTAAATAAGAGGAGAACATAATTGGGAAATGGTATTAGGAGAGCAGGAAATGATTAAACAATAAAAATAATTAGTCAGCCACGTCTAACTACGTGCTTTGGGGAAGTTTAAAGATACTAATAAACAGCTTACATTTCACTCCCAAAGTGCATGAACCAGTGCTGAATGCTAATCTTGGCAACACCAACATCAACAGGTGGCTACAGCAGTGACGGTCTGGCAAGGCCACTATGGGAAAGCCCAAGCACACACACACAAATCCTCACTGCCTGCTCCTCCTCCATGGTTTCTGTCTTAGGCCATTTTCTCCAAAGCCTTCTTTCATAAATATCTTCACTGTGGCTTCCCACTGCCTCCCAGTCACCTCTTCAACTGACAGTATCGCTCATACCCAGCTCTGTTTCTAATGACATCTGTGATCTTTAACTCAGGAAGGAAAAACACGAGCTAGGGGTAACCCTAAATTCATGAGCAGCAGACCAAGATCCACCCTGCCAGTTGCTTGTGTTAAATTAAAGAACCAAAAAAAAACTTGGCTGAAAAAGTCTTAACAAGACAGGTCTCCTTCACCTGATAAAGGAGGCTTGCATGAAAGTAACCATGTTTTAATTGCCCTTTAATTCAAATCTCCACGAGCAGTAGTATTTAGTATACTTTTCACTTTGTTTCTCCTTTTTCTTCCTAATTCACACTTTTAAATGAATTTACACTTTTTTTTCTTACATGCTTGTTAGAGAACTGAGTAGGCAAGGTCCCAGAGTTAAGTTATCCAGCACAGGTCACATTTATCTACAGTTGAATAATTCCAGTCTTGCAGATTCCACGTTTAATGTTCAAATTACAACAGACCACAATCTTCTAGAAGATAATTCTCTTGTTCATTTATACCTTCCTCAAAGAAAAGTTTAACTCAGTAAAATTTGCTTTTTGGACAACTCGGTAGCATTCAGACCAAATTATAACAGCAATAGCTCTTAAACTATGGCCTATAAACCTCAACAGAGAACCACATATCTCTGTTATTGCACTGCCCAGAGGAAAGAGTCTAAAATAACTGCTAAAAACCCCAGAAAGCTACAGGATAAAAATAACAAGGAAACCTAGCAGTGTACTGGGCTGTATTACCAGAAGTTTAGGTAGGAGGTCAAGGGAAATGATTAATCCCATTTACTTGGCACTCACTACACCACAGAGTCTCGTGCCCGGCTGTGGTCCCCAATACAAGCAGGCATTGATCAGCTGGCACAGAGGACCAGCAGCACAGCTGGGCAGACTTTGACCTGACCCAAGGAAACAGCATTTTCTCCAGCAGACAGGAGAGCAATGGAACAGGGACTAAGAGGGGCTGTTGAACCTCAGTCCTCACAGGTTTGCAAGGCTGACCAGACAAATCTCCAAGCAAGCTGGACTGAATTCAGTGCCAGCCCTGCTCCAAGCAGGAAGCTGCACTACCTGAATTTCCAAGACTTACCTGAACAATTCTATTATTCTACAGAAAAAAAGTGGAAAGCAACTTCAAAATATCATAAATAATTTTTTTCACAGATTATAAAATCAGAAGAGATTACAGTGATAAACAATCTGTCTTCCTAACAAATACAAAACATGAACTCTTCTTTAATGAATTAGCCATTTACTTAAAGAGATCAAATCTGTCTTTTAAGTATTTCCAATCACCACAATCACTGATACATTATTTTATGGGTACTTATCTTTACAATTTGCACCCTAAAACAAGAATTAGCCTGGTCTCTGAAATCAGTTACATCTTCACCTCCCCTGTAGCACTATGCCCCCTCCAACCAAGTCACCCTCATACCATTTCTTGAACAAGAACTGAACTCCTTCAGTTTTTCCACTATGTTCCCTAAGTTTTTAATCATACTTATAGCTCTTTACTGAAACTGTCCCAGTTTTTCAAAATTCATCTTCAGGAATTCAAATGAAAATATAGGAAATACAAAACAGATTAAAGTTTTCCTATCCTTTGTTTAACCAAAAGTATTTTAAAGTCAAAGGTATCACTGAGTGCTGCTCTCAGACTTTGAATGCATTTGCCTGTGAGCAAGGTATTTATATCTTCTTGTAAGTGCTGTAAACTCTGGAAAACTTATTTGATTGAGGCCAAAGTGCAATTTCCCTTACACGTGAGTAAAAGATCCTATTTGTGCCAACAGGAGCAGCAACTGTCCAAATCTGCATGCCAACATATTGTTTGTGGAACAGTTTGCTGAAGAATGTTTTTTTGCTTGGCTTGATGTACTACAAAATTCAAAAAGTAACTCTACTTTCACAAGCAGCATAAGCTTTTGCTTCATATAATATTAAATCATACAAAATACCAATCTTTAAATACAACCAAGATTGTTTTTTCCTACAAAACTCATTGCCAGTTCTCTCTCATTTATGGTTTTCCTTCAATGTATTTATGGTTTCCCTTAAGTACAGAGTCGTTGCTAAGCTAAATAAAATAAAAAACAAAACACAACAGCACCATCAGTACACAAAAAAAAACCCCAACCAACCTTGCCTGAAGGTGGGATGAATCCTTAGAACGTACTTATGCTCATGGCAATTTTACCATAAATTAATTACTGCAACCACAGCAGCCCTCAAAGAAAATTTCCAGCAGAAAGCAAACACCTCTTTCTATAAACAGCCATAGAAGAGAGGTAGGACCTGTCATTTTTAAGTTGTACCTTTCTCAATATTCATTCCTCCTTCTGAATATTTATTTATTTCATATATTTGGCCCTGCCCTACCCATCTTTTGTGTTTAATAGCAGCACTACAGTTCCTAGAATTCCTTCATCAAAAACTCTTTTTGGTGATACGAAGTTTAAAGAATTGTCTTCTCTATTGCCTTGTTTCAGTTAAACCACAAACCTTTCTGAGCAGACATCCTGAAATCTAAACATTCTCTGCAATTAATTAAACTTACTCGAACTACTGTAATTGTTCTTTTTTACCAGTATTGCATTTTTTATGATCACTTTTTTTTGTCTTGCTCAAAACTAAAGGGGAAATGCGTTAACGAGTCAGAAATAACAGGAAATAACTATAGCAACATGAATGCCACCGTGTACAGAATTAACATAAAATGACTGAACAGGCACCTCCCTCAGTGAGAACAGCCCTAGGTGTGAGCTGTGAGAGGCAGCCCCTAAATTCACCCACCAGGGCAAGGGACACACCAGGCCCCATTTCCTGTGACAGCTCCCAGAACCCAGCGCACAGCAGCAGTCAGCAGCACAGGGCAACAGAAGCCCAAAGAGGGATACAGCAGCATGTTAAAAATCTTTATGCATGCCATTAAGGGAACGGGTTCTCTAATTAAGCATCTAATTGATGGGTTATGTTTCTCCACATACGCAATAAATTTAAACAGCTGGAGGGGCGAACACCCACAAAAGAAAAATATCCAACTCACTGCTAAGACAAGAGCAGTTTTAGCTTTGCTATAAAGCTTTTTAACTTCATCACAGTCCAAAACTTCAGATTCCTGCTATTTGCTTTTCCAAAAACTCTTTGTGTTGTCAAACCAACAAAACTTGACCCAAGAACAAACAGGTACTAGAAACAAGCCAAACTCACCTTTCCTTGTGACATATACAACAAAATCTGAACTACACGTGACTTTTATAACCATTTTTTTTCATAAATTCATTATATTAGTTTCCTACAAAATCAAGTTTGAATTTTGAGTGCCACTGTTCATTGAATCTGCTGCATATTCTGACACTTATCACTGTATTTTAACTGATATTCTTTTTGTTGATTCTTTACAAGTCTAAGGAATCACAAATAAAACTACTTTTATAGGCATCGCTGGATTCAAAGGCAAATAGGGAACGGAATGTTAAAAAAAGGTAAAGAGCAAAAAATTTATGCTGTAATGACTTGTCACAGCAAAACAGTAATTTTTAGTAATAAATATGCTCATATATATGTATATATCATACATACATGTATATAATAATTATATATATATTTATTTTAGCAAACAGCGAAACTTGAGAACATTTGTGCTTTTTAAATTTAAAAGAAAAAGAAAGATTCAAAAAGAATTAATTCTGGCTTTAATTTCTGAACATAAACTAAGAAGCTAACATAATAGTTTGCAATGGCTCCCCAGACAGGACTCATGGTTTGCAAAAACAGGAAGAATTCCTCCTGTCAGCTCCAACCCCTCCCCCACCACTGTAAAACATACCGCTTTATAACCTGCAGAATTAAATCAAACACACAAATCACAGGTTTCCTCCAAAATGAAAGAGGTTGAAATGAAGAGGTAAGAGGTAGGGTTTTTTCTGCTTTACAGCAGCTTGACACCACAAGCAAACCAAGTATAGATGTGGAGTTGTGATTGCATCCCTGTAAAAACACAAGCACTACAGATTATGTTTAGGGTATCGTTAATCTCTCACACCCACCAATTTCCTACTGACAGCTGGAGGTCAGCAGCGAAGTCCTGGTGCAAAAGTTCACTTAAAATCAGCAGGAACAGACAAGCTTTCAAAATCATGCTGAAAATTATGAAAATAGACCTAAGCAGTAAGTTTTCCAAAAAAGAACATGATAACTTTTTAACTTAGTAAAGACCAACAGCAAGTCTTTAGCACAAAAATAATGTTCAGAACTTCATCTCAAAAATATACAGTTTAAGGACTCATGACCCACTGCCTCTTTAAACAAATTTCCTTTTTCAATATTTTCTGTTGTTTAAAGTAGGAAATGGACACTTTGCAGGCTGCAGAAATTGAAATTGCTCCAAACTGCAAATCAGTAATTTTTGCTTGGAGCACATTACATGTTAAGAAAAATGGTTTTATGCAAATACTCAGAATTTGTTGTTCTTAAAAGGAAATAAAATAATCTCAATATGTTCTATGATTTGAACACACGCCAAAGAGAGGGTATGAGAAAACGGGAAAGGGAGAGAAGCCAAAAATAAAATATATCTACAGTAATACATTCCAGTTAAATTAGTACCAATAATTCTTACAGAGTTTCCAGCTAGTGCAACACAAGATAACATCTATAGTTAAATTTTTTTAAACTCCTTTATACTCTATTTTATACAGATTTTCTTTCACCATTCCCTCCCTCTTCCTTCTCTCCCAGTTCCTCTGTGGTATCTACAGAGCAAAAACAAACACTGACCTACAGAGGGGAAAAAACCTCTTAATTAAAGTGTGATTTAACCTCACAAGATTCCTTGAAGAGATAGAAAGATTCCAAAAAGCTTATTAGTATTATAGAATGACTGACTGGGAGATAGCAGAAGAAAAACAAATTAATCAAACCTCAGGAAAAGAAATGAAGGATTTCCAGAGATTTTTTAAATTATTCACATTCTTGGTATGGAAGGTCTATCTAGTGTTAAGTAAGGCCCCAAATAACAATTTCTTTGGACTGTTGATAGTAACACAGAACTGTTTTTAATCAGCTCAGTCAATCACAAAGAAAACACTTAGTTCTTTCTGGGCATGGGCTGCTTGGCCACTCTGTCTGGAAGGCATAAGCACAGGGCACAAAAGCAAATACTTTTGAGCAAAACTGTTTTGGAGACTCTCAGCAGCAGCAGGTCATTGTTTCAATGTATTCTGTTGGCAATCACTACCGCTCCAAAGCAAAGTACAGAACAGTTAATAAAAACTAGGAAGAGCAGGACATGGCATGGAAAAAATTCAGAGTTGAAAATATGTCCAGTATTCACTGGCCTTGGACATATATCCAGTGTATTTTGAGAGTGAGAAGGCAGGAAGAAGAAAAATTTGTCATATAAGGTCACTCCTTCAAGTTGACAGCTTGGAGCTGTCCCAATAACAGTGGAAATTCTTCCAGTATTTGACCTGTGCTCCTCAACCTCAACCCTCCAGCCCTTCTGAAGTTAAGAGCCCTTCAACCACACCCTACCTGCACACCCCAAACCCAGCATAGAGCAGCTCAGCAAGAAGCAGCTCCAGAGTCTTCCCAAGAAGCCCCTTGGAACAGCTGGCCTTCCCTCTCCAATTCATACTCTGTGGCCAGTTTGAGACAGCCCACTCCATAAAACAAGTTTTTTGATAAGCTACTCAAATCATCAGTTATTTCATCTATTTCAAAAGACTTAAGCAGCCTGATACTCTTTTTCAAGTCTGTCACACTAATAGCTATTGTAGTGTTTGCATGTAGAACTAGTTTTCTCTTTAGACTCATAATGTTTTAATGTTACACTTGGGATTGGATTACAGTTTACAAAGCACCTGAAGCAATATGTGAAAAAAAAGCTAATTTGACAAATCAATCCAACTCAAACAGGGAACTACTGCAGCTTTTCACTAAGTGAATTTAGTGTGACTAAATTCTACATACCCTTGTATTCAGCAGCACCACACTAGCACTTCCAAGGGAAGTAGTGTGTGGATTTGGACTTCTAAACATACAGTGACATTTGCTTTTTTTCCTCCCTTTTAGACCCTCTAATGACAGCCTATTAAGTCATATTAAGTCACAGGCTTTAAATCCAGTTAGGAACTATTCATTTAATCACTCAGAAGACAGATGAATGCTATTAAGAGTGTGCCTACATCCATAATGGGGGTCCCACAAGGGGTCCCAAGGAACAGCAGTGTCAGAAATCAATGTGAACCTTCTCTAGAAAGGGAGGCAAGCCATACTAAAAGTTTGACTGTCATTTCAACACATCACCACTGACTGAAAAGCCAGTTTCTGGCAGGACATCAGTACTGGATGATGAACTGTGCCAGATACTACAGACAGATGTTAATGAGATATTTCACCTATCAAAGACAGAAATTGACAGCTATTGCCAAGTCCAGTTTGAACCCATTATTTTCTGGCATTAAGCTCAAACTTCCAAATTGCCAACGGTTGATATTAGAACACTTTTGCTAGTTCCTCAGTCCGCTGCTCATGAGGAATGAATAACAGACACTGAAGGGCTTAAAAGGAAAAACATATCACTGAAGCAGCAAGATGGAGCCCATATAAATTCCTCGATATAGACCAAATGATGCTGTACTACTAGACAGTCCCTACTGTTTCAGTCTTTCACCAAAGCTGGAGCAGTCTGGATTGTGATGACAGGTACTGGCCCAAATTCATAAGACCAGTTTAATTCTTGCCTTTAATGCCATGGACACTGTTTGTTTCTGCTTCTTAGACAGACTGTCTTTAGGAGAAGGTTTTAACAGCATACACTTAACCTTATCAAAAAAGATTCAATCTGGAGTGCAGGCCATCAGATTACAAGAAACACTATGACACATAGTGTTTTATTTCCTTACCAAAGGAAATAAAAACATGGCATTTTCTGTCCCACGATGTGGAGGGGAGAGGGCAGGAAGGGGAAGTAAGATGTTTGACCTAAGTATACTGCTGTAGTCTTTGCCACAGAAAAGCCGTGTGTGCATAAATATAGCAAATCATTACCGTTCTAAGTCCCTACCTTCACACTTTTCCTGCTGCAGGAGCTAACGACAACCTTAGTTCCTTGGAAACAATGAGGCTCCAGGAAAGAGTCACTTCATTTACAGAGGGTTTTTAAGTGTGGCTCGCATGGAAACAAATTCTTAAGCTGCCCTCATCTGTAGTGTCTAAAAACAGTATCCTCCAAGCAGAACAGAGGAACACAGCACTGAAAAGTTCCCTCCAAGACTTCCAGCCATTGCACCAGAGGCACACTAGGCATGGATGTTATCTTGCCAGGTAAATGTCAGCACTCAAGCCAGCTCACCTAAGCAGCATCTGAAGTTTATTCTGTACTAGCAGAGTATTTATTATTTCCCCTCTGGGAGCTGCATGTTACACACAAGCATTCAGACACAGAAGATGTATTAAGTGTTTGCTTAAGCCAAGGAAGTCCAAATGAGTGTGTCCTGGATGCTAGTGATGAGCAGACAGGACAGAGTAATTAATCCACTGTTTGTGCCATTTGAATCCAAGTCAGACTCGCAGAATAGTCCAATGTCCAGCAGCAGTCTGAATTTTAACATTTTATCTGTCAGCATTTCAACAGGACTCTAAGTTTTACAAGGGGTTTTAGTGGGTTTTTATGATTAATGATGAAAAACTGAATATAAAATTATACTACTATGCAGATGACTAAATCATTTTTACTCAAGTTTTCAGCCTACAAAGTGAACATTTCAGAAACAGATTTGCCAAAAGTGGTCCTTGAAATAATTTTTAAAAATTAAACTTTAACTATAATCAAGTCTCAATTATTCATGGAGCTGTGCAGGAAGAGAGGAAGGTATCTGCACAGTCACCTGGGATCTATCAGATCTTGCTGCTTGACCTTAACACTGCCCTTTGCTCACCCAGGCTGGCCCCACATGCGCTGATAGAGTAGGCCAGAGTTTAATGGGTGCTGCCCAAGATGCCTTTACATTCATGAAGCAGCCACATGGCTGTGGCTGTGCCTAAGCTGGTAAATCCCTCTGCAACTCAGAGATCTGGAGACCACTGAGCAATTGCAACCAAATAGTTCTGCATGATCCATCTCAGCCCTGACTCTAACAACACAGAGAAAATAAACCCAGTCTCTACAGACTTAACCACATGCTGCAACTCATTCTGCAGCGTCTCCAGAATCACAGGTATATATTTCACACAGGGTCTTCCAATATTCTTACTCTGTCTGCCTGTGTTATCCCAGAAAAGGGATTGTCAACTATAAAGCTGTAGCTCCTCTCTTGCTCTTCATCTTGTGCAAGACTTCAATTACCACACAAGAAAGCTGAACCAAATTTTTCCAGCACTCAAATGCTGCAGCCTGAATCTTAAACTTGGTTGCTGAATACTTATGCAAACACAGTAGAGTTTTTCAGAATCGTGATTAGTTTATAACCTGAACTGACTGACTACAGATGTATGGAACTGTAGTCGCTGATTCCCAATAAACCTTCTTACTCTGTACACAAGTACGGAATTCTCCTTGCCGAACTTTTGCCATCTCAAGCGGATGAAATCTAGTTTAAGACAGTTATCTAGACTGTAGCTCAGACACAGAATGGTGAATCACACAACTGACTGGAAAAAAATTACTGGTATGAAATAGAAACACACATTTCATACAGTTAGGAAAGCCCAAGTGTTGACTGTAACCACTTCTTTTATCCAGAAGTATAAGGATTATACCTTCATCTTATGTGCATACACAGAATCACAAGGAGTAAAGGGCAGGAATGACAGATAGACTTGCTACAGGAATAATTAAGAACACCAAAGGAGAGAGACGATCTTTCTCCCATAATAAACCTAGTGGTTTCTACAGTTCATTTAAATGAAGCAAATTTTACTCTGCAACTACTTTTACAAATGGAGCAGCCAGTTTATACCTTGCCAGTCACAGAGCATCTTTCTATAACCCACAGAGGACATCCTTCTCCTTCACACAGGACAGCTTCACAATATGGCTACAATTTAAATGACAGTCTTCCCTTCATCCACTAGGGGAATGACCTGGTCACAGAAGGATATCAAGTCAGTTAAACAGGACTTCCTCTTTGTGAACCCATGTTAACTGTGCCTGGTGATCATGTTGCTCCTTTAAATGCCTTTCAATATTACGCAAAGCAATCTTCAGAATGTTTCCAGGAACTGAGGTTAAACCAACAGGTCTGTAGCTTACTGGGTCTTCCCTCAGACTCTTCCTGTACACAGACTAACACTGAGAGGGGTCCTATTGCAACACCCAACAGCTCCTTCAGAACTCTGGTGTGAATCCCATCAGGCCCCAAGAACATTCAGCTGATACAGCTGGTTCCTCACAATTTCAGTGTCTGCAAATGGATTGTACTGACCATGTGGTCCTTCAAATCAAAGAACTGAGCAGCCCAAGGCCTATCAGTATTATTAAAGATGGAAGCAAAACCAGCCTCTGCTCTTTCTACATCTGTATTAGTCAGGTGACCACCTTCAACAAGTATCAATGTGTTTTCTTTAGACTTCCCCTTGCTATTAATCTACTTTTAAAAGCCCTTCCCTGTTGTCAGATACAGCACTGACCAGTTTCAACTCTAATTGAGTTTTTGGCCATTCAAATCTTCTGCATATGCAAACCACAGCTCTGTACTCTTCCTGTGATGCCTGATCTTGCTTCCAGAGTTTCTTTTTCCTCTTGAGCTCCACAAGGAGTTCGCTGTTCAGCCAAACTCGTCTTCTGGCCCACTTGCTTGACTTAGAACACACTGGAATGGCCTGCTCCTGTGCTTAGAAAAGACAGTTCTTAAAAACTGACTTTATTAATATTGAATTAACTGAACAGTTAAAAAAACTCCAGAAACTGTTTTTAGGATTAACACATGATGCAATACTAGCAAGACAAACAGAAAACTCTCTGAATATATCAACAAAGTTTTGACTGCCAGGGATATACCTTAGAGACAGCATCAATCCTTCCAGTGTAAAATACCAGCTTATCATAGGTTTTTCCATGAAAAATACTCCTGAGAGCTGCCTATCCTGAGCTACCTGCCATTCACAATGTTGCCACCATCACAGCATCTTCTAGATTGACTTCTGCACTCCCGACGTTGAATGATCAGTTTTCCCTCCTTCTGATAAAGCAACTGCTAAAGCAATCTGTTTTTGTGGAAGGCATCCCTGCCTATGGCAGGGGTGTTGGAACTAGACAAGCTTTTAGGTCCCTTCCAACCCAAAACATTTTATGAGATGGTTCTATAACTACAGCACAGTAGCAGCCCTCAAAGCATGCAGCAAAACATGTTCAAATGTTTATGCACTGTTACTATAAAAACATAAATCATCAAACACTGGCTCTCACCAAGGCAGTTGCTGAAGTACAATGGAATTTAACATATTTTGGTTTAGAAACAAAAAGCTTTCCCAGTAACTTCTACAGCTTGGCTCTGTATTTCACAGCAATAATGACTCTAGAGGAGTACAATTCCAAAATAATTTGTTTCCCAGCTAGCTCTCCTAACCAGATTACACCACAAAATACTCATGTCAGTGATTCAAATTCGAGAGTTTTTTCACTACAATGCAAAGAATATGCAAAAACTCATCCCACAATATAGCTTGCTTTCTCAATTTCTTAACTGTAGCAAGTACAACTAAAGCTTGCAAAAACACTTGCTGTGTTAAAAGAGTTTGTTCACTTGTTTTGATTACTTACCCCACCATACTGGCGATTTATCTGTTTCCATGAAATATGTCAAACTGAACAACCATAAAACATTTTTGAGAAAGGAAATTGTCACCTCAAGACTAAATATACCATACTACTATAAAGAAATATATACCAACAAATTTGTAGTTGAATGAACAAACTTACAAAATTGATGTATTTCTTTAAAGTGTACACTTTTTACCATTATTGTGCTGCCATATTCCTTCTTTATAATGTGTTTAGACTAATGGTATTTATGGCAAGCAAATAACCCTAACAGCACTGAATGTTTAATCAGAACAAACATACAGTCTAAAAATTCCACATTGTTCTTACACAAATGTTTCTGTCACTTTTCCAAGCAATGCATAGTAATACTTTTGTTTCCAAGAACACTAAATATATGTGTGTATATATAGATGTCCTCTATAACATGCACTGTTGCACTGTTTCACTTTTTAAATGTATGTGTTTTAAATATTTTTCTAAGAGTCCAGTACACCGAATTATTTTTATGAAAAACACCCAAAGTTTTCAACTAAAAACATATTACAAATAGTTGCCCAGAGCAAGATTTTACAACCAAATTATAAAAGCCCTAAATCTCAAGTTTTAGAATACCATCAGTGACAGAGTCGTAACTGTAGCGACGAGACAGGCGCCGCTATAATGTTAACAGCCAGTATGTAAACATTAATGCAGCCTAAGGGGGGAGCAGGGGCAACCCCAAAAGTGTGCCTTCACAACCGACACAGAAATTTTAGGTGGCTGTAGTTAAACTTTCTCTGGCTTAATTAGTTACAAAAGGCAGGGGGAAAAAAAAAACCAAAACAGCCAGGCAGCAAGACAATTAATTTCATTAAAACTGGAATTGTGTCCCTTTTAAAGCTTTATAGTTCTTGAAATTCATTAGTACATGATTTCTTGAGCAAGAGTCCAATGAAATTGAGTTTGCCATTCAGCCGCTAGCAAAACACAACTTAAGTGGTTTTGAAACATCAGCACATTTACAAAACACTTAAGAGAAAACAATTTTTTCCTAGAAAGTAATCACAGAGGTCTTAAATGCAGGCTCTCCACCAAGCTATGAGATTTCTTTGTCTTAGAAGTCAGCAAGGTACAACTGATCTAATCAGATTTCCAGTAACAGGCTCGCTTCAGCCAAGTCTCAAATCACATTTCAACAGCTTGATTCACAATAATTTTAACAAGTATATTCAGTTACTTCCTTGCTTTCTAACAGTCTCAGTACTTCTAGAACAAGGCAGTGCCGTGTCTTTCGGTCCAAGCCACATATCTCCTCCTTACTATATGTTCAATTCTTGGTGATAACATTTAATAGATGTTGAAAGAAACGATAGGAGACTGTAACTTGGAATTACAAACACAAGCCAAAAGACATAAGCAAAATATTCTTTTTTCAAAATTATAAATAAAATTGCTTCTTATCACCAGTTGGAAACAACACCTGTAGAAGCTAACAAGGATTGTATGGTTAAATAACTCCATACAAAGGTTAATAAAAAGAATGCAATGATTTCATAAGGAAGTTCAATTAAATTAATGGAAGTGAGTCTTCTCTCTATTTTTGAGGAGACATTAACACAACTTTTAATGTCTAACACTACAAAACTGAATTCTGTGACAAAACAATTGCATATTTTCCTTTAATAGAAGACGTAAAATAGGTGAAACTGCAAAGAACTTTATATTCTTTTAAGTATAATCATGCAAGTGCACCTCTTAGAAGCTTGCTTACTGTCATATAGCCATAGCTATTATGACAATATATACATACAGAATGACTAAAATATTGGCAATTAAAACAAATTAGAGCCAGTGAAGACGCTTCTTCCTAATTCCAACAGGCAATCCACAAAGCTTGAGAGCACCAGAAAAATGGAAAAATTCTGAGTTCCTCCTACTGGAATAAGGGACAAAAGGCATAGAATACGTGTTTGCAATGTGCAGATTCATAATCTCCATGGTCATGTATCCACATCCAATTCTTATCTAAGAAATAATTTTTACCAAAACATTACTTAATTATAATAATGTGACCAGCTCTCTTCTGATAATCTCACAGAACATTTATGGCTACATACACAAAAAAGTTAAGAAGTGTTTTTATTCCTTGGCCCTTTCCACAGATCCTGATAAACTAGTTTTCATAAACAGGACAACCATATCTTATAGTCACCAAATAGAACACACATGGATATATTAATGTGTCATTTATATCTTTATATACCTGTAGGAGCATAACATAGTGCAGATCATTTCATGAGTCTGTTTGAAATTTCTATGCAATGTCACCTCCCCTCCTCATTGCCAGTGTCATGCAAATATGTAATTACATATTACACAGATAGAAACTACAATCAAACTAATTCTGTAACAAATTAGAAAACATGTTCCTCCTCAGGATTATAATGCACCTAGCCAAGCTGCCGCACATGAACAGCAACACTTGGAAGAAAATCTGATTTATAAGCCTGCTGTTCCCAAGCTCAGGACTGACAGGGATGCTGTGCAAGCAAATGCCAGTGAGGTACTTAAAATAGGGTATCCACTTGGGAAGAGATTAAGTGATTAAGTTCAGTGCTGCTGCCAGCTGCTAGTAGCAATTTGAAAGGCTAAAGATATGTTTATGAACTCAAATCAGGACTTTTTCCCACCTCCCTGATTTTTCACTACAGTTTGTTCTAAGCTGCTCAGCAGATAACTGAAAATGCCCCTGTGTCTCCATGTGAAACGTCAGTTTCCTAAGGGACTATGAGTCTATTAAAATTTGATTTTGCCTGTAACAGAAGCTAACAGGCAAACAGATGTGAAATCAGAAAGTCTTATTTCACTGTCAGCAGCAGCATGTTGCACATTATACATAGTTGCCATCTGAGAACATACCACACAACTTTGTATTTAAAAAAAACTCTTAACCTTCAAATATCTTCTGACATCCTTTGACAATTTTTTTCATTAAGAACAAGGACCCCATATTTTCATACATGTTGTACTCCAATACCAACATTTCCTTCTTTCCTTTAACTGATCCAACATAATGTGAATTTTTAGGCAAAATATCTTAGGTCCCACATCATGGATTCTGACAAAAAAGGGGAATAACCTTCCAGGAAATAAGTATTCCAGCATCACTCACTGCATACATGCTGTACCAATCTACTTTTGTCATTTCTACATACCTCTATTTCAACTTCCATTTCTTTCAAATTTCAGATGCTAAACAGCATCCTGTTAACATGTCAGAGCTTTCATACATTGCCACTAAGAAGTCTAGAAAAACCCATTTAATATAAAATTTGTTTGCCTACTCTTTTTGTTACTCTTAACCAGTGTAGCTTTGCAACTTTCTCATAGCTGTTTTGCTGTTATAAAAAAACATTGTAAGGCTTTGGGCTCATAAGCACTTTCAACTCTCCACTCACAAATACTCTGAAAGCTACAAGAAGTTTCACAGATCGACAACCAGCCTGACTTCTTCCCCTTTAATGTTATCTAGAAATATTAGGAGTCTGGCACGGAAAAGGCTCACATCGTAACAAGTCTGTAGGAAAGGTTAAGCCAGTGTTGTCACTGATCGAAGGGAGAAAATGCATTTGCTCTCACCCCAAAATGAAACTCTGATGCCAACGGCAGTGCTGGTGTCTAAGTAACTAGACAAAGTTCTACTAAAATGTATCCAACTTCTTACAAAGTAATTACAGTAAGATAAAAATCAGTCAGCTGGAGAGGACATTAAAAAGATAATTAACTTATCTGGTAACTTGATTACAATTATTTTCTCTATGGTTACATTACAGAAAGTGATTTAGAAGTGCTCCCACATTTCCAGAAGCTCTTACACATCCTAAATCTTCAAAAATACTGGCTAATGCATTCTTTTAAAAGGACAGAACTTTGACATACATAAAACCTCGCAAGGGATTTGCTTACTCCACAGTTGAAGTTCAGGAACGGGACCTGACAGTGAGTCAACAGCATAACAATATGTATTTGCCATTATTTTTAAATGACTGCTTAAGGAAGTTTCAGACATTCACAGTAATCAAAAGTGCATTCACACCACCTCTAATACCTCCTTCATCATCTTTTAAAAAAGAGTAATCCCTTACTTTACCCTTCTGTCACCTTCTCTTCTTTAAATTAAACCTACTAACTAGATGACTAAAGCATCTCACTCCATAGTAAATTAAGAAAGTATTATAACTGCCACTATTTATACAAGACACCAATATAAGTTGAATTTCAAACAATAAAACCTTACAAGCCAGGATTTCACCTGCCATCTTCCTCTGGCCACATTACAAATGGCAGCTTTGGGCTATCCCTGGATTACTCAGATATTTCTTCCTCCCCCGCTTCATGCTTTCATAATGAACTTACAGCTGAACTTCAGCACCTCTCCTTAAGTGAAAGGCTTTTTATTCTGTACCATTACATTTCATCCAATTTGTATTATTTCTCCTCATCCACAGTTTTCTCCACAACATCCTGTAACTCCTCTATCATAACTAATGTCATGTTGTTAACTCAAGTCATCAGCACTCTCCCTCTCTGTGACTAATTGCAAACATTGCTCAAATTATATTTTAAAAAACAAACAAGAACAAAACCAGTTTCATTAGGAAGCCCTAAGCAACCAAGCTTTATCAGGCAATCCTGAGCAATGCAATTGCACATTTAACAAGACAAACAAACCACACACATGAAACTGAACGTTTGTAAAGTGTTTTTTCACTGTAGCTTTCTGGATTTAAATTCAAGGTTGCAAAAGATACTATTTCAAATGAACTATATTTATAGCACTCTGAAATAAAACCACTGAATTGTCAAATGTCAATCATCAAATGACCAAAACAAGAAACATTACTATATTAAGCTGAAAATCCATAAACATAAACCCTACCTGCTTTTCCTTTCGATAAGAATAGCCATGTAAGAAGCAGGTAAAGCTGCACCAAAGCCAGGGGACCAGAAGTAGAATTTTCCAAGTATCTTCCTGAAAAAGTAATTTGTACACGTATTACATGCAAACGGAACATTTCATGAACCACACCGTATTTTGTCTGTATTATAAAATTACAAATGATTTATTACTTTTGTCTTCTTACCTTAATCTGTACTTACTAACAAACACTAATCATTGTATTTTTAAAGTTGGATAATTCTCAAGAGGAGTTCCCAAAGTGCTTCACAAACATTAAACACCTCAAACACTTCGATAATGTATTAATTTCATTTAAGTGGCTACTTTTCTTCCAGGAAAGCAGAGTTTTCAAGAAATATTTTTGAAAATACGCAGGTACTAATTACAGAAAAATCTTCCAAAAGATCTTAGAGCCACTCATCTCTTTGCTACTTGTCAAATACATCTTCAGGAAGATCTGCCTTGTGGAATGTAGCGATGCAATCAGGTGAGACAGAAATCAAATCAAATAATTATAATATATGCCACACTCCAAACAGACAACCTACTGATGCTAGAAATAGAAAAATACACATTTACAGTAAGATAAGGAATCAGTCTCTACATTACAAGTGGAAGCAACAGTGAATTCCCAGTCCTATTAAGCCTGGAAAGCTCTCATTTTTTGCAGCTAGATCTGGATTTCTTTCAGAGTCCACACAATTTCAACTATCAAAATTCTTTCAACAAAAAAGGTTGAAAAAAAAGAGTTACAAAACTGACCATATCTAAGAAAATCTTTCTATAAATTGGTCACTCTTAAAGGAAGAAAGCCAAACTGCATGTCAGACACAGTGTCACCCACCATGTTTGGTCTGTTCAGGAGACCTGCCCCTTCAAACTTATTCAGGCTGATCACAAAGACAAACAAGAGTCAGAGTCGTGACATTTGGTAGCATGATAATAAACATACTTCAATTATACCAATGCTGCTCAGCTGACAAGCACTATCGGTGGGAAAACAAAGCATTACGAGTCTACCCTTCTAAAAACACAGCAAACAAAATAAACAAACAAAATGGCAAACACATACAGGGTAGAAGAGGACATTTTCTTAGATAAAATTTCATGCTGACAACACAGAAGAGAGAACAAAGATAATTAATCAACACCATCTGATTAGCTCACTTTCATTCTTGCCGTCAAAGGCATGAGCAGCCTCATTTCATACTTCTGCAAAAATAACATTACCAGCGAGTGATGCCAGCTTATGTTCGTAAGTGAAAAGAGAGCCAGTGTATCAGCAGCAAGTGATGTAATGGCAATTACACACACTGCTCATTCCCACGGCTGCAAAAGGATAATTTCTCAGGATGACAATGCCAAATGCTGCAGGAGCTAAAGTTCATTATTACGACTCTCTCGGAAAGTAATTACTGTATGAAGTTTCAGAGAAGTCATTTTAAGCATCTTAATAAGTATGAACACATCTTACCAGACACACCTGTTAAGTAACAGAACAAATGCCTTTTCTGTGGGAAAGAAACAGTAATTTGTTCTTTTGGCATGGTTTAGAATCCTCTTACAAATGCTTGCATGTTTGGTTTGACAAGATTTCAGAAACAAAAGTAACACCTTTTAAAAAATAAAGTCTAGTGGAAATAAAAATGTACAGTCACTAACTGAAACATTTAAACTTCTCCTAAAGTAAATGAAAATTAGATTTTGTTATTATTTGCATGGTTATTTTCATATGTTCTATGGATAGAAATTGGAATAAGAACTAGGAGTTCTTTCAGGTCATGCATCTAATTCCTCAATGTACAAGCTGTACATGGATAAACTTAATTACTCTAGTTGCTAGACTAAGAGAACCATGTCTTCGTGAGGTTTTACATGTAATTAGACCATAAACCTAAAAATCACACCTCTAATTTAACAGATGCAATGCCTGTCAACACAGGAACCCAGCACTTCCGTCTGAAGCCCAGACAGATGTGGTCTTCTGGATTTCACCAGCAGAAGAGATTACAACCCCCAGCTGGACTGTCACACATCCGTAACAGAGATCATCACCCTCACTGCTCTGCCAACAGAGCAGCCTGTACACAACAAAAATAGGAGCTAAAAAAAAGTCAGTCAAGTTAGCTTGGCAATCCCTTCTAAAACAAGATCTATCCACTGCCTAAGTCATTGCTGACATTGGATTTAGATATTTTTTAAATTTTACCCACCTGTGAAATGATGAAAGTATTAAACAATGCCTGAAATTATTTTAATTCCACATTCTTGCCTCAAGTTCTACATCCTCGAGAATTTCTGCATCAGTTTCAATTTTGGTAGTTTTTCCTAGCGGAAAGGAAGAAACTACCATATATATGAGTTAACATGTCCAGCTATAAACCCTTTAATCCGTTGCTTTGGTCTAGAACTCCAGGAGGGTAAGAGCAATCAACTGCATGGAGCTTGCAGGATAATTCTGCTCCTGAGTTACTGCTGCTGCTATAATATACTTTTCAATCAGAAACAGATACAAAAACTGCAGCACTTATCCTATTGCACAAATCTCACATCCAATCTCTTATCACTATCTAGAACCAGACGGAGAGCATCTAGCACCTCACAGTCTCAGACAATCTCTTTCCACGGTTGCAAATCAAGTCCAGAAATACTCAGGCCCATTATGCAGAAACAGAGGTACTGGTATTTCTGTGATGGTTTAAAATGTACAACACCAAATCACATTCTGGCCTGGATAATCACACACCATTACTCTTGCTCTCAGGGGCTACTGAAGGAAGTATACTGTATCACACAGCAATAAATTCAAAGAATAATACAACTTCAATCAAAACATTAAAAAAATAAAAATATTAAAAAAGACACATATTGGTTAAAAATAAAGGAATGAAGTCTCACATTTGCATCCTCCCTCAACCACCCAAGAGCAGGTGAAAGAAGCAAGCTTGGCTCAAGCTGCAAGACAAGTATATTAAACACAAGATATTAAGTACATTTCAACTGAATGACTTTTCAACACTCTGATCTTAACAGAAACTCTTAAAAAGGCATACAGTACTCATGTAAAGGTGTCATGTATTCATTCAGCTTCCTGGTGTGTTCTTATTTTTTCTCCAAACAACACTCACTCAGCTCCTTGACCATATTCAAGTGCTGACTTGTTCAAATAACCTACCCGTGATCTTCAAACACCTTCCTGATCAATCACAGCTGGTTTAAAGCCCATCCCTGAGTAAGGACAGAGCTGCTTTTTTCCGTCCCGATGCATTCCTTCGCACTTTTCTCTACCAAATTTCCTAAGTGATTTTAATCAACAGATCTTTCTGAAATGGATGGGACTCAGTTTTACTTTTCTGTACTCTAAATAATCTCATAATCTCTCATACTAGTCTTCAGCCCCTTTTCCAGATTCCTTTGGTATAACCAAAACAAAGGACATAACAGGAACTTCATCGGCAACCTTTCTACTATGAAGACAAATTACTTATGCCTTGTTTTGTTTCATATATATTAACTACTTGCTAATCATTTACTAATTCCTGGAAGACAGAGGACCTTTCTTCTTGAAGAGTCCTAGCAAGCACTCTTGTCAAAGGCACTTGGGAATTCATGTAAAAGCACCAAGTGGACCATCACCAGGTATGTACTCATTCTTCAAAGTATACAAGTATGTTTCTTGTCTGATATTCATGTTATCCATTGTTTTCTGTAATGTCATTTAACAGCTCTTACATATCCTAGTCACTTAATTCCTAAGGCTCTGAATTTCATTTTGGACAGAAAAGCTGCAAAATTCTCATTATAATTGGACACTGATGTGCTTCAACAGGCACCATTCCCATGGCTGCCTTAAATACTTGTTTTGCCTCTATTAGTGATTTCAGTTCACCAGTTTCAATCAGCACTCTACCCAACAACTTCTTAGTTGCAAGTCCTGAAACTGCAGGTGGTGGGCAGTGTGCAGAGACTCTGCCAGCAAGGATTCTGCTGCAGATGTTTATTGCTCATGGGCATCTCTTTGCAAGAGAAAAAGCACGTACACCTCCCAAGATGCTGGCTGGTTACTGTTGCAGCACAGCTTAAGCACTTACATGTATCCCTTGCCAAGTTTCATCATTGGAATAGTCCTTTGCATGGTTCTGACCTAGGTAAACCCAAACAATGCTTCAAGGAGACTTGGAGGGCACCTGGACTAGGCAGCATTCCCATTACCCAGTCTGCATCTGGCCATGCTGTTCTGGAGGTCGGAACAGCTGTAGGCAGCTATGCTCCACCTCGGTGAAAGTGATGACATACCAGCCGGCTTCAGAGCAAGACACTCTTACCTACTTCAGTAACTAGTACAGGCACAGTCACAGATCTGCTAGATGGCTAATATCCTCTGTAACAGGAACTGCTGAAAACCATAAAACTTAGAATCATACCAGCTTAATTTAGAGAGTAACATTTAACTACAGCACTGGAGTAAAGCACTGCATATTTACAGGCAAATACATGGCAAAATAAGGAAGGGCATCTACAGTTCAGAGGAATAAAGATAAAGCTATATTAATACAACCTAGATAGCTAGAAAATATCATATTCTTTAGAGCTCATTACTTATAGATTCACTTTGAACTTTGAAAATTATTTACTTGAAAAGCATTCCATGGCTCCTCAGCCAGTTCCTCTTCTTTTCTGCCTTCTCCTTCAGCAGCTTTGAAGGAAAGTTTAGAGGCCTCTAAACAGATTTAGAAGTAGGGCATAATGGGTTTACCTTTTAGAGGGGCTGTCGAGTGTGCTGTCAGTTAACTTTCAAACATTCATAGCTACTGTAGGCTTTACTTGTCTATGTGTAATATCTCTTACAATAAATGCATAATCATATTAATAAACAGCAACTTTTAATTTTTAACTATCCTGATAGTTACTAGAAATATATGCTGGAAACAGAGTACAGAAGTGCCCTTTATACTCAATTTTCAGAGCAAGTCTGTATCTTACAGAATCCCAGAAGCTGTGCTGGGATTTCCTTCATTTATGACCATAAAGAAAGTACAAACTTGGATGGCTGGATAAAGTTCAGGATAATTAAAAGTTATCACAGCCTCTGCATTAGGAAAATAGAAACCAATATCAAATTACATCAATTATTTCTAGGAAAGAAAGAGTAGGTCTTTTTAATTCCCCTCTAGAATCTATTTGAATTTCCTGCAACAATGTATTTTGAATCAGTAAAACAGAGAAAAAGAAGCAAAGTGGATACTTTGACTTGTTTACGCATTTAAAAGATTACAAAAATGAGAATAAAATAATTTTTAAAAAGCAAAGTTTCATATTCAAATGGTAAGACCAGAAATCAAGATGATTGATGTAGCTTTTCTTGCTCCAAAACATTACAAACAAGCCTATTACAAAAAGAGACAAATTATGATACAAATTGAAAAGCTGCACAAAAAGTAGCTTTACTATGTTTCATTTTTAGGATAGTATACCAACCTTAGAATGCAAAAGCAAGCAATATACAAGGTCCCATTTGCTGTCAGAAAGGAAGTTGACTGCAAGATTTCAGGTAGCAGTTTGTACAAATAATAGTCAAGTTTTCGTTTCCTGAGAATAGCTGCGATCTGAAGGAGAAGGGAAGAAAAAAAATGGGGGGCAAACTTTAGTTCAGTTAGGCACTTTTTTGCACATTGTAAAGAAAAATAAAAAGAAAAATGGGAAATGAGACATGCCCACTTAAGTAGTAAAACAAAACCTCTTAAACTTTATGATCAATACCACAAAGATTTCCTTTGAACTTGTTCCAGCCGTTACAATATTTATACCAGGAAATACATCAAGCAATCTGAAATGGGAAGTATAAGAGGAATTTTATTACCTTCTTACCGTTGGCCATAATTGTCAGAAACATCGTCTGCCAGATATCAAAACTTTTAAGATGTGATAGATGTACAGAGTTTTGTCTTCAAGACAATTGGACAATCACATAATTATGGTCAGAATATCACTAAAGTAATCCAAACAAAGGCCTTACACAGTGTCTGTGAAGAGGTGATGTATTTTTAAAGGTTTTCTACTCAAATTAATTTACTGCAAGTCCTCAAAAAATGTTCACCATCTGCTGGAAGAACAACACATTCCTGACATATTTTATAGAATTGGTATATTAACTAAACAACTGCCTATGGCAGAAAACAGTCTCAATCTAAAAAATAAACATTCTTTTTGGTCAGTTTATTGTATGTCCCATGAATTACAAAGAATAGCTTATTTAATGACTCAAACACTAAAGGTCCTCAAACTTTTTCATCTACAGAAACTCTGCAATTAGCTAACGGGAAGATGTAGAAAACAAGGCTTCTCTAAGAGGTACCAGAGCTAAGACAAGAGGCAACACACAAGCTCAAGTATGGGAAACTCTGCTTAGACCTAACAAAAAAAAATTTTCATTTGAGGGTGGCTGAATATTGGTGCAGGTTGCCCAAAATGGCTGTGGACTCTCCATCACTGGAGACCCTTGAAACTTAACAAGAGAAGTCCTCGAACAATCTCAGGACCTCCCAAGGTCCCTTCAGCCTTTGTGCTCCTACAACTCCATGAAAGTATATTTTGAGTGCACCATGAGACAGATTTTACTCTTTTTTCATTCTAATAGTATTATTATCTTTATCTGCACTGATCCCCCCAGGAGTCTCAAAACTAGCAGGAGTTTTTGGTCAATGCTTAGAGAAGTTCCAAACAGAGCAAGCTTCATATTGCTGGTGCTGATGAGAAGAAAGAAAGACATCCTGTCAAATCCATATTGCCAACACCTCTCAAAGTCTTGGTTGTGAGAGGGAGCTATTCTGCTGGAACACTGTCCACTGAATAACAAGTAGATGTTTTAGAATCAGAGATGGGACGAGGATTCTGCGAAAACTAACCACGGGAAAGTTCTGCTAAAATCTTGTTTCCAAAATGAAGCTTGAATTAAGGATTAAGAAGAAATCCATGCATGAATCAACCTCTGAAAACAGATTTACACATTACTTAATCAAGTGTCAAGACTGCTTCAAGCATAATGGATTAGGCAATAATGCCATCCAGATAACCTTTCTGTTGAAGGAAAGTCTTAACGTAGTCTAAACGCTGGGTAACCACTTGCTACCCACTCAGCTATTTCTAGCATATTGTA
This sequence comes from Dicrurus megarhynchus, assembly GCA_013399195.1. Classification (NCBI taxonomy): domain Eukaryota; kingdom Metazoa; phylum Chordata; class Aves; order Passeriformes; family Dicruridae; genus Dicrurus; species Dicrurus megarhynchus. The sequence continues at coordinate 1,118,264 of VXAD01001742.1, forward strand.
GGAAGGACATGAACACTGGAACAAAATAACATTCTTTTTGTTTTAAGAACACAGCCCTTATACCTAAGTGTGAAGCCTTGCTCCCTCAGACCAAAGTGTCAGAAGTGCAAAACAGAAAGATTGGTATCTTATAAGTTAATGTCAAATCAAAGTAAAAAATTTATTTCTGTAATGTCTCCAGCAAGTTTTAGATTAATGTAAATTACTGCTTTCCCTTCTCTGTACTATCCTACTCCCAAGTGAAAAACAGAAAAGAACCAGAAACAATAACACACAAACCATTCCACAGAAAATTGCTCACCCGAATTGAAAGATACGTGTGAGAGCAACAGAGCTTCATGTACACCCACCAAAAAAAAAAAAGTTTATAAAAGTTGATAATTTTCTAACTGCTTTATAGACATCAATAAGATGTCTATAGACTATATGTCTATAGACTATAGAATAAGATCTCTATGATAGAGCTATAAGCAGGCAAGAGCAGACAACAGAGTTTCCTCTCCTCTACCACCAGCGGTGTGATTACGTGGAAAAAATACCAGATATTTCTGGATACCCTTCTGCTGTCTCTATCAGTTCCATACATTTCAGAAAAGTATTATTAAAGTGCAGAAAGATTATGAAATCTGATGTCAGAATGCAGCAGTTCTTGGCTCCCACTGGGATATACTTCACCCAAGTCGGCTGGGAGGACTTTATGATGAAAACCAAATTCTTATAAAAAATGCACTGCTCAAGGCGTAGCAGTGGATGTCAGTAGCAGAAAGAATGGAAAGAGAAGGAATCAGGACATCCAGCAGGTACTTCCTTGGCAAAACAATAATCTCCATGAAGATCCTAACAGATGCATTGAGAAAAAAGCCTGGTCAGTATAAACAAAGAAACACAGAAAAAAATATTTTCTACCATTAACTATAGAATTCACACAACTGCATTTTGACTCTTCAATACAAAAAATGTAATTATAAAAAAATCAGTCCACCAGTTTCAGGATACCTCAGTTTGTGGAGTATCATTACTCAAGTCCTTTTTCTTTTTTTAAATTAGTCTTTATATTCAATTGTTAAGCCACACAGAACTAAAAAAAAAAAATCAGAATTTATTTATTCTGTCCTAACCATGGAAAGAATATATGCAATTCCAACACCATCCCTGAACCACAGCTACAGTCTACTGCAAGATTTGAGCTAGACTAATGGTGTTCCAGCGGAAAAGGAACACAAGACTCAAACCCAAGCTTTGCCATGATTTGAGGCACCTGCCAGGCCTGATTATTTTCATGATGTGTCATGTAACGCCTACAAGTATTCATCATCCAACCACAATAACCTCAGCTTCACCTCCAGTATCCTCAATCCTCACCTATACCCCTGAACTACAGATTCCACAAGAGGCACTGCACCCAAAGGATGGTTTCACTTAATGAATGTACTAATTGGCTGACCAATGTACAGTCTGACAGGTTACGCAGCAGGCTGAAAAAACCACAGGCTTTCTGCCAACTCTGTTGTCGTGTGCAGAACATTTTTGTCTCTCCCTCCTCCATCCTCCCCCCTTAACCTTAAGTTTGTACAAAGTGTATGACTTTCAGGACTACTCCTCCATCAAAATTTAGTGGAATTAGACAACACATACAACTCTGACTGATGGAAAATGGAAACAAGCACTACCATCTCTCATTCCTTCAAAACATTCAGATGAAATCAACCACATCATAACAAACTTTTATTAAAAAAAAAAAAGAGGAAATAGAAAGAAAAGAAGAAAAATAAAAAAAACAAACCTACAGAAATATGCAGACATTTAGCCAAATCTTTAGGAAAGCAGAGTTCAATAGCATTTATAAGCATAACTATCTGACATGTTCGGGCACCTTTAAAATGCAAATTTAGAGATGACCAGTACAACTGTGCACATGGTTTATATGATCCATATGCTGCAAGTCATTAGAAACCCAAGGAAAATTTTATAAATTACATCACAGAATCTAAAAGCAAAGCAATCCCCAGTATTTAAAACCATTAAGAAAATACCTCAGATTACTCAAATGGCAGGCAGAGTTAGAAAGAGATGTCAGATTTCTTTCATAATTATATTCAATTATTTTTATGTTCTTTTTATAAGCATTTGCAATTTTTTACGAATTTTATGAGAACATTATTCCTTTGTTTTATTAAAATTATTTTTAAGGCTTTGGAGTAACTGAATCTCAAAATGCCCTCAGGTAACACTTGGGTTTTGAAAGACACTTGTTCAAATAAGCAATTTGTTTCTCATACGTCCTCTGAAACACTCGGATTTGTTTTTCCTCAATTAGCTCATCCCTTCCTGATTTCACCGATTACAAAACCTGGCTTCCAGATTGTTTAATTTCATAACTCTGTTCCTGCAATACTCTGAGGAAGAGCATGTGCCTCCTGCTCTCTGAGTTGCCCTGTCTCATGTGAGATGTTATATGAGGATCACCATCAGTGGGCTGGGTTGTTTTGATTTGGATTTTTCAAAATTTTCCATATCACCCAACCAACTAAAAAGAGAAAGAAACAGCACTCATATACTCTTTGAATGACATGTAAATTACCTTCAAGCTGCAATCACTCTCATTCCATGACAACTTATCTTTACTATTTGTTTTCCTTCTACTGAAATGAGTAGGAGACTATATTTCATTCCCCTTAAAATGTCTAACTCAGCATTATTTTCAAGGATTGTCCTCCTACCCTGAAATTCTTACACTCTACTCTAAAGCTGTACCAAGTTAAGAGAACAGATTTATTCCTTGATAAATAGTCCCTTTAATGATTTTTGCTACTTCCCAGTATTTGTAGTGTCTTTACCAAGATCTTTGCTCAGTCAGTCAAGGCTCAGGCTTTCCCTGATTTCCAACACTACCGTGATGCAGGCTCCTGGTTACCCCTTGCATCTTTTGTGTATAAATTCTTTGGTTCACCTAAATTCATTATATAACTCTTTTTAAATTCTCAGCAAAAGACTATTTTTGTTTACTTTCAATTTATGGAAGAATTTTATAGCATGGCCTGAAAGCCACCTGAACAGAGCAAAACGATCACAGCCTGGAATGAAGTCACAGGTTCTTACTTTAGTAACATTTAGGCTAAGTTTAGTCATATTTAACCCAGCCTCCAGAAGAATCTAAAGACAAGAAGGCAATGACCTTCATGTCATTCATAACACAGCAGAGAGATACAGGACACTGCACAGTATAAGATGAACAAATATCCAAAAGAAGGCAATCACACACCACCATCACAGTAATTCTAGGTACTGGATCCGACAGAAAGAGATTGCCAACAGCCTAACCCAGAGATCCAAGCTGGCGTACAGAAGGATATTCCAGAGTAACACTAACATCCTCCCTAGCCTCCCCACCCTACTTCCAAACACACAATGGTTTGCAGCACAAACAAGGAAAAAATCACATTTTAATATACCCAGCAACTCTAGAGTATTTTAGAATACAATCTGGCCAGCACAGCCTTCTTGCACACCTCAGAAAGAGGATATATGATGACTCTACCTATGCTGGCAGATAAGAGAGGATCCACTTTAGTGTTAGCTGGCTCCCCAGCTTTGCTCAGGACCAGTTCAAACAGCTTTCCCAAGGGAAGCTGCATGTGAAGCGAGCCTGAAGCAGCAGCAGCACAGCCAGTGTGCACTATCCATCCCTGGGAACGACCTCTGGCCCAATCCTACAGCAATGTGCATATGGCCAGGAAAGTGATGTGAGACTCACACTTCACCTTGATCTTTGGCTGGTGATTCTGTCTTACCTATAACAGTTTTCAAAGTAATTCATTAGCACAATGAGAGTTGTTCTTGCTGTTGTTACCTCCAGTGTCTTGGGGTGCCAAACAATGATTTACCTGTGAAGTGACCTGCCAGCTGCCACATGCTGCTTGCACTGCAGCTCCCTGGCCCATGCTGTACTCGTACCAATGTCCCTCCCACTGATATTGTAGAGGAAGAAAAAAACACCTTATATTTTTACAACAGCTGGTAGCATTTGTGTCTCTGAGAGTATGATATACAATGCTGTTCTATTCCTAGAGGTTACAGAATAAATAATGCAGATTAAGATACAGAATACAGATAGTGATGAGTCAAACAGGGCTCAGGAAGACAACAGCACTGGAATTCTAAGTAGAAAAAAACCTCTTCTGACACAGAAAGAGAAGAAGCAATTGGCATCTAGGAACCTGAAAGTTATTCTAGGCACAGGAAGAAGCAGATATGGCACAAGTATGAAGAAATATTAGAAGTGAAACCAAAATGAGAATCAAAAGTAAGAAAATGAGCACAAAAATAGTATGAGAAGAAATTAAGAAAGAAAAATAATCAATAAAATAGAGCAAGTGCTGAGGATCGTTAAAATCTGTACAGGAGCAGCAGACTCTGGTTACATCTGTTCTAAAGAGATGATTGAACCATCCCTCAGTCCAGAGGACATCTGAAACAGACCCACTGGCACTCACACTGCTTTAGGCCTGCTGCTCCTCTCCTCTCTGCCAGCAGGTCTGTGTGGGAGAGGTGTCTGGAGTCAGAGCCAGGAGTAAGCCAAGAGTCAGCCTGGGCCAGTGCTCAAGCTGTGCTCTGGCTGTGCCCTTCAGCAGCAGGAAGGAAGGGCAGCAGACACAGGGTAGGAAGGGCAGAAGATGTAGGTGGGGAGAGGAAGACCTGTGTTTGAAAGGAAAAAGGGCAGGACAGAAATTAGGTTGGAAAGAAATTAGGTGAGGGAGGGAGCCTGTCTTAAACTAGGTGAAGAGAGTAGATGATCAGACTAAGAGAAAGGAAAGGCGAATGGCATGAATGATTCTTGCCATCCCACAGGCAAAAGGTTAGAAGAATGAGCTCTAGAATTGCTACTACAACGTAGCAAACAAACAATTTTTACCTTATTTAGATTAGGTGAAAATGTTACCTGATCAGATTATCTCTGGTACACTATAAAGACTTCATAAAAATGACTAAGCATATTTATCTATTGCAAAATGTGCAGTATCAGCAAATAAATGTCTAAAACTTACAAATCCCCAGGAAATAGAGGCCTTTGCTCTAATGCAAATAGCAATAGCACTTTTCCCATGTGAAATCAACAGAATCTTGGGAAATGGAAGCTGAGACAACTCAAATCCAGTATTCCAACCTTTTTATTCCCAGCTTCATGCAATTTCCCTGTTATATCATTCTCTTCTCCTCACCTCTGTGAATTTCTAGAAGTCTGACTTTTTCAGCATTGAAAATACAAGATGACACCTTCCCATTCTGTTTAGCTTTGACTAATGTAAAAACAAAGTATAGATGGAAGAAAGTACAGCGAATTCTGAGGAAGGATTTTTTCATTAAAGTTTTAAGATATCAAGGCAGATAGTTTTCAAAAAGTACAATTACAAGGTTTATGAAAGATTGTTTAGGGTTTCTTCTGCAGGCAGAGATGCTAAGCCACTTTTTTTTTAAGTGGGTCTCATAAGATTTGCATATCAGGACACTTGGTTTGTGAAAACACAAGCAGCCTTAATTACAAAATAGGCATTCCTGTCAGCTACTTCATATGGGGAGGGACAATTCAATTTAGATGTGAAACCTAGTTTCACTAAAGCAATCCATTTGTACTGGAGCAAAAATAATGACAGCGCAAGTATGGTGTCTCAAGGCTATATTTCTTCCAACTAAAAAAAATACTCCAGCACAATTACTAAAAAGAGAAGGAAAAAAAACCAAACAACAACTAAACAAAGAGAACAGCACTACTTAAAAGCAAAGACTCTATACCGCTATTTATTGACAGCCAATATCTCACTTACTAACACCACGTAATTTAGCTCCATCTGTCTCCCACTGACAGAAGAGAAACAAAGCATTTAAGAGATGTGGGGTGAAGCTGTTATAGAGTTTGGACTCTGGATTGTAACTGTCCCTAACCATGTTCTCTCAGAGAACAACCTCTGGCAATTTATTCTCAATTATTCATTCTCATTCATTTCTTCACAAGCTTTTGTGAAAGGAAACTCTTTCATCTCCTTTCTTTAGTTGTTAGCTTGTGGCAACAGGAGGAACAATCAGAAGCCATTTTACAGGCTTGGCATAGAAAAATGAAGTGCATTTTTTGTTGCTGAGCCCTACAAAGGACAGGGTCTAAGTACTACCAGAAACATTCTGAACATACACTGATATAACTATAAAGACAAAATAACTGAAGTTCTTCCCCTTATGTGAACCTCAGAATACAGAACAGGTTTGAACATTTGTGCTGTCCAACTGCGGTATTTCATTTACAAATAAAAGGTTTTCAAGCACAGCCGTAAGTCTAGCAAAGAATGAATTTTGTGATGACTCTCTTAATTCAGGACTGTTCTTTTGCTGCCAAGCTATTCAATGTGCAAAGCTTCTGCTTCCTCCTCTGCAGTCCACACTGCACCTCCTTACCTTACACTGGTTCTGGTGCTCGTCAAATCCTGCTTAATAATTCAATTCCTTACTGTAGCTGAAAATTACCCCAGCTAAAAGCAGGGTAAGTAACCTCTTCTGGGTTAGCTCATGGAGAGAAGAAGTCCAGAATCACACAAAGAAAAGTACAGTTATGTGTCTGGGAGCAGAGACTGGCAAGTGCTTCCTCTCTCTTTAGACAGCAGCAAGATTTTAGAGCAGCTCAGCTTTAGATTACTCTGGCAAGTCAAGTTAAACACTATCAACAAAAACCTAAGAGAAACGAAACTAAACTGCAAAGAAGACAGTGTAAAAACTGAGGCAGAGGTTTTACAATGCAGTGAGACACTGGTTGAGAAGGTTCCCACCCCACTTTGGGTTTGTGACAAGATGTAACTGTTTATGGGGGCCCAGTGCAAAACAGATCAGGAAAACACTTAGAATTTTTAGGTTTGTTTTTCTTTTCAAAAAAATAAAAAGTGGGAGCTTTTCCCCTAACCCGTGACTGCACAACTGAGTGAACCGTAACAGAGCTATGAGCAGGAAATCTCTTGACCAGGTTTGGCTGTTGGGGAATTTTGATTTAATTACAGAACTGTTTAAGCTGCTTTATCTTTAGCCAGACCTGACAGATCACCACTACACTTCTCATGGCTCACTTCAGGCCCATGCTCTGCTGTACAAGTATTTATGCTCCCACGGAGCAAACTAGATCAGAAAACAGATTCAAAGAAAATAGTACTGGGTAAAGGAAGGGGAGAAGAGAAAATGTTCTTCTCTGTATTAGTTTCATGATACAGCTCACTGTATGCTCCCACCAACAGCTGCCACTCCTGTCTGTGGCAGTTCAGAGTGAAAATGTTCATTGTTAGATGTGACAATGCATTAGATTCACACTGCTACCAGTTACTATTTTATTATATAAAAGGACATCACCACAATTTTTACTCAATAAACCCTTCAGTGGAAGCTTAACTGAATTATGTCAGGATGCTGCCATCCCACTCCTTTCCTTCCCTTTATTACATAGCTCAATAATTTTGTTGCACCACCACTGGTGCAGACTCTATGACTTGTGTTCCTTTCTGTCAGGTTAGCTTGGGGGGCAGCTCAGTGGCCTGCTCACTCCTCAATCCCCCAAGTACCACTATAGGAGAAGCACAGAGGTGGGGACAGAGGGAAGTGCTCACCTGCAGCAATTCCAACTTAGATCGGCTTTCAGGATATGTTTACACAGATGATGCAAAGAGATCCCAGCTTTTCTATCTACACCCTAATTTGCTGGAAATGTGCCAGCTGCTATAACCAAGTCTGACTGCACACTCACACTAAGACACTTCACCTGTAGGATACTCTCTGAATACTCAGACTCCTTTAGCCTTGATGCATTTTTTTAGCCTTGCTTCATTATGCAATGGAATCTCCTTGATCTTAAAGCACTGATTACCAAGGTGTCGCAAACAGCAAGACGCACGTGCGTTACACTTGCTGCTGCCAAAGACACAATGCTAGCCTCCCAGGCAAACACTAAGGCTTTTTATTCAGGCATCATAGGTACTGGAAGATGACAAAAATACGATGTTCAGGCTATGCCCACGCCCTCCTACCCACCAGCACCAACCCGCTCATACTATGTTAAGCCTCCAGATGCCACCACCCCCTATGCCCGTCCTCTGCCCAACTTAGGCCAAATACAACATATTCTCCCTGTCATGCCTTTCCCCCCTCAAAAACCAGGTTCTCCCAGCCAGACAACCCTCCAGCCCTCAAACCAAACGGCCCCACCACCATTCCTCTCCTCCCCAGCACCAGACTCCACCCCAAAACATACTATTTGCTATTCTTCCCCTTCACTCCAGGGTCAGGCTGCCCCTTGACTTGTCTCCTGCCCCTTGCCTCCTACCATAACCCTCTCCCCCCACCCCAGACCACCCTCCCTTCCTTAATATGCCTTATGTCCTTCCCCGCCACTCCAGGCGAGGCTCCCCTTGCCATGGCACCACTTATGCCCTCCCCAAACACTCCCCACAGCCTTCCCCCTTCCCTCAGGCCAGGTTCCCACCATGTCCTTTATAGGCCCCCTTCCACCCCAGGCCAGGTTCCCCCCCGGCGCCCTGGTATCCACCCAACACCAAGGCCAGGCTCCCCCCTCTCTGATACCCCTCCTGCCCTTGTCCTCTCACGCCAGGCCCCCCGTTAGGCCGGGCTGCCGCACATACGCACGCACACCCACCAGGTAGAGGGTGCCGTAGATGCGGAGGGACTCCGCCAGGGCGCTCTGGGTGACGTGCAGCACAGCCGAGGAGCACTGCGGGTGCCAGGTGTGCCCGATCTCGTAGCAGCTGTGGGGGATGGACTTGCTCAGTGCCGCCATCTTTGCAGCGCGCGCGCGGAGGGGAGGGGACGGGGGCNCCCGTGCCCTTGGGTGTCCCGTGTGTGCATCCCGTGTCCCGCGTGTCCTGTGTGTCCCGCGTCCGTCCCGAATGTGTGCCCTGTGTCCCGTGTGTGTCCCCGTGTGTGCTTTGTGTGTCCCGTGTGTGTCCCGTGTCCTGTCACGCACCCATCGCGGCACGGGCATTTATGTGCCTGTACGAAGCTATGTTCCTGTACTTGGTGAGGTCAAAGTCGCAGCCGTAGGGATTTTGGGATGTCTGCTGTGAGAGCCGCTCGCAGGAGTCGGTTGATTGTCATCGTGGTGGTGAGAAGGCAAGGAGCCTACACCGAGCTCAGAATTAAAGGTCATCTTGCAGTTTGCTCGCAGCCTGTGACGGCAACGACGTCTCCTTCAGCTCACTCCACCCCGCGCACTCCTGTTCCTTCTGTTTCTCATGTCACCCCCCTTCTCCTGAGCCCCTGGATAATGTCAAACACTCCGTTTCCTGCCTTAGTTGGTGTGGCCTCCTCACACACTTAAGGTCTGACTCCTGTGGTTAGAGTGTTTGCAGGCTGACTCTGGAGAGTTTTGTAAACTTCCTGGGAAGTAGATTGGCATCTGCATGGCTCCACGTGCAGAACTGTGTATTAAGTGCAAAGTCTTCCTAGAAAGAAACTCTTTTAATTATGAGCACAGTGATACCAGAAGAGTGAAAAAATGCACACATGCACGCACACACACACAATGTCCCGCGTGTCCCCTGTGTCCCGTCACCCCTGCGGGGGATGAATGTAGGGAGAAGCTGCCAGCAAGTCCCTCCATGACAGGGGGCCAGCAGCAGCTCCCAGTGCCACAGCAGAGGGCGGGATGGCCAGCCGGGGAGATGATTAATTAAGGCTGAAAGGGACCACTGGAGATCATCTCATCCAAGCTCCCTTCTTAAGCAGGTTCCCCTAAAGCATGTCACTCAGGATTGTGTCCAGGCAGCTTTCGGATATCTCCAGTGAGGGAGACTCCACAACCTCTCTGGGCAGCCTTTTCCAGTGCTCGGTCACCAACACAGTAAAGAAGTTCCTCCCCATGTTCAGGTGGAACTTCCTGTGCATTAGTTTCTGGCTGTTGCCTCTTGTCCTTTTGCTTGGCACCACCAAGCCTGGCTTCATCCTCTTGGCACACCCCCTTCAGATAGTTACAGATACTGTTAAGGTCCCCTCTCAGTTGTCTCCAGGCTAAACAGCCCCAGGTCCCTCAGCCTTTCCTCATATGAAAGATGCTTTGGTCCCCTAATCACCTTTGGACACAATGGAGTTTTTACAAAACCTTGAAGGCAATGACTGGTGACACAGTTACAGCTCAATTGCAAAACTGGCATCTGGATCCAGCTTGAAATTTTGCTAATTTAGGGACTAAATTGGCTGTGTGTATCAAGACCCGAGGATTTTACTTGGGTCTTTGTTAAATAACAGTTCACAAACACTCTGTCCTGATGAAGCAAGTACACTCTGTATCTCCTTTGCTGTGGCCAAGTCAAGAAGAGATTGTTTCAAGACCTAGGTGAGACATACATCCTGAAGTCTATAGGACGACCAGCAAATTAACCTGCACTCAAATGCAGACTTAGAACAGACCCACAGCAAGAAAATTCCGTCCTCTTACAGCCTGGCTCCAAATAGTCCTGTTGTAGTATTCTCCTCACTTATCAGACTTGAGGTCAGCCTGTACCACTCCCAAAAAGATAGAGCAAATTTGTCACTGATTTTGCAAAGTCCTTTACTGTTCTTCCAAAGGGGCTTGCTATGGGTGCAAGATCACACTTGCATTTCTATTTTAGCAGCCCACAGATGAGTAGGTTGGATGGTTCACAGAACTTGGGGCTGCTGAGAGACTTTTGCAGACTCCCAGCAAATCTGCAGTAGTTCTTTGGCCTTAATAATTCAATTATGCTATTTCAGTCAAGCGTATCTGACCAACCCTCTTTAGGTAGAACTCTGTCTATGACAGCTTGTATTTAAAATCTAGTAGAAGGCCCTAAAGATAACTTTAAATTTGGCTTCAGTGCTGGGGTACAGCTCCCCTGCAGCTGTGGCTGTGTGGCTGCCTCAGGGAGTGAATATTGCAGTGTGCTGGCCCTCGTGGGGAAGCAGCCTTGGCAATATAACCTGCTGCAGTGTTGTCTGGACTTTGGCTTGGACCTAGTGCCTTGCTTGCTGCTTTTGTATTACTCTGTAAAAAACTGCTTGTGGGCAGAAAAGGCAATCATTGCCTAAGTTATGGATTCTGGCTCTCTTTGCTTGCATGTTTTGGCCTTGATACTACTCTGGGCTTAGAGCTTGGTTGCTGCCTTGTATTTGTAGGCAGAGAGCTATGGCATAATACAATAATAATAATTGCACAAGCTAATGATTTCACATCTGACACACGTTTTTGCAGACAGTCCTGTCCTAATTTTGGAACCACTTGCCCTGCTCAAGTTAAGGAAAACTGGTAGAGAAGGATCCATGAAGATACTTTGTTCATTTATGCAGCACCCCTGATCTGGCTGAAGAGTTGCCTGCTCAGAACTGGAAGGCTTTTGCATGTCTCCCGCTGGATCAACTGAGGAAGACTCTGATGATGCGCTGAAAAAGAAAGCAGCACAGCCCTGACCTTGCTCTGGGCCCTCTTCCATGGGGTTGCAATACTCTGAGAGGAAGCCCTGGGAGTAAAGCCGCATGGGAACACCACTGATGGTCCAATTGGCATTGGACGCCACCCCAGGCTATTCTGTCCTGGGAAACCTACCCTTGATTGGAATAGGGACAAAAAAGTCTCAGAAAAGGATGGAATCTCATGAATTAAAATAAAACACTGAAGACCTTTACTTTTGGCCCATAAGCACCAGGGCTTTTCAGGAATGCTTCTTGTTGCATGAACAAGGCTCTGTATTAGGAAGAGCAGGGTGTGTCTGTAACGTTACTTAAACAAACACTAGTGAATCCTGTGGCATAAAGCCAAGTGATGTGGCACACACTGTTCAGAGCTTGCATTGTAAATTCCAGGTGTCTTGGAGAGAGCTACCCAGAGTAGTCCCAAAACCAAAGCCAGAGAGAGCTAATTGCTAAGCAACATGAATGGTGGGGGAGTTGAGCGCTCAGCTTAGTCCCTGGTCCTTGTTGATGTAACAGAGTGAAATATACCAATGTGTCTGCATAAGAATGTAGGCTGACAAAAACATGAGTCTCATTATACTAGGACAGCAACGGTGCCCTGGGCTCCACACCTTGTGTCACAGAACGGGGTGATATGGCAGCATCTCACTGAGTCTCTGTTCCAGTTGCTCATGTCTCCATTTGCAGCTGGGTTAACAAAATGCAGCTTCCAGCACAAGACTCTGGCCAGACTCACTCTTTAACAAGGTACCTTAACTGACGGACAGCACTGCAATCCTTTTGTTTACCCATGCAGATGATAACTGATTATATTATGGAGTCAGATGGCTTGGGTAGCAGTTGCTGAATGAAGAAAAGTAGTCCCTGCCTTTCCAGGTTGTAGTGCATCTCACAGTTTGGAACATTCTCTGCTGCTATCTTCAGCATCTGCTAAGTCTGGTATCTACAAATAAATTACATATCTCATCCCATGAAAGTAACTGGAGGTGTGAAGATTTTTCTCTTGCCTTCACACTGAGCAGTTATCAGTGTTAGGAAGTGGCCTAACCAGGAATCCAAGGCAGAGCATTTAACTAATTAGAACAAAACCAGGCAGAAAAAAATAAACTGAGGAAAAACCAGGGGACTTGACATTTCAGGAGGCTTTGCCTTCCAAATGCATTGGGATCTGGGAAATCTTCTCTCTAAATATTTTTAAATATCATAACAATCTGGAAACATTTTAGCTTGGAAGAAATGTTATGCTTTGCCCTCTCCATTCCTTCATGTTGCTTTCCAACTTGTGTGCTTTTTTTTGCTATTTGTTTTCTCCCTTGGGATGAGGAATCCAACTTTTCCCTGCTACTCATGCCGTTCTCAGTGTCTGCACTTCAGTTCTGGAAGTAACGTTTCTTTCTGATAAGAACTGCTCTTTCCACCAGTAGGGTTTTTTTGCACTCACTTATTTTCCTGCTTTTCCCATTCTTCCACTCTCATTGTTATTATCCCTCTGTTTGTTCTCCAGCCATCTGTGCAATTGTCTCATCATAAAGTTTATGAAATCCAGACTGAAAAATATTCTGCTGCTAAAAAAGCTAGGAATTAAATCAATTCTTCTCCTCAGGTCAGTGGTGACAATGTGTACATGCAGATATCTACTTCCTTCAGTGAACTGCATAGGAACTCCGGTCTCCATTTCTTCTTAAAATCCAGGACAAAGGGTAGGTACAGTATATAATTAGTTTCTTTAGAAATAAACCACAATCTTGTAACATACATCACTAATACGTGAAATGGCTGTATTGAATGGGAGTGAATGGCCGTTAATTGAGTGGATTTACTTTCTTCCAAGAAAAGAAGGGCCCTTTAAGAACTACTTTTCACCCTTATGCCTGAAACTACTTACACTTTTAACTTAACCCATTTTGCATTATTTGAAGAGAGATTTTCTTCTGGCTTGCAACCATGAATGCTACTTGTTCATTTCTTAGCAGAGGATAAGCTCAAAATACCCTTATGTTTGTGGATATTTCAAGGTAAAGGAATTATCTGGAAGTTTTCCCATTTTCCAGAAGTAGTAATGTCCAAACTAAATATGGGATGGACTGTGGGATAATACCCTGTGAACACTTTAATACACACAGTAATATCTTCATGATTATACAAATATGGACTTTTTTCCAGACATAAATGTTGCAGTCTTTCTTACAGAGGTACCAAGGATTATATTAAGAAAACAAAATCATAACATTCACCACACTGACTCTGTGGGCCAAACCAAGAGATGACATACTGAGCCATATTCATGCTACTGGCATCAGCTGAATTGTACTTCAACCGTATTTAGCCTATGGTGTTGCTGTTCCTGGAGACAGTGATTTCTTCTTTCTAAATCAGGTGACAGAATCGGTCATTAAAGGCTAAATTAAGCCACTGCTTTCACTACAGAAGGAATGAGAGGCAGTGCATGTGGACACACCATCCCAAGAGCAGCCCACAATAGCAGCTGTGACCCTGCTGCTTCTTCTCTGCTCTCCTGCTTTCCAGGAAAGTGTTTTCTGTAGTTCTGGAAAGAATGCAAAATTCAGTCTTGCATCATCCGGGTACCTCGGCGTAGCCCTGTGCTTGAAACTCCCTTGCCCTGTTCCCTACCTTTGTTTGACTGAAACCACTACAACACACCTTTACACCACCCAAACAGAGCAAAAGCTTTTCTGGTGCTATCAAAAGGTATGGCTGCCCATGCTCCACAGTCACAATGCTGTGTCTGGAGCTCATGTCCTTTTCCATCCTCTTGTCTTGATGCTATCAAATTGAGCAGTCAGGAAAGACCTGTCCCACATAGCTTCGACGTCCTTCATTTCTGCCTGCCAGGTGGGGGCAGCAGCCTTCAAACATGCAGGTGATAACCACCTTTCCAAGACCATGGGTGGGAAGGATGGGAGCAGCTGGGATTCCATGCTGCTATACACAGGGAGCTCAGGGGCAGCATCAGATGGGTCTCCACTCCTAAAGAGGTCCAAGAAGTGAAGTAGAGCCCTGCACCTCCATTGTCTATGACACCTGATAGCTAAATCACTCTCTGGCACTTTTTGGGGGCCTTTTGTATGATACCTGAGATCAATATGCTATAGAGAGGTCTGGTCCTACATAGGATAGATACCGGCCAGTCACTGTCATTTGCCTGTAGGAGCAGCAGTGAGTGGTGGGCTGTTCTTCAGCAGCATCAGTGCCAAGGATCTTTCTCTCTTCAGCAGAGAAAAAGGAGACAGGAATAAATGATGACATCCTCACGTAAAAACTTTTGTTTGCCTCTCCCAACTTTTTTGAGGTCATTATTGAGACATTATTTATTCTTCAAACACAAGCATTTTTCAGTCATGATCTTAATAAAATACTCAGAAGGTGCCATTTTTTCTGTTTTGGAGTTTCTAGTGTGCTCAAAGGTTCTGTAATAAAACTATCTGTCCATCACGTTGGGGTGCTGAGGCCACAGACAGAAATGTAACTGTTCTAAAGCAATTGGGCACCCAACAGCTCCTTTGAAAATTAATGATAGTTTTGAGGAACTCAGCACTTTTGAAAAGGCTTTCAATTTAAGCCTGATTTTCTTTTTTTTCCAGAAGAATAATGAACAATAAATTTCAGCTATGTAGTTTTCAGATGCTCATGTTGAAATAGCCTCAGGACTCTGATCACTCGTGCTGCCAGCACTTGGATGTCACAGCAGTAGAATTCAACAGCCTAAGTAGCAGCTGCTGAACTACTTCATTTTTCAGGTTTGTATTTTCAAACAGGCAGTGTTTTTAGGTTGTAGTGGGTTAATAAACTGCATTGTCCTTCAGCAGGACTGTGGATGTCCAAAGCTGGGAGCAGGGTGAATGGCTCAGAGGAGGCTCTTTGAGGCAAGCTGCTCCCTTTGCCTTTATTTTCCCACTTTGCTCCCAGTTGTCTTGAAAGTGCTTTTAATTGCAAATTAAAGAAACAGCACACCCATGATTACTACTAGCTTTTGAAATACCGTATTCAGGTGGGCAGATGTAGCTTTACACATCCACATTTGGACATCCTGTCCAAAATTGAGGCAGCGTAAAAAACAGTTGCGGATTTGATGGGACTGCAACATCAGACTCTGCTGTTGGTTCCTCTCTGCTGGACCAAGTTTTGTGAATGTATATGAACAAGAATCAAGGAAATAAGTTGAAGCAAACAAGTTAAAATGCTCAAAAGAACAATTTTTTAAATACAGGAGCATTCAGAGAACAAAACCTTCTTTTCAGCACCTCTGGCTCATTCCTAGAAGCCATTTCTAACATTTCTGCTAATAAGTTGAGAAAGTCACTAAAGCATAGCAACATTGCAGTGTCCCTAGGAAAGAAAAGCACCAAAGAGCCTTGAGAAAACTCTGAATAATGCAGAAAGCAAGAACAAATGTTTTATATATGTGGTATTGTTAAAACTCTCAAGCAGCATAAATACAATAAACAATAGCAAAGAATAGGATATTTCTATTTGTTTCCCCACACTTGAGATGACCTAACCTACCTCAAGCATGGTTCTACTTTGGGACTTGTGAGTTATTTGATCAGTCCAAACTTGTGAAAATAAACACTATTATTCTACTGTTTTACATTCTTTTGTTCTCTGTAAATAGACTGAGAACTAGCAAAGTAAATTATAATAAAATACAAATCAAAATAAAAACTGCCGATAAAGCAGAAGCAACACAAGCAGAAAAAAATGTAATAAACACAGAAATAATGAAGTTAAATACTCGTCACTGAGCACAGCTCTGTGTGCTCCAGATGACTTTGTCACTGTTTTATGGTTGAGTTCTGATCTCATTTACAGACATCTCCTGCAGAGACTTCCCTCATGCTAAGACATCCCTGGCATGGCCAAGAGAAAAACCTAACATCTTGGGGTCAGTATTTTCAGAGAACCCTATGGAGTTAGGTCTTCAGATTTCATTGGATTTCAGTGCAGGTTGAAAACCTAACTTTGTGTCTCTGAAAAAAATCCCCTTGTAAAGTAATAGGCCATTTCTTTGGCCCTACCTGTATTGTCTTCCAGACACTATTTTCCAGTGTTTTTTCTAATTGTACATAAATGCTGTGGGACTGTATTAGTATCTGAGGACCCAGCTAGAAGAGATAAACTTGATTGTAAAGTCTTTATTAAGAATAGGTTTGCTCTCTGGGCCCTAGGCCCAAAACTCCATCCATGCCTCTGTGTGGCAGTGACCTCTTGAAGGCATGTCTTGCAGATCAGTTAATGTCCAGATTTGTGCACATCATGTGTTAAGAATTACTATTGTTCATAACATCAATGATAGGGCTTTCACCACTCCCTGGGAGAAGTCATTTTGCAGCCTGATATATGTCACTTTTGGAAGGCTTCTCTTGATATTTTTATAGTGGTTTTTAGCACTGGAAGACTCTGAAGATAGAAAGCAGAAAGCTCACTGTGTTGGCTAGAGCTCAGTATGCATGTGCCCATGCCTGTGCATAGAGATAAGGTAACTGGTCAGACATGGTATCATTTTACATTCCCCTCCCACACCAGAAAAGCACCTTCCTTCTTTATCCCATTTATAGAAAATAAAAGAATTTCCTTGGTTCTTTTTTTGGACAAGAAATGTAATGTTAATATTTTATACAGATCTCTTCAGTCAAAAGTCCAGGAGGGAATCAATACAGCCCTGGCTGGGAGAGCATGCTGCCTCTAAAAACAAGGCAGTAAGGGTGGTTAATGACCTGATGTCCACAGATGCCCAAATTCTGTCTCAATGCCAAAAAAAGGATTAACCCAAATGATATAGTTCAAGAAAGTTCTCTCATAGCAGAACTTCAGCAAACTTCACTTGGGAAATCATAATGTATGCAAGAAATTATACCTCCTCCTGGCACTCCCACACACACTGAACTGCATCCATCTCTGCTTAGGGAGAAAGATGCAAAAATAGCACAGAAAAGCATATTTTCAGAGGATAAAGTGAATTTTTAAGTTAACTAAATAGCCCAGGTTGAAAGAATATGCAGCTTTTACCAATGTATGAAGGAGTTATAATTACTGATGGTCCAAAAAAAAGAGATATACAAGTTTACACTCTTACCTGAAGTTCATTGTCTCAAAACAAATGTCACTTAACATCCAGCATCTCGGTTTGGTTTAGCTGAAGAAAGTAAATCCATCTCTTACCAATACAACTTTCCAGAAGGAGTTTTGAAATCCTCTGTTCCCTCGTGTCTACTTAGCAAATGATCTCTGGAAATGCTGGCTATTCACTTACAAAAATCATATTCTTGGGACCCAGTTCATCCTTTCATAATTCAAAGGCTGGAGGGGCATGGTATTAACTTTTATGTGCAAGTCTTACAATAAAGATGTTAAAATGATCCTCTAGTCAAGCCGAAGAATATTTATCCTACAGTCATGCACTGTTGCCCAAGGGTTTTTGCATAAATTCTTCCTTGATCCTCACTCTCCTATTTAACTTGAGCCTCTTTTAGTTCCTCTTACCTTTACCCAGCTGCCTGAAGCAGCAAAGGAATGAGATACACATCCTGAGCTCCTTTGATAGTCAAGGCAGAGTGAAGCCTCCAGTGCAGCCTCCTTAGATCTGAACTGGACTCAATTACCTTCTCTATCTGCCTTGCCCACACGGTATTCAATGGAGACCAACCCAGCACCCGCAAAACCTATCAAAAAACTGCATCCCTACATCAGATGCATAGGAAGGAGAGGCAGGCTTTGGAGCAGCACAGAGAGGGTCACTGGCCTTTGCAGTGGTTGCCTTCCACTGCAGTCATCTTGGCAGGGTGGCAAAGAGAGCCTTTGAGAGCCTTTCCTGCAGGATTACAACATGGAGGGGTCGCTCTACCTCAGCCTCAGGAGCCAGCTGCACTGGAAGGGCAGATACGGCGGCTTTTGTCTAAATTTGGAGCCCGATGTTTCACTGCTTTTCCCCATATGACGAGAGCAAAAGGGGTTGTTTGTGTGTTGATCTTCTTTCCAACTAATTTCTTCATACAGTTGAAGTGATTTTATGCCATAAACTGAATAATAACCTTGCCTCTCAATTCAGTGCCATGCCCAGTTGCAGCCTGAAATTTTCATATTTGGGAAATAATTTGCTCCAGTTTTACTTGGGGAATATTTAGGTTAGATGGCAGCTTTCTTACATTTTTTAATGCACATTTTTAGGAGTCTTCTTTTTATATTTTTCATAATTCCCCAAGGATATGTGCATAGTGTCAACAGTACTGAATGACATGAACTTTTACTGTAAGGAACTGAAATATCATGGTAATCTATTTTTCATGGTAATTTGGTACATGGAAGTCTCTCCCAGGAATAAAAATGCCTGAGAAAAACGGAATTCACATAAACTCTCATTATTTTCTAAGTTCATGTATGAGTCTATGGGGAAATAGATGAATTGTCAGCCTCTGAATATAAATTACACTGCCCAAGAATGAAGGATCAGTACATACTCAAATTCCAGATCCAGTAATAATAAAAATAAAATTCAGCATTAGTTCCATTGATAACAAAACCTCAGTACAGTGCAAAAATACCACCGTGATCAGCACAATATAAAAGAAGAAGGGTGCGGTTCCCTCACAGCTGAAGCCAAACTAAGCTGATCTGTTTCCTTTAATGGTCACACCACCCCTCCTTGTCATCACAGCACTATTTATTTTATTTTGTTAGTTTTCTAACAATTAGTACCTGGGCCTACCCTGCCCTGCCAGGGAGTCAGAGGAAGAGCACATATGCACAAAGTGTACGGTGGGTTGCACTCCACATACCTGTATGCATGCAAGGAACATAAGGCAAATGTAGAATGGCAGCAAAGCCTTCTGCACAAGACAGAATGGCATTATTTATGCACAGACTAATTTGAAAGTCCTTTGGTTTGTGTAACAGTAATCCATATGATTAATTTTCCATCTTGGATAGAAATTAGGAAACCTGTTTGCCAAAGACTTGCCAAACCAGTCCCTCTCACTGTCTGGTATGACATTTATGTGTTTGTCTTCCTGTGAACGTAGCACAACTTTAAGTGTATAGGAATAGGTAAAGAAAAAGAAAAGCCATGAATATCATAGACAAATGGTTAATGGAAGAGAAGCTCTGTCTGTGTGAGAAAGGGGAATAAACTATCCTGGAAGAGAAGGTAGACTAAAGCAGATATCTTTTGCAATTACATCCATGCTGGGTGTATAAATATATTAGCAAAAACTCATCTCCTTAAAGAAATAATTATACAGCTCTCAAACTGAATGCATATTGTAATCATTAAAAGAGAAAACAACCATAAATAAATTAAATTTTTTTTTAAGTTAGAAAAAAATAAAAGAATCAAAGTGGAGACAAGAATTTGGAAATAATTAGCACTCAGTAACTGTGTTTTAAATGGCCCACCAAGTGAAGGATAGTGCCACTGTAAACTGGGCAGTCCAGCTAGAACTGGAAGACTCAAGTATTGCTGCTTATTTAAAGTTCCCTGTGATTCTATAAGGAGCTGGAGGCAGTGGTGTGTATAACTTCAAGTCACGTTACTGGTGCGTGACGCGGCTCCCGAGAGCAACGCCAACAGCCCGTATCCGCACCGGGACAGGTTTCACTCCTGTGTCCAGTTCCCCCTTTGTGTATTCACAGGCACCACAAAAGCAACGTGAATGCAGCAAACTTCACCTCTTGGCAGATGCCGAATTTCTTTCCCAGGAGAATGACCCCACCGCCTGCCTAACACAATACAAAGAAGGGTTTTTTCCAGCCGTGCCCTGCAAGTCAATACTCGCTGTTATGTAACTAAACACAGCATATCAGCTCACATAACCTTTTTAATGGGGAAAAATAGTACTTTTTAAGATTTGTGGCCAGATTCATCACACGCCTGACAGCTCTGTGCTGCTCCAATGACACAGAACAGCTTTCAGCCTGCAATAACTGATTGATTAAACCAGCTCGTCATGGTATCACTGGAGCAGTGCAAACCAGCTGAAGCATAACAGTAAACCTACCTTCTCAGCTTTGATTTTCAGGGATTTCTATCTCAGCCTGATATAATTTCCAAAGATAAAACATTTAATGGATTAATTAATTAATGTACATGCTTAAAAGCTTGATTTTTACTTATTTGATAATAAGTTAATTAATTTAAATGTTTTAAATCTTAGTGTTTACTTATTGGGTAATACATTTGAGGAGAAAGCACTATAGGATGATTTTCAAAAAATCTGTCCCCCATCCATTAGCATGTTTGTGTGATGTTGGTGACTGGAGGTGAAGACCAGGACTGAGTGCAACCTGGGTGAGCTAGGAGCAGTAAGTTATCTCAGCGTCTTACATAAGGCAGACAGAGTCCCTCTTAAATCAAGTTCACTGAAATTTGCTTCACAGAACGTGCAAAACGACACTGAAAGCCAAGTACAATGTTGCTTATGGACAGCAAACACACAGGAAATAACCTCTGATGCTGCCATAGAATTAAAGCAAAACAGGATGCAGAAAGGTTTAGTGGGAAAGATGACTCTGCAAAAAGGAAACTAAGTCTTATTTATAAAGCAAGACTCATGACCTCTCAGGGAGAGAGAGCCCAGCCTGTCATTTTCTACCGTGGCTAAATCACGCCTCATGAGCAATCAGTCTATTATTTCCAAAATTTTCAGGCTAATTTGCTATTGCGAAATGAAACTTCTTCAAACGAGACAAAAAGTGCATTCCTCCTTCAGGATTGCACTCCGCACATGCCAAATCTGAAGTTACAAACCCAAGCTGTTTTAGACTTATCTGAGTATTTAAAAAAAAAAGGGGGGGGATCTCAGAACAACTTTCTGAGAAGAAAACTGTTCATCAGTTTCCAGAAAAAAAACAATCACTTGGGCTAAGGTCAGTTTGGGAAATTTCAAGCCAAAATGTGAGTTTCTGAGCATTATAGAAGTAATGGTGAGCAGCAGTTTAAACTGAAAGTCATTCTAAGAGTCATGACAGGGTCATTCAGAGACTAATTCCAAAGTTTATGCTGAGTTTTGCCTCCACCATGGCTCTGATTTTCAAAAGTCTACTAATTTTCCCAAAGGGAAGAGATGTTCTTGAAACTGGTCATGCTGTATCTCTGCAGCAGAGCTTTCCTGAGAGGTCTGTCAAGATTAGGCAAGGGAAGAGGGCAGGGTTTTTTGGATGGGATTTGTATTTTAGGACAGCATTCTATAAATGTAGATACACTAGGAAAAACTCATTGTGCAAATGTTTTTGTCTCACTAGATCCTGAGAGTGACTTTGCCTCACAGCTTCTTGTCTGTTCTGCTAATCTGGCTGGAGAGGTATATCAATCCGAATTATATGAGGAAAGAGGCTTTTGGAAAACTGATTAAATTTTTTTTAAAAATTGAAGTTATTCTTAAAGTTAGAAAGAGAAGTACCTGTGTGAAAAAAAAATACTAACACATAGATGAAGTGACCTAAGTGGCCTTTATATGGGCACCTTTCATCTTATGAAATTTATGGACAGCTTTGCTCCCTGTGCCCCATGGAACACTGTGTGTGATACCTCTGTGCCACCTGGATTTCTAACCCCACCCATCATCGGAAAAATCCTCTTGTATTGTTGAACGTTTTCATGCTATCTAAATGCAAAGGATTTCTCAAAATTATGCATATTAAGTAGCACTGAAACTTCCTGTTTACAATGCTATAAAACCAAATTCTGAGGTCTCTGTGCAAACCAAATATTGACTTTTAAGGGTCATGGAGCAACTATTGACCCAAACTGGCATGCAAGGAATTACACATCTGAATCTAGATATGGGATCTGTGTCATGGCTTAGCTGCACTGAAGCACCGTCAAGAAATTACAGTCATAAGTGCATGAAAACAGAGATTCACAGCCTGTCAGGAGACTTGTGCTCTAGACTCACTGCTGATATTGTCTGGGTCTCCATTTGCACAGAGAGCTGGCTCACATGAAGACACAAAAGGACCTAAAGAGAGTATCCTGAGAGTATCAGGAGCCAAATCCCATTGGGTCAAGCCCAGAAGGATTCTGCAGTGTGCTATGGCAGGTAAATTTGCACATAATATACACTTTATTTTAAAGTCTGGGACAAGTCCTGCCCCACTGAGATCAGTGTTGCTTGATTCAACTTCGTTGAATACAAGTGCCACAATGTGCACTGCCTTGGGCACTGGTGTTATCTGTATTATATCTGCTCTCTACAGTTACCTGAAGCCAGGTGGGGGGCACTGTCTTCTCCCAGTGCACAATAAAACAAGAGGAAATGGCCTCAAGTTGCACCAGGGGAGGTTTAGATTAGACATCAGGAAAAATTGCTTTACTGAAGAGGTGATCAAGTGCTGGAACAGGCTGCTCAAGGAAGCGATGGAATCACCATTCCTGGAAGTGTTCAAAAACCATGTAAATGTGGCACTTAGGGACATGGTTTAGTGGTGGGCTTGGCAGTGCTGGGTTAGTGCTTGCGCTTGATGATCTTCTCCAACTTTAATGTTTCTATGATTCTATGAATACTTTATATAAAAAACCCCTGATATTTGTGTGTGCAAATATATTTGCATATCTGTATCTATGTGCATAAATACATTTGCAGCTCACTGCACTGGGTTTGTTTCTGAGATTGCGTAGAGCCACGTTCACTGGAAGTGTCATGATGATACCACTTCTTTTCTGGTTGTTACTGGACAATTGAAATGATGATGATAATGGATAAATACAGCAAGATAAATGTAAACTGGGGAATATATGTATTTCCTGCTTTAAAAGGGTCAGCCTCACGAAGTACAGAAGTAAGGGAGGAAACTTAGGTTAAGCTTGTGAATGGTAATTAGGAAACCATTTCAAATATATTGCTAGATGCTTGCAAAGACATCACTGAATAAAGAAGGTGATTGATTTAGGTCTTGATTTTGAGATAAAAGGTCCTGATTAAAAAATTCAACTGAAATTCAGATGGGAAAAAAAATTAAATTCTTTAATAAAATTTAAAAATTATGACATTAATTAAGTTAAACAAAAGCATAAATGTCAAGGAGTAGGAAGGAGACATTGATTTGAATGAATATAAATCCAAAAGGAATCACAAGAATGTGATAAAATATACAAAACAAAAACAATTAATGGACAGATGGTTAATGACAATATTGTTTTAAGTAAATTGAGACTAAAAGAAAATCATTAATGGTAGAAGTCTGTTACTTGATGGAAGCTGTGGAATTGTCAGTAAACAAAACAGGTAACAGCGAGGTTCAAGAGTCATTTTTGTTGTATATTGAAAAATATATATGAAATGAGTTGTATAATAGAGATAACTAATAGTAATTAAGTCATTCTTAAAATTTCAGTGTCCCAAAACTGCTCTAGAATTTATACATTTTAAAACCCCTATCTATTTAGATTTTTTTGTATCTAAGATCTTTAAAAGAACTTTCTGGCAGGCAATACCAATATTCTGTCATCAATTCCCAGGAGACTGGCTGGGAGGTAGAGACTGTTTTCATCCAGCACTAGACACCTCTTTGAGAGTTTTCATCTTTGGGCTGGTCATCCTACATTCCTTTCACAGTCAACTGAGAGACAGAGGCATTTCTAGAATGAAATTCATCTGACCAAGACCTGACATCTATGTTTGGTTAAAATAATCACATCCTAATGTGGTATTCACAGGTTTTTTTTAGAAAACCAACAGGATGCCCAAGCTTTCTCAAATCTGTTTGCAAGGCATCAGTCCTGGCTCTTCTTGCAATGCAGTGCAAGAGATCATGTCCTTGGAAGTCTAAGCAAGGTCATCTTGTAGGACTGAGATTTTGACACGAGTATCACTCCAATGAGAAAGCTGAGCCATGTTCTACCACTGCAGTTCAGGCAAATGTTGATGCATTGAAAATGTTCAGAGAAGAGTTATGAACCTTCTTAGATAACCTGCAAGGCAATAGAAGACTCAGAGATCCAGGTAAGCATTATTTATTTTTGTAGTGTAAAAATATGCCCATGGCTTTAATAAATATGCAAAAAAAGGCATACAAACGTAAGGGGGAAATACTAAAAACAAGATAATAATAAGTAGGATCTTGTATTAATGTCACTCCTATTATGTAAGCTGCCTTCTGCAAGTGTCTGTCTATCCTGACTTTAGCTGACTCTAAAGGGACCAAGGGTGCTTAGACTACTAATTCAGACACATCTATTTAAACTGTAAAGGATGGTTTGGGCTGAAAGTGGTATTTAAACAGCAGGGTAAAATCTTACTCCTCTAAAATCAAAAATATGAATAAGGAATTGGGAAAGGAACCTTACAATAAGAAACTCAGGAAGTTCAATCTATTTTGCTTACTAAAAAAGGCCAAAAGGTAACTTAATCACAGAATGACATTACCTACAGGGATAATCCCAATAATGATTTCTCAACCTGTCCAGCAAAGATAAAACAAAAGTCAGTGGCTGGAAGCTGAAGATAACTCAGACTAGAAACTAAATATAATTATTGGTGGCAACAATAAATAATAATTATAAAGGTGGCTGCTGATCCTTTAACTAAAGAACCTTCAAAATCAAGTTTATAAAAGAAATATGCTGCAAATCAGGCAATCAGTAATTGAGGAAGGAATATAACTTTTTCTGTGCCAGATTCAGGCCAGTGTCTTACAGTAATTTAAGAATCTATAAATCCACTATCCAGGAGGTTTCCTATTCTGATCTGTTTAAAGAAAATGTTATCTACATGCTTATCATGGTGACATTGAATCACTGTTAATATATGCATAAGGTTCAAAGCAGGTTAATTACCATTTTTTCCAACTCCAATGTCTCGTATGATTTGCCACAGCCTCTCACAGCACTCTTGTTTCGAAAACTAATTCCCATTATCTAAAAGACTTTCCAAAGCAAACACAACAATGTAGCACTTTCTAATATTTATTTTGTATTCTCAAAGAAGAGGCAATACTGGTATGAGGTTTTTTTTGGAGGGGGAGAGTTCTTCTACAAAGGTACTTGTGTCCACTGCAGTTTTACTTAGTCCAAGGACCAGGTCCATGGGTTGAGGGCTTTGCTTTGTAACTTCTGAATATGCAGTAGGTGGTTTATTTCATGGGAATTAGGTAAAGGCCTTGTTCTGGTAGCAGCAAACTCTGCTTCAGTGCCTAACTGCAGCAGGAGATGGCAGATGAAAAGAGTTTTCATATACTAAGACAAAGATGCGTCGTTTTTAAGGTCACTATGATTCTCCCTCTAGCCTTCTTTCATACATAATTCGGAAACAAAAGAAACTCCAACCAAAACCTTCTCCTGTGGAAGCCTGCCTCCTATTTTGAGGTGTTTGACTGCATGGGGAGCACGCCTCACCCATTCTCTGTGCTTGTGTCCTGTCGATGGTAAACTCGGCGGTGCTGGCAACATGTGCAGCACACCGTGTGTGTTCACAGCATTATCACCCACCCAGATTAGCAGCTGAGCACCGCTGGGTGCAGACAGCAATGCCTGCAGGTAAATACGGGCCTTGCAAGATATGGTTGAGTTGCTGACTCCATTGCAGGCTCCTTGCCTGACCTTGGGACTGGAGCACTGTCTGCCTCTGTGTTTAAAAAGTTAAGATAATATTACTTGTCTGCCTCACAAGGATTTTGTGAGGTTAGAGACACTGTTTATTCAAGCTAGACATAAAGTGTTACAGCAATGAGAGCTATGTAAATACCCACGCTCATGAAACCTCAATTAAAGCACGACCCATCTTGCTAGAGGAAAGCACCCTTAATGCCCATCAGTCCCTGCAATGTCCCGGGACAGCTCACACAGAGTTTCCCCCTCTCAGAGGTAAAAAAACCCACTGGCGATGGAGCCTCCGAGGGGAAACCTGCAGTGAGGGAGCACAGAGCACTTCATAGCACAGGTTTTGCTGTGATTTACAGTCTCGTGCTTGGTAAGGAGCAATAGCCGAGGGGTGGCTGATCCCATTAGTCCCAGTCTTGGTTGACCGATGGAGCTGGGGAATGATGGGGAGCAGTGAAGGCCCTGAGGTGTGTTCAGAGGCATAGCTGCCTGTGACAGACACCCTCAGGAGCACACGCACATGCTACATGCTGTATGCACACAGAAAGAGGTCACTTAACCAGGGCTTTACAAATATTTTCAAAGTGCTTTACAAACAATTCATTAATAGATGACATATTTTTGCTAAAGGCACAACCAGCTCAACCAGATTTTATTACAGGTGTAAATAATATCAAGAGAATTTAAGTGTGAGCCTCATTTCTCTGCTTTTAATCCCTCCTTCTGCTGACATGTTAAAGGTCTGCTTAATCATCCAGCCCTTTCCTCCCAAATTCACAAATGCTTCATCCACACTTACTTATTTTACAGGGATTTAGACAAATGCCAGGAGGTACCTAGCAGTGCCCTACAGGTTTCATGGCCCCAATGAAAAACAAACAACGCTACAGCCCAGATGTGACCCAGCAGTGCAGTTTAACCCATTGAGAAGACAAACCGGCAGCTTAGAAAGCCACCCCGGACATTTTTAACCCGACTGTGGAAGAGCTGAGCACTTTTGGGCTGGAGAAAGGCCAGAAGTGAGGGGAGGATTGGAGCACGATGAGCCCAAACACATCTGCTGAGCCCAAACACATCTGCACGGGGCTCAGCCTACCCTGTCCCTGTGGAGCCGAACTTGGGGAGCCCCTGGGACCACCACCCACGGTGGGAACACTGGGGATAGTGACGATGTCTCCCAGGGGAGCTGGTCACACGGGACAGAAGGGGGGACCTGCTGTGGGGAGAGGAGACACGGACAGGAGTCCCCGGGGTTTCTAGGGGGTGCAGGTAGGGAGTCACCAAGGAGAAGGGGCCCCTGCGAGGAGCGGTGGAATGCAGCCGGTGGAAGGGCGCTCCTCGGGGTTGGGGGTGAGGGTCGGGGCTCCCCAGGGAGCGGGGGCGGAGGGGAACTGNTGCTGCTGGCGGGGCTGCTCGGCGGGGCGCGGGGCTTCGGCGACGAGGAGGAGCGGCGCTGCGACGCCATCCGCATCGCCATGTGCCAGAACCTGGGCTACAATGTCACCAAGATGCCCAATCTGGTGGGGCACGAGCTGCAGGCGGACGCGGAGCTGCAGCTCACCACCTTCACCCCCCTCATCCAGTACGGGTGCTCCAGCCAGCTCCAGGTGCGTCGGGGCTCCGGGGGGACCTGGGTGCGTGGACGAGGTGGGGACGACACACAACGGGGCCGTGCGGTCCCCGGGCCGGCTGCTGTCCCCCAGCACCCCCATCCTCATCCCCATCCCCTCGACTCAGTACTAAAGCAACCCGAAAGTCCCGCCGCCTCGCAGTGTCGCTCCTGGCTGGCTGGGGAGGGAGCGCGGCTCACGTTGGGCGGAGGTTCGGGGAGCCGGCGGTGTCCCGGCGGAGTCCCGGCGGTGTCCCGGCTGCCCGCGGCGAGGAGGTACCCCCCGCCCGCCCGCTCGCTCGCGGAGGCTGCGGCGACTCCCGGAGCTTTCCGTCCCGGCCGCTGCCCTCCGTCCCGGCCGTGCCCCAGGTGCCGCGCCCGATTCCATGAGGAACGAGCGGAGCTGGCCGGGGGTAGCTCGGGACCCCGCCGGGAGCTTCGCCGCGAAAGTTTCTTTCCCAGGCGAATGGCCGGATCCCTGTCCTCCCCACGGGCATGGATTTCCTCAAACAAAACCCAGCTTGTTTCTCGGGGCAGAGTTCCCGAGTCAGCACGCAATTCCTCTCACAGTGTCGCGTCGCCGAATTACGATTATTCAAAAGACGAGAAAACTCCAATATTTTATTACCGTTGTAAATGCATACGTGACCTTATTGTAAAAGAAATACATTTTTCTAGGAGAATCGTGAACCAAAGTATTTCAATAAATGCTTCTTTTTTTTCCTATTTGTTTCTTAGCTGGAATATCCAGGCAATGCTCAGAACAGATACATGTATTTGTTTAAACCACTTTGATTTGGTTTTCTGCTTTCTTAAATTGTACCCTTGAGGTTTAAATCTGGCTAAATCCACTTGCTTCATTGGAACTGATGGGCTAAATTTACATGGAGCTAATCTAGGGAGTAAAATGTTCAGGCTTTGGCTTCAGACCACATTTGAACTGAAAGAAGACAACATTGTTATTTTTTTTTTCTTTTGTTTTTATTGTTCTTGGTTTATTTTTTTTATGCTGCTTCCTGGTTTTTTTTAAGGCAAAGGACCAAATATTACTGCTAAACAGGCAAAAAAAAGAAAACTTGTTATATTTCAACCTGTTTAATTTTCCCCTGACGCACTTGTGATTTCTGTTTCTCTCTTCCAGTTCTTCCTGTGTTCGGTTTATGTCCCGATGTGCACAGAGAAGATTAACATCCCCATAGGTCCCTGTGGAGGCATGTGCCTCTCTGTCAAAAGAAGATGTGAACCTGTTTTAAAAGAATTTGGGTTTGCCTGGCCAGACAGCCTAAACTGCAGCAAATTCCCACCCCAGAATGATCACAACCACATGTGCATGGAGGGCCCAGGAGACGAAGAGGTTCCCCTTCACAGCAAGACCTCCTTGCAGCCTGGAGAAGAGTGCCACGGCATGGGCTCTAACTCAGATCAGTACATTTGGGTGAAGAGAAGCTTGAGCTGTGTCCTGAAGTGTGGTTACGATGCTGGTCTGTACAGCAGGTCAGCTAAGGAATTCACAGATATCTGGATGGCCATATGGGCCAGTCTTTGCTTCATCTCCACTGCCTTCACGGTCCTGACCTTCCTGATTGATTCATCCAGATTTTCCTACCCGGAGCGGCCAATCATATTTTTGAGCATGTGCTACAATATTTATAGCATTGCTTATATTGTGAGGCTAACTGTGGGCCGGGAAAGGATATCCTGTGATTTTGAAGAGGCAGCAGAACCTGTTCTTATCCAAGAAGGTCTTAAGAACACAGGATGTGCGATAATTTTCTTGCTGATGTACTTTTTCGGGATGGCTAGCTCCATCTGGTGGGTTATTCTGACACTGACGTGGTTTCTGGCTGCGGGACTCAAGTGGGGCCACGAAGCTATTGAAATGCACAGCTCCTATTTCCACATCGCAGCCTGGGCCATCCCGGCCGTGAAGACCATTGTCATTTTGATTATGAGACTCGTAGATGCAGATGAGCTCACCGGCCTCTGCTATGTTGGGAACCAGAACCTGGATGCGCTGACGGGCTTTGTTGTGGCTCCGCTTTTTACCTACCTGGTCATTGGGACTTTATTCATTGCAGCAGGACTCGTGGCCTTATTTAAAATCAGGTCTAATCTCCAGAAAGATGGAACTAAAACTGACAAACTGGAAAGACTGATGGTCAAAATCGGGGTCTTTTCAGTGCTGTACACCGTCCCAGCAACATGTGTCATCGCCTGTTATTTCTATGAGATCTCCAACTGGGCCATTTTCCGCTACTCAGCAGATGATTCCAATATGGCAGTGGAGATGCTCAAAATTTTCATGTCCCTTCTGGTGGGTATTACATCAGGTATGTGGATCTGGTCAGCCAAAACTCTGCACACGTGGCAGAAGTGCTCCAACAGGCTAGTGAACTCAGGGAAAGTGAAACGGGAGAAGAGAGCAGATGGTTGGGTGAAACCTGGGAAAGGGAACGAGACTGTGGTATGAGAAAAGGACAACATCCCGGTGGTCTGACTGCTCTCCTTTGAAGGACTGATCATGTGAAGGCATTGCTGTGTAAATGTTGGGAGTAGAGTGGGGAGACGGTCACACAACCTGTCTTTGGGGATGGGGGGGAAAAAAAGAAGCCTTAAAGAATAAACAACAAAAAGAGCATGCTGCAGATACAATAGCCATAACCCATGCTGCCCAAAATAGGAGAGCCCAGGGAGGCTTTAAAAGCTGTGAAATACCCAAACATGTTATCTTCCTTTTTTTTTTTTTAACTTTTTTGGTTTTTTTAAAGCAGGATGCATTTACTGAAGTCTTGAAGTCTTTAGAAACTGAGGTGCTGTAGCCCATAGCTGTGAGATGATGTTTTCCATTCATCATCTTATAGCTGATGGAGGAAAGGCAATCTGGGGCCAAATTCTGGGCTTAATTAGGGTCCAGTTACCAAGTTACAAGAAGATGGAGCGCCCAGGACCTCCGTTAGGTGTCTTCTTTCTGAGTTCAGCATTGAGAAGGAAGGGCTTGATGACGGTTCTGTCTTTATGCGCTGGGGAATTCTGGTGTTCCAATACACTGTACAATTCAGTCAGGGATCACATCCTGAAACAAATAGCAAATGGACTTTGCAGGTCTTACCCATGATGAGTAGGATTTGGTGAGGTATTAATGAAGATGACTTTTAAGTCATCTAATGGCCTATTAATAATTTTGACTCATTCGTTTTACCATTTGTAACCTGGTCTGAATGGAGAGTTGATTCTGCCTTGTGGGAATTTGAATCTCCCTGGGTTTCTTCCCACCTGAATTATTCTGTGGTTCTATCAATATTTCTGAATTTCAAAAACTTTACTCAAGGCCATCCTCAAAAGCAGAGGAATCAGCTCAAAGTGGGAAACTGTGTATGGTCTTCTGCATCTATTATCATTATCCATCTGCCTCCATTCCTGCCCCTTCAGGTGCTCCTGCTATTTATAGCAGACCACTTTTTTCTGCTGCATTTGTAAGCTTTAAAAAAAGTCTTAACAATATAGTGTTCCTTCCTTCAGGAAAGAGAAAAATTAGTTGAAGGTACCTTCAAACAATGCCGTATTTCTCCAAGCAAACTTACTTGTCTCTCTCTGGAGACTCATTGCATGAAGCAATTAAGTCTTAATGTATTTCATTCAGTGTGATGGTATCTTCTCTGTTGACGCCAGTCTGGGGAGAAGCAAAATGTTAAGTTCCTTGGCAACCTTGTGTTCGCACAGATCAGTTGTATAATTATGTGTGTCAGTTGCAATTAAAAGAACATTCTCAGCCCATGACATTGCAGTACAGCTGACTGCCTCACAACGATGCTTCAATTGCTCACTGACAGCTATGGAGACTTTTTTTAATGTATATTTTACAGACAGAATGTGAGCAGGCATTCAGTCATCAGGAGCAACAAAGACCTTTCCAGTTTTTGTAAAGGGATCCAAGAGATCCAACTTCTTGGTGAATAATGCTGCTTCAAAGCAACCATTGAGTTTTCCTATCCTTTTATTTGAGGAGGCATCGGCTTGTGCTCATGGGGAGCTGAACATAATGTCAGGGACTTGTTTGGCTAGTAAGAAGAGTGATGCAAATACAAATATCCCAGAAGCACTTAAGAGAACACTGTTCTGATGCTCTATCCCTTTGAAAGACCTTTGGTTTTATCTGTGCGCCCCGAGCTTTTGCATCCTTTTTTTGTGTGGAACCTGATCAGCCGCAGAGCATCCCCCCGGTGCCCCAACTCCCATGATCTTCCAGGGCAGCTGAGAACAGATGCTGTTTTATTAAAGTACTTGCTTTTCACACAGGTGCCCATGTGCTTCCCAAACCACAGTTCACTCCAGCTCTGGAAGTGAGCACTAATCCGTCCCAGAAGCACGTATTGTCTCAATGTCAGTGTCGAAACATGTGCTAAAAAACTTTTTTTTTCTTTTTAAAAACAAAAAACAGACCCCAAACAAACCCTAATGGCAGTCTTTGCGGTTGGGCTCCCTCTCCAGCAGAACAAGTGACAACTTGACACATTCTGCTCAAGACACATAAGCACTGTCTTGGCCAACACCACATTCCAGCTGGGCCTTTTCACCCTCTCTATGAAGTCTCTTGCTGTTAGTGTTGTGTTTGGATCTGGTTATTCCTTTGTGGACAAGGAGTTTTGCAAGTGTGAGATCTTCAGATGGCTGAGCTTCTCCATCATGCAGTCTTTCTGCTGGCACAGTGAGGAATGTAAAGTCAGCAGCTGTATGTTGGCTTTCAAGGAGCGAGGGTGCAGTATGACCCTTTGCTTGTAACCTAGTATTTGGCTGTGCCAAGGTGTCACGTTCACTGAAGATGTCCTTCACTCTGAAATGCTTTGGATACTCTCCTGGCCAATAAGACCATGTTTGAGCAGACTGATACAATAAATGGCATTTTTAACCTTGTTATGTACACAGAAGTGAATGTTAAATAGTGCCTTGTTATCAAATCCTTGCATCTCTGCCTGTGACCCTGTGAACTGTTGACAGAGGGATGCCCCTGGTGATGTGAGACATGGTGAGCTGGATGAGGATGGCACTGTGTAGTCCTAGGAGGGTCATGGGGGGATATTCCATTAAAGTATGTGAGGGATTCAAATGCTGTGGGAAAGAGGTAGGCTGGGGGGAGACACCAGCTGCTGTTCCGGAAGAACCATCTTTCCCCATCAGTTGGGGGAACACTGTCCTGACCCAAAGTGAAATCAGTTGTTGCATCAATTAAACCATTCCATCAAATACATTCACCTACATGCGTTTACCCAGCTGCACTTCGGGCTGTACGGGTGGGAAGTCCCAGCAGACAGCCTGAAACCTGGCGCTTGCAAAGAGCGGGTATCAGCAACCCTTGTGTTCTCTCATTTCAACATTGTAACGAGCTTAAAGCCAAAAGCGCTGTGACTAATCCTGTCTCGGAAGTGCAGTTGCTGTGGTTATACAACCAGAAACTTTACAGGCGTTTCCTTCGGCTGCGCAGTCCCTGCTGCTGCTCCCATCTCCCCCCTCAGCCTGTGCTCTTGGCACTGCAGGTTGCAGAAGTGTCTGCCAGAGAGGTACAAGCTTAGCTCTTAGATGAAACAGACAAGTTAGCTCCTTTTTCTGAATTTTAAGGAAATAGACACTGATTATTTTGGGGTGTACAGAAAATATATCTACTTCAATGTATGTACTGTAAATTTCTAATTTATCACTGTAAAAAAACCAAAACAACTTTGCTATTTAATTTTTATATCAAAATAAAACTTTAACCTCTGTGGATAACTAAAGAATTCCTGGCAGCCTTCACATTTTTGGTGAGTTTGTTTCTTAAACAGGCTTCAGCATTGTTGGAAGTGCTTTTTTCCCCTGAAGGAAGGATTGAAATGTTCATGCTGTGGTGAAAGGATGCTTTGAATGGGTTAATCCAGCATGGTTTGGAGCTTATAACTGAGAACAAGACATTGTCGGGCAACAGTGAAAGTATGTTCATGTTTCTGCACACGGGGTGGATAGAAACTCCTTCAAAGACAGCACACAGCTCCTGGGTGCTGGCTGGGGATGCCGCTGGAGCTTTGGTGCTGTGGGAGCACGTCCTCAAATCCCAACAGGAAGGCAATGTGGAAACACAGCCCGCTGCTGCTCTAGCCCTGCTGTGATGTGGCTCCTGAGAAGCCACCTCCTATAAGGCCCTTTTTATTTCAGGTGTTATGGAATACGTACATCCAAAGCATGAGCATTCAGATCAGGAGCATATGGAGGTGGGCAGCATCACCACCAGCCTGTTCAGTATATGAGAACTATTAGTGGCTTTTGGAGGGGGAAAATCCTAATCTTAGTAACCTGCTTGAAATGAGTTCATTCCTATGGGTGATTTCAGTCATTTCAGCCCTTCAGAGGAGGGATTCAATTGAATGTCTACATTTTCTAGCAATGGTTTTCTAAAAACTTCAGCTTATTAATGCTCTACTTTTCATTCTTGTTCTGTCATTTCTGTTCACAGTTAGGATGTATGGGGACAGCAAGGAGTTCCTTTTTGTGTGCATCCCTCACCAGTTTCTCTTGACACTGATAGAACAGTATGCAATATTAATCATCTACACCCATTTAATTGTCTCCATCATGAAACATTCTGTGTGTGGGATTACTTAATTAGCGGAATGTTATTCTAATAAGAACCTAAATCAGATTAGAGTGGATAATAGTGAGGGTGTGCTATAAAGAAGAGTAGCAACTATCACCTGTGTATCTGTAGCTAATCAAGTTTTGACGAGCAGCATCTAAAACTGGTAATTATGAGTGATTTGCTCATGCCTTTGGCAGCTCATCATTGTAATGTTCTCAGGTTGGTGATTAATGACATCTCTCAAACTTGTCCTAATGAGTCTTTAATAAAGCTACTGTTAACTGTAACAAACATAAAAGAGCTGGGAGAAGGCAGCAGGATCTCCCTCTTGTTCACACCACCTGACATCCTCAGGTATGGCATTCAAGATGGTGTTGGTTGCTCCAGGCCTTTCTTACGGGTGCTTGCCTTCACGCACATCCCTCACATCAAGTGTCTCAGGGCATCACCTATGAAGTGACAGTGGATTGCTGGAGTGGCTCTGAATGGTGAGCAAGCTCCCCAAGCCATGGGGATGACAAATCAACTCAGGTTTGCCTGCTGAGGGAAATATGTATCTGTACACAATGCTCACAAAAAATTAGCCTTTATGAGGACTTTTTGTGATTGTTTTGATGTTTAGGGTTGGGTTTTTTTACTTGGTTGGTTTTGTCTTGGTTTTTTTTGGTTTTTTAAAGCTATCTTTAAAGAAAGCAAATGTTAGGGAGTTTGTAGAGAAGGAGGTCAGAGTTTTGCTGTTGGCAATCAGGAGCAGCCTAAGCTCCAGTAAAGTAAAAATATGGTATCACCAAGTCCCTGGCTTCAGTGGTGGTTTCCTCAGCCACTCATTCCCATAGTGGTGCCACATTTCAACTCCTCCTTCACTTTGCCAGTACAACTACTCGTGGTGTGGTGCAGGCATCATCCTGCAGAGCTGCTTCCCAAGCCCTCTTGCACCATCATCCCCATCAGGCCGGAGCTGTGTCTACCTGCAAGGCTGTAGGAATGGATGAGAGCCAAGTGACAGCTGCCTGACTGCTTCCAGCTTCCCCAGCCTCAGCTAAAACAGCAAAGCTTTCAGTAGGGCTGTTGGTGACTCCCTAATCCTTTGTCTGGGATGACTGAGTCCAGATGTGAACTGCTCACCTGTGGGTGAATGCCCCATTACACAGCCCCACAGCAGCTGTGTTGCTGATGCTCCATAGTGCCCTTTTCAGCATGCTTGGACTAATTGGCTCATGATACAGGCCAGGAGTTTGCAGCCTCTCTCTCAAGCTAGGATGGCTTGACCAGACTGACAGATACTGATGTGGCTTGTGTACAGAGCAAAGCATCTCTGCGTGCTTGCAGAGCAACGCTGGCTGCAACAGAAGTGAGGCAGAGCATGGTCCCGGCTGGAGCAGGGTCATGCCATGCTGCTGCACCTCTCCAAGAGGAATGGGTGAGAGAATAGGTGCAGGTCAGGCAGCTCTCAGCTGATGCTGAGCTGGGGGGATCCTGTATCACTATTTCCTGCAGCTGGGAAATGATTTCTGACCAGAGGTCCTGCACATCCTGGCAGACTCCAGCTGTTGTAACAGCTTTGTGTTGTTAGCAACCAGATGTTTTGTTTTATGCTCTGGGAACAGCCTACCAAACAGTCACCACGGGGCTGGAAGAGCACAACGCTGGCTTAGAGGGGAGCAGCAGCAAATGAGGACTCACACACTAAGGTATCACTGAGAAACTGTTATTGTCTTTTCCTAGTTTTTTGGGGGAGCAGGGACCTCCTGTGTGCCAGATGTTAGGTACAACACCAGAGAAAACAGATTAAATGCCAAAGACAAATATTATTGAACCAGAAAGTTTACTGTAATTTGTAACTTTGATTTTGTTGTTGTGATTCCTTCCAGAGGGGAAAGTGCTTATTAATTAGATCCACTTGGAGGGCTCAGAACAGGGATACTTTACTTAAATACTGCCCATTTTTAAATGGATAGCGTAAAACCTTAAAAATAACCAAAACAAAACCCCCAAACAATTACCCATGGCTTGTCAATACACTGGCAATATAAATATATTTTTCTTATATTTCCATCAGTATTTAGCTAGTTTCCTGTCTGGTTCTTTCATTTCCTGAGCTTACTCTGAGGAAGGGAGAAACATCCGTCCTGAAAAATAGATGCAAATCGTTCAGCAGACTGCTTCTGCTTCTACAGTGTTAAGTTTTAAAACATTACTATGCAGAGAAACAACCTGACAGTAAATGTTTTAATGGATGAAGTGTTTTCTTCCGAAGCAGCTCAGAGGCACTCTCGCTCAAGTACTTGGTAAGGGATGATAAGTGGAGTGCCATGGAAAAGCAGAAATTTGGTTTTTCAAGGATTTTTCTTGCATTCGAAGGTCTTCTGACTTGCAGCAAGGAATGGCTGACATCTAGTGGCAGCTGCACCCTGGCCCCAGCTGCTCGAAGCCTCTCCCAGCCCTGCCCTCCACCCGTGTCAAAAAGCAGGGCAGGTACCTCAGCTACTGATGGTGAAGGCTTTGTCCAGCAACACATTCTACCAGCTCTGGGCTATACATTATGGTTTGTACCAAGTGCATCAGCTAAGAAAATCACAAGCTCACCCACTGTTTAATAAACTGAAAGATGTTAGATAAGATATTAGGAAGATATTCTTTATTGTGGTGGGTGGTGTGACACTGGCACAGGTTGCCCAGAGAAGCTGTGGATGCCCCATCCCTGGCAGTGCTCAAGGCCAGGCTGGATGGCTCTTGGAGCAACCTGGTCTAGTGGAAGGTGTCCCTGCCCATGGCAGGGGGAGTAGAACTAGATGGTTTTTAAGGTCCCTTCCAACTCAAACCATTCAATGATTCCATTATTTTATTAATCTCTCCTTGTTCAGCCCTGGGCTCAAGGCTGGCATGGTTACAGGAGGGTTGATAACAGTGCTCATGGAGAAAAAAAACAGACCTGGTAAGGTAGCCTGGCTAAAGGGCCAATGGGACATCTGTCCCCTGCTGCGGTGAGGAAAGCTGCTCTCGGCAGAAGCCAGCAGCACATATAGTCCAAAAAGTTTATTTGAAAGACTTAACACAATCTCTTCCTTGGCCTCACACTAGTTTTGTTTATAAGAAAAAGACCTGCTGGACTACAGCAGAAAAGAAAGCCTCCAGCCTGAGCTGACAGCCTTTCTTCTTTCTGCTGCCATTTGGCAGTGTGGGAAGGGCTGTCAGCCCCAGGAAGAAAGCATAAAACATTTGCAGAGTCACGCGCAAGAGACCCACAACACAACTGTACATCTTGAAAGGAGGGGTGCAGGAGAGGCCTGGAGATGGGGAAGAGGCTTTTCAGAGCAGGAGGGAATATAAATATAGATATATAGATATATATATATAAAAAATATATAAATGGCACTGAAAAAATCAGCTGAAGAGGCCCCAGCATATGAAAGTTATGACAAAAAATAATACCATTCCACTCACAAAACAACCATGTTGCTACAGCTGTGGCCTGAGCAGAGCCAAAAGAAATGAGGAGCCATCCATACCTCCCCAGAGAATGCTTTTATAACCAAAGCAGGGAAAGGGCAGACCTTATTCTGAGACACCAGTAATTCACCCTGTCAGCGTCAGCCGAGCCGGCCCTCAGTTTGTCATGGGATGAGCTGGGTGTCACTTTTTCGAGCTCTCAAGGTCCCTCCCTCTAGAGAGTAGCGTCTGCTTCTGCCAGAGCCCTGCCACCTTCGGGATGCACCAGGACACTGCACAGGGCCTCATCCCTTCTTCTCCTTCTTTTTGGAATATCAGGTGCTTTTCCTTATTTTGGCTGTGAAAAGTCAAGTCTGAGAGACACAGCCATCAGCCCAGTCCTCCTCTTTTGGGTGGCCTTTTCAGCAGCTGCTCTCTGCAGCCCCTTGACTCCCTCCTGCAGCCTGAGCTCCCATCAGAAGTTTGCAGTCCCTTTCCAAATCTGCTACTGAGCTGCTGTCTCGTGTCCCAGAGGGACTGACCCAGCCATGGCGCACTAAGAGAGAGAAGGATTCAGCAGCTGCCATGGCTATTGGGACATGAGTAATAAGATGAGGAAATGGCCTTAAATTGCACCAGTGGAGGTTTAGATTGGATATCAGGAAAAGTTTCTTCATTTCTAAGCCCTGGAAGAAGCTCCCCAGGAAGAAGCTTCTCTACAACTTCCCAGTGGAGTCACCAATCCCTGGAGGTGTTTAAATGATGTGTAGAAGAACCTAACTAACCTCCAGGGGACAGAAGAAAGACTAAGAAGTCTGAAAAGCTGTTGGTCCAAAAAGGCACACAGAGTAGGGTTAGCAGGAGAAGAATCTCCATGTGAATAGATTCACAGCAAAAATGAAACCTGGCAGTTTGCATCCCATTCCCTAGTGCACCTGCTGGCTCACCACCTCACACCTAAGGAAGGAATTAGAGCTCTTCCACAAGAGGAGGTGAAGAATTTGCCTTATTTAAAAAAGAGTACTGCAAGGTGCTTTCTCCATGTAGCTTGTCTAGCTCCTCTAAGAATCTGCACACAAATTTGACTAAGAGTGTTTTTTAACTGAAGCAGACATGCACAGACAGCCCATAGAATCTCCTGTCTCAGGGGTTGGAAGGTAAACTGGACCTGAGCCCTGCAGGGCAGAGGCAGGAGGAAGACACCAGAGAGAAGAAACAAGAACAGCATGGAAGGAGAGCCCCAAGGTGCCCCAGAGTGTGGGCAGATGTCTGTCCCAGGTGAGCTGTGGCTGCTCAGCACTCCCACAGGGCTGCCAGCAAAGGGACAGCACGCGATGCCCCTGGGGTGCGGGGTGTTTAAACTGATCTGGGAACCACTGCACAAAGCAGATGGGGCAGTGCCCAGGTCCTGGCAGAGCTGAAGGGTCAGCAGCTGCTAGCAGAGCAAAAAACCAAGGGCAAAAGACTTTCAGTGAATGCAGCCATTTGCCAAATGCATGTCTGTGCACAGCTGATCAGAGAATCATGAAATCATTTGGGCTGGAAGAGACCCTTAAAATCATCTAGTCCAACCATAAGTCTAACACCCTTTATCCATTTTTTATGGCTTAATGTTCTAATATGTTCTTGTATTAACAAGGACACTTTAAGCTGGCATTTGAACAGGAAAAAATTAGCATTGCATCTGATACTGATGTAGAGGTAATGCCAGCTTCAAGCCTCTATCTCAGGTTCCTCTTTGATAACTTTAAACCACCTAAAATCTGTTGAGAGTGAGGGAAAGTGTTTTTGGCTGTGACTAGAATGTATAAATTAAATTCTCTGAGAGCTACCTTGGTTCTAGGAGCTCTACCTGCAATTCAGTAGGACCCTGTGAATCCAGATTTCTATAGTTACCACTTATGATGGAAAAGGAAGAAGCCATTTCAGTGTATACTTTGTAAAGAAAACAGACGAAGAGAAGAGAAAAGAGAAGAGAAGAGAAGAGAAGAGAAGAGAAGAGAAGAGAAGAGAAGAGAAGAGAAGAGAAGAGAAGAGAAGAGAAGAGAAGAGAAGAGAAGAAGAAAAGAAAAGAAAAGAAAAGAAAAGAAAAGAAAAGAAAAGAAAAGAAAAGAAAAGAAAAGAAAAGAAAAGAAAAGAAAAGAAAAGAAAAGAGAAAAAAACAAATTCTCAGGAACAACAATTAAGGGTGAAAATATTGGAAGGGGCATTTCCATAGCACAAGTATGTGGCAACACCATGCAAATCCTGTTTCTTCTCGAAATGGGAACACATGAGGACAGAAATACTCATTTCTGTCATTTCATAAAAAACCCAACTGCGTTGGTTTTGGTTTTTTTTAAATTATTCTATATAATGTGAATATATCTTTAGCTGGATCAACTATCTTGCCAGCTTTGCTGAACAAGTTCAGCACATCAGCAGGAAAAATGGATTTCCCTTCAATTTGTCTTCAAAATCTTCTGATTTTGACTTTTGATTCAAAGTATTTCAACCTAAATTTTGTGGCAATAAATACAAATTGATTGATTACTCCCAAAGTATTGACTCAGAAATGAAGTGTTTGCTCAGTGATCAGTCTCAGAGCACTCTGAAATCATGGAGAGGGGGGATGGGGGGGTTGTTTACCCACTTGATGGATGCCAGACTGGCCAGCAGGAGGAAGGCCTCAATAAATCATTTCTGACATTAACCTTGCAGAAACAAATTCCCAAGAGAATTCGTGTTAATTCTGCTGCCGGTGCTTGTGCAAACAATGCTGGACAGAATTCACACCATTATCTTTCTGTGACGAGTTTTGCAAACAAAAGTTCCTCCTTGGCATTTCAGGCAAAGCCAATGGAACAGGCAGGGATAAAGGAAAATGCACTTTGTTTATTCAAGCAATAGTTAGTGTGTCATTTGAAATATGCATGAAACATTTATAACAGATTTTGGAGTTGATAAAAAAATAAAAGAAAGCATGCACTGGACTATGCAATGAAACATCACTTTTATTTGTGTAAATAAGCAGAATGTTCCAGATATCCAGCATCTGACATCTGTACTTTTGGTATGTGTTATTTTTTGTGTTGACTTTATATTTGCCATGAAATTTTCTCTGCATTTGTTTTTTTTCCATAGTGATTATGAGGTTAAGATGGTACAGGGCAGACCTCCTTGGTCTATCCTGAGAAATAGTTGGATATGGTAACCTCTGTTTCTGAGGACAGACACAGTAAGTTGGTAAGTAGCAAGTGCAGGGCATGTATATGTATATGTATATGTATATGTATATGTATATGTATGTTTATTTGTGGTTTTAATTTAAAGTTCTCCTAACAATATCCTCTTCGAAGACAGCAAACCTCTAACTGCAAAAGCTGCAGTGGAACATGATTCTGCAGGGATAGGGACCTGCTTGCTTTTGTGCCAGCGGGAACTGTGGCTGAGCAACACTGCCTGAGGTCTGCCAGCACACAGGGATGTCACATCACCACCACAAACAACTGGCTGAGACCTGATACCCCACCGATGTCCCACCAGTGCCAGAGCAGGCCTTTTTACTGCTGTCTGTTTCTAAACAGAAAGTCTTTTCCAACAGTGAGGCCTGAAAACTCATTTTTAGATCCTGAAGACCAGAAGAATGCTTCCCAGACTTTGGATGTTCTAGAGATCAACCACGGAGCTCAACCATTTTCCATTCTCCATTTTTTCTGTTGAGAAAAAGCAAAAAGAAGTTGTGCTTCTCCCTAAAATAGGTAGGAGGCTCTGAGCTCCTTTGGGGGGCAGGACTTTTGCCTTGTTCACTGCCTAGGGAAGGCTGTGGGTTGGAGTCTCCCAGAATGATGTGAGTGGGCTGCTCAGGCCCACACAGTGATGGGGAGATGTCCAGGGCACTGAGGATATTCCTGCTGTGGTAGCGCTGCTCTCTCCCCACGCTCCTGCATGGTCCTGCCAGGCACAGCCCATACATGAGTCCATCACCCAGGCTTTCTGCCTGCCGGGCCACCTACCCATGGGTGGAGAAGGGTATCCCAAAAAAGCCCTCCAACCTGGGTTGTCCAGCTGCTCTACCCTACACAGTTAATAACACCAGCCTGCCCAGTCTGAGGTGGATCTTTTCACCAGACATGTCCCAGAGCCAGGGAAAGCTTTATTTCTCTGTAACCCCTGACATCACTCCCTTGGAGTAAGAGGCAAAAACCATCTCTGACCTTAGCAGGGCCCTCGGTGAACTGCTACTCTCATTAATAATAAACCACCATGCTTTCCTGACTGCTCCCGTAACTTCTGCCACATGTTAAGCCCCCCAGCAAGGACTTGGTTCCCAGGGGTGCTTTTTCCACAAAGATAGATTAAAATTCTGCCTTTGACAAATTAGCAGGAAAACTTCCCTGGTGTTTTTTTAACAGGTGGTTCTTCCCACATCACTAGACTCAAAGTCCACTGGAAATATGTTATTTTTACTTGACAGAAAGGTGAAAAAAACTGACTGAAACGTGAGAAACCAGCATGTGGGCTCGACAGACCTCACTGCCCACTAACCTGCCATCGCTCATTCATCGAGGCAGTTGCAGTGGGAAAGGGAGTGATTCTTTTTCCCCTTCTGGGAAAACCAGTCTGAAGAAAACAACCCCTCTAGGTCTGTGCTCAGCATTCAGCAGCAGAGCCAGGGCAGCCCCATGCCATCAACCACCACTGGACTCTCTCCAGTATGTCCCTGCACTGGGAAAGAGTCCAGCAAAAGGCCACAAAGATGATAAAAAAACTGGAGCAGCTCTCCTGTAAGGAAAGACGGAGTGAGCTGGGGCTGTTCAGCCTGGAGATGAGAAGGGTCAGGGGAATCTCATCAATGTAGATGAATACCTGAAGGGAAGGTGCAAAGAGGACCCAGGTTCTTCCCAGTGGCGCCCAGTGCCAGGACCAGAGGCCATGGGCATAAACTGAAACACTGGAAGTGTTACTTGAATTATCAGAAAACAACTTTTTTTTCATTTTTTTTTCTCCAAACAAAACCAGTGACCAAACACTGGAAGATAGGTGCTGTGGACTCTTTGTACTTGGAGATAGTCAAAATCCAGTGGGACATGGTCCT
This sequence comes from Dicrurus megarhynchus, assembly GCA_013399195.1. Taxonomy (NCBI): domain Eukaryota; kingdom Metazoa; phylum Chordata; class Aves; order Passeriformes; family Dicruridae; genus Dicrurus; species Dicrurus megarhynchus. The sequence continues at coordinate 1,160,997 of VXAD01001742.1, forward strand.
GGGTAGCCAGTTCTAGATGGCCCTGCTTGGGCAGGGGGGTTGGATGAGATGACATCTGGAGATCCCTTCCAGCCTCAGCCATTCTGTGAGTCTATAACAGCTGCCAAAGACAAGTCTGCAGTTCTGACAGTAAGGCAAATCTTCAATTTCCACCCTGAAAACTGAATTTCCCAGTGATGAACACAGGACTTTCTCTGTATTCCCAGGTCAATCTTCCTTCCACCCTGCTAATAGAGAGCATGCTCACCAAATCAGAGTGCAAGAGCTGCAAATTCAAGAGGAGCTTGAAAGCAGCACCTCTCCTTTGGTGGACACAGACTGGTTCAATCCCGTGTGTAACCTTCACCATGCCTGCAAGGACAAGTATTTCAAACCAAGCCTGCTGTCAGCAGCAGCCTGAATCATGTAGTAAAAATCTGTGGGGATCTGGAAACTGAAAATAGGATCAAACCTTGTGTTCCAGTTAGCATCCATCATGATCCTTTTGCCTTTACATTAACCCAAGAATGAGGAATAATGAACCTGTCCTGCTGTCAGTTTAGCTATGCACAAGCAGTGTTGTTCCACAGGCAGGAACACAGCAACCTTATCCTGTCCCCTCTATAGAGGGAACCAAGAGGGGCATTTCTCCAAGTCCTAGGGTGCTCAAACTTTTATTAATTGCTGTAAACTTTCTGTTTGATGGATTGTGTAGAAAGCTTTTCTGTTGAAACAAATGAAGAGGTTGCCCCTCAGGAGTGAAAGGACAGCCTTATCCCAAGGCGCAGGCCTGAACACTTGGAAGGAGGAAAGAATTTGTCCAATAAAGTAAGAATGCCTGGAATTTCACCTGGTTTCAGGGTATGCAAGTGGAGTCTCCAAGCAGAGAGGAACTGCTCAGAGATGCCGTCCTCTGCCTCTCTGTTTTCTGTACTCTTGGCATTCTGCTCCAGACACCCTTTGCTTAGAAGTAAAAATATTTAGGTGTAAGTTCTGACATGGAAAGGACACTTCTAAGTCTAAAAAATTATCACAAAAATTATCGAGAGAAGATTTTATTCCTCTGAAGACAGCTAAAAGAAAATGGTATTTTAAGAACAGGCATCTCTGACATCTCTTGATTCAAGGTAGTTTGGGACTATTTTCTCCTGGTTTAGCTCTAAGGGCTGACCATTTTGTAGATTTGTGCTGCTAACTCCCCACCCAAGGCACACAGGAGCTCACTTGGCTACTGGTCAGTCAGAGGCAAAAGTGTGCTCGTCCCTAAAACCTGCGTCCACTCCACTGACAGCGGGGACCAGCTGGTGGGGGACTTGACACATATTCCTCTACCTGTTCTGTGCCAGCAGCACAAATGCACCCCCTGCCTTGGCTCTGGGCAGATAAGGGACCTTTGATAAGCAGTCTGGCATGTCAGCTGCACATGGTGCACTTGGGCAAGCTGCCATGCTCACAACCGACTTGTTTTATTTGCATTTTGCTCTCTGTGGTGTGAACTGTGTCTCAGCTACTTCTTCCGTTTGCTAGCATTTTCACGATGTCCCTATGAAAGTTTGTTCCCAAGCTGTTCTTACTCCCTTCTGCTCTCATACTTTTAAACTGTGTTACTTTATGCAGTTTCTGTGTCTCTTGGGAGAAGGTTCTGAANGTCCCTGCACTGGGAAAGAGTCCAGCAAAAGGCCACAAAGATGATAAAAAAACTGGAGCAGCTCTCCTGTAAGGAAAGACGGAGTGAGCTGGGGCTGTTCAGCCTGGAGATGAGAAGGGTCAGGGGAATCTCATCAATGTAGATGAATACCTGAAGGGAAGGTGCAAAGAGGACCCAGGTTCTTCCCAGTGGCGCCCAGTGCCAGGACCAGAGGCCATGGGCATAAACTGAAACACTGGAAGTGTTACTTGAATTATCAGAAAACAACTTTTTTTTCATTTTTTTTTCTCCAAACAAAACCAGTGACCAAACACTGGAAGATAGGTGCTGTGGACTCTTTGTACTTGGAGATAGTCAAAATCCAGTGGGACATGGTCCTGGGTAGCCAGTTCTAGATGGCCCTGCTTGGGCAGGGGGGTTGGATGAGATGACATCTGGAGATCCCTTCCAGCCTCAGCCATTCTGTGAGTCTATAACAGCTGCCAAAGACAAGTCTGCAGTTCTGACAGTAAGGCAAATCTTCAATTTCCACCCTGAAAACTGAATTTCCCAGTGATGAACACAGGACTTTCTCTGTATTCCCAGGTCAATCTTCCTTCCACCCTGCTAATAGAGAGCATGCTCACCAAATCAGAGTGCAAGAGCTGCAAATTCAAGAGGAGCTTGAAAGCAGCACCTCTCCTTTGGTGGACACAGACTGGTTCAATCCCGTGTGTAACCTTCACCATGCCTGCAAGGACAAGTATTTCAAACCAAGCCTGCTGTCAGCAGCAGCCTGAATCATGTAGTAAAAATCTGTGGGGATCTGGAAACTGAAAATAGGATCAAACCTTGTGTTCCAGTTAGCATCCATCATGATCCTTTTGCCTTTACATTAACCCAAGAATGAGGAATAATGAACCTGTCCTGCTGTCAGTTTAGCTATGCACAAGCAGTGTTGTTCCACAGGCAGGAACACAGCAACCTTATCCTGTCCCCTCTATAGAGGGAACCAAGAGGGGCATTTCTCCAAGTCCTAGGGTGCTCAAACTTTTATTAATTGCTGTAAACTTTCTGTTTGATGGATTGTGTAGAAAGCTTTTCTGTTGAAACAAATGAAGAGGTTGCCCCTCAGGAGTGAAAGGACAGCCTTATCCCAAGGCGCAGGCCTGAACACTTGGAAGGAGGAAAGAATTTGTCCAATAAAGTAAGAATGCCTGGAATTTCACCTGGTTTCAGGGTATGCAAGTGGAGTCTCCAAGCAGAGAGGAACTGCTCAGAGATGCCGTCCTCTGCCTCTCTGTTTTCTGTACTCTTGGCATTCTGCTCCAGACACCCTTTGCTTAGAAGTAAAAATATTTAGGTGTAAGTTCTGACATGGAAAGGACACTTCTAAGTCTAAAAAATTATCACAAAAATTATCGAGAGAAGATTTTATTCCTCTGAAGACAGCTAAAAGAAAATGGTATTTTAAGAACAGGCATCTCTGACATCTCTTGATTCAAGGTAGTTTGGGACTATTTTCTCCTGGTTTAGCTCTAAGGGCTGACCATTTTGTAGATTTGTGCTGCTAACTCCCCACCCAAGGCACACAGGAGCTCACTTGGCTACTGGTCAGTCAGAGGCAAAAGTGTGCTCGTCCCTAAAACCTGCGTCCACTCCACTGACAGCGGGGACCAGCTGGTGGGGGACTTGACACATATTCCTCTACCTGTTCTGTGCCAGCAGCACAAATGCACCCCCTGCCTTGGCTCTGGGCAGATAAGGGACCTTTGATAAGCAGTCTGGCATGTCAGCTGCACATGGTGCACTTGGGCAAGCTGCCATGCTCACAACCGACTTGTTTTATTTGCATTTTGCTCTCTGTGGTGTGAACTGTGTCTCAGCTACTTCTTCCGTTTGCTAGCATTTTCACGATGTCCCTATGAAAGTTTGTTCCCAAGCTGTTCTTACTCCCTTCTGCTCTCATACTTTTAAACTGTGTTACTTTATGCAGTTTCTGTGTCTCTTGGGAGAAGGTTCTGAAGCACCTCCTTAGCAGGGCTATCCTACCCAGAGACACATAAGGAGATGCTTTAAAAGTTATTCAAGACTGTGACAATCTGTAACATGAAGACTCCCAAAGTCCATCCCAGCTGGGGCTTCCAAAGGTGTCACCCCCTTCTCTTCTTTGCTGCTGAGGATATGACAGGCTTGCTCATCTCCTGCCAAGACATGGCTGTCAACTTTTGTACTGGTTCAAAATCTGCCATGCCCAACCCTCTTCCTATGCCTACTCAGGCCCTGTAAATCTTCCACAACATTAACTCTACTGTACATTTGCAAAGATTTGTGACCTTCTCCTGTAGTCAATCATTCCCCATGGTCTAATTGGTCTCTTTCCTCCTGCAGCACCTTCATCACACTGCCATTGGCTGTAAATGATTTACCCAGCACTTGCAGAGCACTGAGTACCCCTCAGGCATGCACAGCTCACTTTCAGTTCTGCTCTGGTTTAGACAGCCCAAATTTTCCTGTATCTCAGGCAGCTCTCCTTGCCCTTGGTTGCATCAGCATTCACTTCTCACTTTCAGTACAGCAGGCTGCATTGGAAGGATTCTGGACATAAACTTTGAATTTACATTTTACACTTTACACGGGAGTGCAAAGTGGGCAGTAGGTTGTGGGGATGGAACAATGTAGATCATTGGCATGCAATTTTGGGTGTGTGCCCTATTTAGAATCATAGAATCTTAGAATCATTCAAGTTGGAAAAGACCTTTAAGGTCATCAGGCCCAACCATTAAACCAGCACTGCCAGGTCATTAAACCATGTCTCTAAGCACCACATCTACACTTTTAAAAAAGCTCCAGGAACAGTGACTCCACCACTTCCCTGGGCAGCCTGTTCCTGTGCTCGAAATTCTTGCAGTGCAGATATTTTCCCTCATATCCAATATAAAACTCTCCTAGAACAACCTGAGATCATTTCCTCTTGTCCTATCACTTGTTACCTGGGAGAAGGGACTTACCCTCACCTAGCTGCAACCTCCTTTCAGGTGGATGTAGAGAGTGCTAAGGTCTCCCCTCACACTCCTTTTTCCAGGCTAAACACCTCCAGCTCCCTCAGCCACTCCTCATCACACTTGTACTCCAGACCCTTCCCCAGCTCTGCTGCCCTTCCCTGGACACGCTCCAGCCCCTCAATGTCTTTCTTGTAGTGAGGGGCCCAAAAGTGAACTCAGGATTTGAGGTGTGGCCTCACCAGTGCTGAGTACAGGGGGACAATCACTGCCCTGGTCCTGCTGGCCACACTATTGCTGATACACGCCAGAATAACACTGGCCNCTCTTGCGGATACCCGCCAGAATAACACTGGCCTTCTTGGCCACCTGGGCACAAGCTGGATCAAGTACAGCTGCTGTCACCAGCACCTCCAGGTCCTTTTCTCGTGGTCAGCTTTCTAGCCACTCTTCCCCACGCTGGTAGTGCTGCCTGGGGTTGTTGTGACCCAAACAGATCTATGGTAAGAAACACAACCAGACCTAGAGAGAACGTCCAGTCTCTGTCCATGGCTCATGTGCAGCTCTTCATCCAGCTGTCAAACTAAAGAGAGGAGATTTAGATTAGATATTAGGAAGAAGTTCTTTACTCAGAGTGTATTGAGGCACTGGCACTGGTTGCCCGGAGAAGCTGTGGATGCCCCATCCCTGCAAGTGTTCAAGGCCAGGTTGGATGAGGCTTGAAGCAACATGCTCTAATGGAAACTGTCCCTGTCTGTGGAAGGGGAAGTGGAACTAGATGATCTTTAAGAACCCTCTCAACCTAAAGCATTCTATGATTCTATGATTCTGTGGTCACTGGAGATGACCACAGCATTTGACCTAAAACAGGGGTTTAGAACCCACTCTGGATGCCTGCAAACTAGAAGTTTAATGTTTCACTTCCCAGCACTTCTGTGTCTAGGTCCCTTAGTTGTTTCTGTTCATCTTGTAAACTGGTTTCAAGGTGTGCAGAAGGGTTTCTGTGTGGTTGCCACACGCCCACTGCAGGGGGGCTGGCTCACAGAGACTGCTGGAGTGTGGATCAGGAGGGTGACACAGGGAAGCAGGATTCCTCAAAAGGTTGGCAGGGAGTCTGAGCAGAGCAAAACTTCCTTAAATATGTGGAGATCCTTTGAAAATGTGTTCTGGTGCTCCCACTGGTGGTCTCAGAGAAAGCTGATGCCCTTTCTTTATACTTCCTGGCATCTAAAAACCTGTGAGATGGTCTCCAAGGGCCGGCCGTGGGAGCAGCTCCCGGCTGCCCGGGATCTCGCGTGTCACCACTAGGTGTCACGGCTGTCCCACAGAAGCCACCCTGTCCCACAGCCCTGGAAGCAGCCAGGATCCCCCGCTCTTGGCAGCTGCGGGAAACCACAGAGTACTGATAAAAACCCTGGGGAGGAGGCAGAGCCCGAGCCTGGCTGTACCCTTCCTCCATGGAAGAGTCCAAAGGTGGGAGAATTTAGGGTGTCACCAGAGCCATGGGCTGGCTCAGCACAGCACAATGAGGGGAGGGAATTGGAGGTGAAGGACTGACTTTTCAGATTGACTTGAAAAAGTGTATTCACATGGCAAACCATCTCATAAACAGGGTCTACATTCCCCAGGTGTCCCAGTGCACAATCTGTGCACAGGCTCCAGGAAAATCAGTATTTCTTTCACATGACTAATGGGTGTTGCAGCAGGTGCTTCTGGTCAAGTTTCACACATGTCCCACAATGGTGTTATGAAGTCTCAAACTATTTCCCTTCCTGTGGTGTATTTCCAAAGATGGGCTTCCCCAGTTCAGGTTTAAGCACTGTGTGCTGGTTTGGGCTGCAATATTCTATAGTGGCTGGTATGGGGCTGTGGTTTGGATTTGTGCTGGAAACAGTGGTGATGACACAGGGATGTTTTAGCTACTGCTCAGCAGGATTTACACAGAGTCAAGGCCTTTTCTACTCCTCGTCCACCCCACCAGCAAGAGGACTGGGGGTGCACAAGGAGCTGGGAGGGAACACAGCCAAGGCAGCTGACCCTGACTGACCAAAGGGGTAACCCAGACCATATCACATCATGTTCAGCAGATAAAGCTGGGGGAGAATAAGAGAGTGGGGGACATTCAGAGTTACGATACTTTTCTTCCCAAGTCATGTGTGACAGAGCCTTGCTGTCCTGGGAATGGCTGAACACCTGCCTGCCCATGGAAAGTGGTGAATGAATTCTTGTTTTGCTTTTTCTTTGCCTATTAAACTGTCTTTATCTCAACCCATGAGTTTTCTTACTTTTACTCTTCCAGTTCTCTTCCCCATCCCACCAGGGGAGGATGAGCAAGCAACTGTGTAGGACTGAGCTGCTGGCTGGAGTTAAACCACAGTACTCTGCTTCTCCACAAAAGGAAAAGTGACAAATGCTTTACATACTGTAATTTCCACCCAGACCATAAATCCAGTGTTTCAGAGAAACGGTCCCTAAAAGCATTGCTGTATGAGGTTTATATCATCAAATGTTCAGCCAGGTTATGCTGGAGATTTCATACAGCTAGGCTGTGCCCTTGAGAAAGGAGGCAGCTCATTTACTCCATTCCTGAAGCTTTCTCTTCCTTGCTACCAAGCAGCCTGCAGGTCTCCTGCTCTCTTTCAGCACCATCCACATGCCCACATTCAGCCAGCCCCTCTGTTTACTTTTCTACTGCTGGAGCTGGGATTACCCTCACTGGGAGGCTGTGTGGATCAGCTGCTTCCCATTGTGATCTGCTTCACTAGTAAAGCTTTTTTTGGGGCTCTGTTTTCAAGATGACATGTGGGAAATGCACACCACCTCCAGTAATGTAAATTAATAGCAATTGAGCTGCATGAGAGATTCCCTGTGAGCTGCTCTGCAAAAACAGTCCTGCAGCACATGTCAGGAGTCATTAACACATCAGCTGCACCACATCCAACACTCTGAAAATTATTTAGGAGGGACTAATCCCTCCAGCGGCAGAGCTCTGTTGGCCTTTGGCAGAGTTACATCATGGGCGAATTTAGCCTCCATTGTCCAACATCAGACAGACTTGGCACCACAGGAATCATGATGACAATAGCAGATGAGCTTGACACGCTTGAGTATCACTTGTTCCCATCCTCCTGTCAGTTCAGAGGGAGTTCCTGAGCCCACTCAGTTATCAGACCATGTTCAGAAAACTGAAGTCAGCACAGGGAGCACACAGTGGGCTGCATCCTGGCATAAGCCTTCAGGCAGCCTAGCAGATTTTCTGTCTTCTAATTACATACATCATTTCTGATGACAACTTCATGAAATGAAAAATCATTTTTATTTTCACTCAAGAGTCACTAAATGGGCTCACTGCTACGGTTCACTGTGGTTTGGCATACAAGGACAGGAACTGTGGAACAAAAGGAGAGCAGGCTGTCACTATGCAAGCACAGGGTGCATTCGGCTCCAATAATTTGTGTTTAACATTTATGGCATTTTGCCAAGAGTTTTGGTGGACTGCAAGAGGTTTGCTGCCTTTATCACAGAATGGAACACCAAATTGGGTGTTATTCACAGTCCTGGTAAAGGGTGACCACTAGCCAGTCATTTAATATCACTGCACCTCTGAGCATCGCTCCTCCTTTCCACCACCTTTTTATCTGACAGGCTTTCTTTTTCTGCTTGTACAGAACCTGGTGTGGTCTCAGCTGGGGCCACCAAGTGTGTCAGCGATCTGAGAGAGAGCATAGCAAGCTCCTCTGGTTTGGAAGCACTGGTGGGTGTTTGTCTCATGTAGGAGCCAGGATTCCAGGGCACTATCTTTGTGTGAAAACAAGAGAGTTTGCAAATCTGTTTGGATGACTTCACACGGGAAATGCACAGAAGTCAGCGTTAAAGGGGTAGGAGAAATGAACAGAACTTGCTGTACTCCACTCAGGGAACAAATGGTCAGAAGTCTGCAATTAAACTTGCAGCAGGAAGCCTTCTGGGGTAGGGTTGCTTTCTATATCGAGTACTTGACAGTTAAAATTCAAGTCTGTTGAACTTTGCTACACAAATATACATGTGTTTCTTTTCACTTATGAGTCACACCATCCATTTTACTTATTTATGTCAGACGAAGCTTTAGGAAATGATTGAAAAAGCAGAAGTGTGGCCACTGATGATGCTAAACATACCTGTCTACAAGAAAACTCAACGACATATTCGGGAAGAAATGTGTTTTACATGTGGACTGTGTTTATGAATTCTATGACAGTGTAGCTTAACCAGCACAGCCTTACATATTTGGAAATTAATTATGCCATTTAAAGGCAGCTGGTCCTCACATTAAGCAAACACAATGAAAAACACAATATACAAATGCTCAAGCTCTCCTCAGGGACTCCAGTGGGGGCAGCCAGCCCCTTCATGAGTTTTTATCTTTGCTGATCTCAAGTCCCTGTGCTATTTGCAGTCTGCAAAATCCTATCCGTGAGTAAAACAAAGATTTTTTTTTTTTTTTTTAGGCAGCACCCAGGGACAGGACTCAAACAAGTCAGTAGTTACCCAGTTATGATCATGGTTATGATCTGAGGACTGGAAAAAGCTGCTGGCATGAACTTTTCTTCCATGTCCACTATCAAATCCCAAAACCTCTCAAAATTTGTGATAAACTTCTTCTCAACTTCAGCATGGGATTTCTGGTCAAAAATGACTGACTTTTGACCCATAAAAACAGGTGGACCATACCATGTATCTGGGACATGAAGAGCATCTTGTAAGCGTCAACTTCCCAAAGTCAGACTTTTATTTAGCGCCTTTTTTTTTTTAAGAGAGTTTAAATTTAGGTCACTCCATCCAGTCTGAGGAAAGTGTCCCAGTCCCAAGATTATTGATTATTCTGATGATCTCACTCTCATTTTTCATTACAAACTCCAGATGTTAGTTTTATCCCTGATTGGAGATTATTAACTAAAAAACCATTTTAGTTCATCAGAATTTATAGGATGGGAATAGAGTTGAGATGCTGACTCTTAAATTTTTTACTACCAAGTTCAAATGTTGCAATATTTGCTACAAAATATATTTGCTGGAAATAAATCCTGCAAAATACAAGCTCCCATATCTCCATAGCTCCCAGTCACACTGCAAGCCAACCAGAATACTGTTTAATGATCAGAGGATGCCCAAGGATCTGCCAAACCTTAAAATATTTCATCAGCTAAGAGATTTCAGTTTCTGCAGATGGAAAAACTACACCATTGGAATGACACAGGTAGCACTATTGCCTTTGAGGAGAAAATCTTCAAAGATAACTCTAAAGGACCAGCCCAACCATCATAGATACATGATTGTAAACCCCAAAATCATCTAGGAGTCCTGAAACATACATTTCCAGTTCATGGCACTGTTACACTACGTGGTGAATTAAGCAGAAGCAACTGGCATACCATTTCCCTCAATCCTATTTATACCCCTCAATTTTGCAGCAAACATCTCTGTAAAATGCAGCTAGCTCCCATCCACATGCCATAAAAGCAAACATACCAGAACACCAAAATACCAGACACTAATTGCCACAGCCAACATCCACCCACAATCTCAAAAGCAGAAAAATTAAATGCAGCCTGAATTAATAATGCCCACAATGTATGAAAAGCAAAATTGCCTTCAACATGAGGTCTAAGAGCATCTTTCAAAGCTGAAACTGTGTCATGTTTGTCTAGAACCTCTTGATATGAGGGTGTAAACCTCTGGAGAGTCTGCTTCACAGCCTGACATAATGTGGATTGGCCTGATTCCATGTGAGAATGAGAATTAGAATTGATATTTGAACATTTATTGCTTGTGAGAGAAAAGCAGCCGGGCAGATCATGCTCAAGATGCATTGCTAGGATTGCTGGGATGGGACAAGCCTTGCCAAGGGAATAAGACCTCAAGGACTTGGATGAATGTCCTTCTTGCAAGCTTGTCACATGAGAAGACCTATTTAATGAGATATCTGAGGTCAGAGCAGAAGGACAGAGTCAGGTGAGAAGGAAGGCAGGCAACAGCAGAGGTTTTGCACCACACCACAACACTCATGGGTAATCTTTTTATTACCCAATAAGGATAATTATCTATTATAAGGATTATCCAAAAGGACTGAGTTGCTCTGTGGCAACCATGATCTTAGAGGAGACTGGAGAAAAACCTTTCCTGGCAGTTCAGCCTGCAGTGCTAGACAACTGGTGTCATGGAAATGTAAAATAGGAGCCTTGGACAGGGTCTGTGTCTTCCTTCCATTATAACTGTGGTTTTTATTCATTTGGCCATATTGCCTGCATATCTGTGGGATTTTACACAATGTCCCTGAGACAGCTGCATGATAGACACAAGGACCAACAAACCCAGGTCAAGATACACTGTCCTCAGAGCAAACCCCTCCAATGCCAGCCTTTATATCATTGTGCTCAAGAAACACAAGCAGCACTTGGTAGGGTAAACAGTTTTTGTCTTTCACCTTTAGAAGAAGCCAACACTGTTGGAAGAAAGCTGTTAACACAGAAGAACATGGGACAAAATTTAATCTCTGACATAATTTCAGGAGAATTTCACAAGAGATTTATCTGGTTTATATTTATTAAATTTTATATTTATCTGTTTTACTTATTCTGGAAAAAAAAAAAAAGTTCAGCGAGAACATTTGTATCCAGAGATGACATTCTTTGCCAAAACAGCTCTAGGTTTAGGTATCAGCATCCCTGCAACTTCAACAGTGTTAAGAGGAAGACTTATGTTTATAAATACAAATGTATACATATAAATACATATTTTACCCATGTGTTTTTCAAATAAAGAAGAAAGGCTTCTCACATGCACAGTAGAAGGCCCAGGGAATTCAAGGCTTTCAATGGCAGCTGCTTTTATTTATCCCTGTCATACCTTCGAAGGTGTTGGTTTCATCCTGAGATTGGTGAAACTGTGAACATTTTTATAAGTTGGAAAAAACTTTCTTCTACTGAATTTAAATATAGCTCGTGATCCATATCATTTATATGGGAACGAGGTGGAGGTTCAAATTCTGACTGCCACAGAGGATCCATGCAGATATGGGGCAGATTTGTGGGCAGATATGGGGCCAGCTGTAAGCACAATGCACCCAGCAATTGTCCCATCTGCCGCCCATGTGCCATATACATCACCCAGCAGATGAGTTGGACCATTCCTGAGCTGTTCTACATGTAAATCTGGTATAGCCTTCAAAAGCACCCAGCAGCCTATGAAATGCTGCATTGATGCCTCATCTCAGGTAAGTTTTTCAAAATCTGCACCTGTCACCTATTAAACTGGGACAGAAGAGCTTTTCTCCAATTTGGATGTTTGCAGACTGGAGGATTTTTGAGATAGAATTCACCTCAAGCCGTGGGATATACTTAAGGCTGGCCAGGAAATGCTTTTCCTGCTCTCTGTGAAAATACTCACGGTTCACAAATGTTTCCAATCTCTCACTCAGGCAAAACAAACACCTTTGGAAGCAGACGGAAACCTTGACTGGCACAACAACCTCAAGGCACTGTACAGCAAACAGTACAAACAAAAAAATCAAACCTGAGATGAGAATTTCTTCATGGGAAGATTTCTGCTCTTGAAGAGTTCACTACTGGGTGTGTTAGTTACCAATGTTTCCTGCTCCTCCTGCTCCATCTAACAAAGAAACCTCACATTGTAACACTCTGAGCTTTCACCATTCATATGCGACTTCCCTTCAAACCTTGGAGAAAATTCATTTAATGGGAAGACTCAGGGCTTTTGCTCTATTGCATTTCAGGGGCAGCCAGCAGGAGAGAGATGCAGAAACCACAAACATAAGCTTCATGGTGCAGGTCTCCCCCTTCTGTTTATCTCAGAAATACTTAAGTATAGCATGTTGCTTGCTTCTCTTGCCTGAGAGAAATATCCACATAAGAAAAATCAATAAAGAAACAAGCTTCTAGCAGGGCTAACCCCAAGCTAGTCAACAGAAGAGAGACTCCTGGCTCTAGCAGTCAGGCTGTCTTGGTGTGTTGGATATTCTGATTAAATTTCATCTGTCCTGTGCTGTAGCACCTATACTAGTCCCAGTTTCTGTGTGGTAATGATGGGGCCTTGGCAGAAATAGTATTAGGGGAACAGTGGTGGACACATCAAAGGAGCATGATAAATTTAACTTTATTTAATATATTTCTCCAGCAGGATTTGTTTGCCTCTTCAGGGCCTGTAATTCACCTGAAATGAAAAATAAGATATTCCCAATGTTTCGTGAACTCAGACTGTAATCTGATTTTCAAGATTTTTATCAAATTTTGACTACTCAAGAGTGACTGAATAATATTGTTTTTACTTGGTCCTTCTCCCCATCTGTAGGAAGAGCACTCGTGATCCATAGAGGTATAAATTTTTTTTTTTTTTTTCTGGAAGAGAAAAGGTTATCTGCAGCCCAAGTTATCCATCTGTATTTTATTAGAGCAAAGAGACAAAACCAAGATTTCCAGCCAAAACCAACAACCTTGAAAAATACAGTTCTGTTCACCAGCTTAGTCATCCTGCATGTTGCCCATTTGATTGGGTTTTGAGCAAAACAAAGAACTAAAAAGAATAGTGTGTGTTGCGTTAGGATTTCTACCAAAGTCTGTAAGGGAAGCCAGAGAAAAAATGACTCGCACACTGGGAAGAATTCCACCTGTTCCCATCCAAATTATGTTTCCCGGTCATGCTGGAAGCAGCTGATGCACTGGTTCCCATGGGAGTATTTTCATCCTGAACAAAATACACGTTTAAAGCCACTTCCTGAGTTTGTCCTATTTATTGTGTGCATTGTGTGCTGCCCTCTGACCAGCACAGAGCCTGGTACTGCATGAGCCCTTCTGCATCCCCAGACTTCAGCTCTACTCCCAGTTTTTAGGGAAATTAAAGGTAACTAATGTAAGAAAGGCATTACTATCTCCAGGACTGGGAAAGCCATTCAAGAGGTCCCCTGTGAAAAGGGGTTTAGTGAAGTAGGAACAACGGGAAATGGATTTGCTTGAAGAGATATGCTAAAGACCTTGGAATTCCAAAGAAAACCATGCCATATAAAGAAAGGCTCATAAGATGTCTACAGTAATGGTCTAAAATTCACTACCTAGAGATACTTCATGAATGTTTCTTCCCATAATTGAGAATTGATTATTAAAAAGCTAGTTGAATATGCATAGAATACATCAGTAATTAAAAATCACACCACCACTGCATCCCACTACAGATATCTCTTCCTATGCTACAAGGCCACAAAAAGAAATGGAGGTAAGGACTGGCCATAAGCAGGCAGATCTTACAGGCACTTTTTCAAGCTGTTCCTCCAAATGCCTCAGAATCACAATTCTGCAGCTGTGAATCAGCCTTGAACACGGGGAGCCAATAAAGTTGCTCCATTGCATTCCTTTGTTGGTGTCTGAGTGATGGTGAGGAATGGTAGCAGCAACACATTCCTGCATCACCCTTGATGGCAACTGAGAGAATTAGGCATGAAGCTGGAATTTGTGGACATGTCTGCACAGACTCACACAGACAGATGTGAACGTGCCTTGCTTTGCTCTGAACTAGCAAAGTTATCAATAAGATGGATGTGACTTTATTGTGCCAGATCTGTATCCCTCTCTATGGATTTCTGTGATTATCTTCTGAGGTCTAGTTTGGATATTACCACCAATTTGTCTGCATGATCAGTGCTTCAGACTTACTTAAAAAATGGAAAAATAAAGACCATTTTATATATTTGGATAAATCAGAATAGTGCTACATTCTACAACTCCTCCATTTGCTGTTGATGAAAGGAAGGCATTTCACCGGTTCAGTCCTAACAACTGGAATATTGCAGAATGTTGCTACACGGTTGTTTTTCAAATAAAATTAATTGTCTTTAAAAGTGGATCCAATGAGCCCTTAGCTTAAAGTCATGAATCTCTCTGTTCATTGCATAGATTTGAGCCAGATGTTTTACATTTTTCATGCCTGAGTCACGAGCTGAATGTCTGACTATTGACCCACGTTTTGGAGTGAATGCGTCAAGAAATCCTTTGCGGTAACTGTAGTTTCCTGTCAGATGGAAAAATGTTGGAAACTCTTTCTCATGAACTTCTGTCCCTCACTGGCTCTATTTCCTGTCCAAGACCTTTCTAAGTGGGTTGGCATAGTGACAAGCTTTATCTAATATGCAATCGCTGATTAGGGAAAAAGGGAATGTCAGTGGCAGTTTAGACAAACTATAAGGAAACTTCTTTCCTATCTCACTTTTTTAGGCATGTGGTGAAAGAATCTAATTGCAATTTGTGTATCATTCAGGCTAGTGTCCTCAGAGCAGTTATTAGCTAAGATTTCATTTGTACTTGGCAATATTTGCCTCTCTGATGTACTTGAGCAGATAAGGTTTTGTAGTGGTAAATAAGAAAAAACAGTATTATTCCCTATAAACACAAACACTGACTGCACATACAACTCTCTTGTCCTCTCTTAAGATGTACTTAGGAGCTGTTCAGACTATGTGTCTGTCCCCTCCCATTCACTATACAGCAAGTTGCTTTCATAAATCCACATGGATGAAGTTCATTACTGTACAGACTGTGAACTCATGTAATGACAAGGCCATTTAAATCCCTTAGCAGGCTTGGTCTAGCTCTGATCTAAGGTCCAGCTTGCAAAAAAGTCCCAACAGTTTTGCAGGTATAAAGACAAGACATGATAGTCAGCATGGAAAGATCAGTATAAATATTAGGAAAAAATTCTTTACTCTGAGGGTGGTGAGGCACTGGCACAGGTTTCCCAGAGAGGCTGTGGATGCCACATCCCTGGAAGGGTTCAAGTCCAGGTGGGATGGGGCTCTGAGCAAACTGGTCCAGTGGAAGGTGTCCCTGCCTATGGCAGTGGGGTTAGAATCAGATGATCTTTAAGGTCCCTTCCAACCCAGGCTATTCTATGCTTCTATGATGTTCAGGGAGAAAACTCTTCGAGGATCTGAGCGTGACCAATCTTTTGCTAGTGTAGAGCCAAATATCAGAACTTTCATCCACTAATTTCTCTTGTCCCCAAAGAGATAATGGTGAGTAGGAAGGCAAAGTAGAAGAATGGAAGAAAAGTTGAAAATCTCCAATAGCTCTGCCCAGGTATTCAGGACATAACACAATCATATCTTTTTAAAATTTGTCACGTAGCATTTTTCAACAAAGCAAAGATAATCATAGAATCATGGAATAGTTTGGGTTGGCAGGAACCTGTAAAGGCCATCTAGTCCAACCCCCTCACCATGGGCAGGGATATCTTCAACTAGATCAGGTTACTCAGAGCCTTGTCCAACCCGACCTTGAATGTTTCCAGGGATGGACCATCCACCACCAATCTAGGCACCAACCTCTATTTAAAAATTTTCTTCCGTATATCTAGACCCAGCCCACTCTCTTTTAGCTTAAAACTTACTCCTTGTCCTCTTACATCAGGATCTGCTAAAACATCTGTCCCCATCTTTCCTATACACTCTCTGGAAGTAGTGGAATGCCATAGTCTCCCTGGAACCTTCTCCAGGCAGTAATGTTGTGTTTTTCAGTGCAAGGGGTATATCTGCACGGAGAGGCTCTGTAGCAGCACCCCAGCTGTGGCTGTTGCTGCAGGGCTGGCAGCAGGAGACATCTAGTGGTGTTCAGCTGTAAATATAAGAATAAACAGCAGCCTGTGCATCATTCTCCTGGCTCCAGAGTAAGGCTGCCTTGTTCAAGTGCTGCAGGAGCAGCTGTGTGCTTTCAGGAAGCATCTGTACTCCTGCTCTTTGCAACTCCACAACATATATCTGCATTGCACAGAAGTGAGATATCTATGTGCACAGGCTAGAGGTGACAGTTATAATTTGTATACTTTGGTATGTGTGGAGGAGGAAATCTACAACAAACTTGTCTTTTAATGAAGCTGTGAACTAAGCTGATCAAAAAGACCACTTGTAGTTTTTTCTTACAAAATTACAATGCTGAGGTGTATGATAAAAACCTGAACTAAAACTAAATAGCTGCTAACAACACACAAAATTATGTTACCCCTCAGGATGAGACACTGCTGCAAAAATTCAGCAGCACACTCCCAGCAACAACACCATCACTTGCCTGTGTACCCCTTTATTAGCCTCTCCATATGAAAGTACAACCTTACTCCAAGTCCTCACAGAGAACGCTTCACATGATGCCTTTGCCATATAGCTGGAGAAGGATGGCTCATTTTAGTTGTTTACTTATTTATTAAAAAATTACTTCAAAAAAGGAAATGAGGAGGGCCACTGAAAAGGCTGCATTGTTTTTTTATCTGCATAAAGCATACCTTTGGGATGGATTTTCAGCACAGTTCCCCTTTGGCCCAGAAAAGCACAGGGGTCTGAGGCTGAGGTTAACCAGGTACTTACATGCTTTGCTGAACTAGGGCCAGAATGCTGAGTACTTTGCACAGCCAAATCTCTGGCACAAAAATAACACCAAAAGGTCACCACAAGTTCCAACTGTGTTCTGAGAATTTATTTCTATACTCCTGGAAAATAAATTCGAGTGCTGATCAGAAACCAATCAATAGGTTGAAGTCAAATGCATGTGGCAGATTCTTTGGTGAAGTTAATGTTGTGAGCATTTCATCAATTTTGCACAGAATATCCAGCCCACAGGTAGAATTTTTTAAATTATCCTGTTCCAGAAACAAAAACAATTTGACACTTGATTGCCCAAATTGTCAAAACTCATATAAAAACATTTTTCTTGAAGTCACTGCTCTTCCTTTTGTTTATTTTTGAAAAAAAGAAAGGAAAAAAAGCATCCGATTCAAGTTGCGTGTTCCACTGCTGCCTCTTGGATATTAAAAGGTACACTTTGTTTGGACTGAAATATTAATTTACAATACTAAGAGAATGCCATATCCAAATAAAAGAAAGTGCCAAACATCAGGATACACTAGCCCAAAAATTTATGTTATGTGAGTGACATTGTACCAGACCATCCCTCTCTTTTTTCATCTGATACCCAGTGTCTCTTGCCCTCCCATCATGAATCACTGTGAATAGTCTGGCTCCTGTCTTCTTGATGACCTCCTCACAGATATGGAAAGGCTGCTATTAAGCAGCCCCAAAAACTACTCTTCTCTGGGTTGATCAAGCCTGTTTTCATCTGCCTCCCCTCACACAACACATGCTCCATGCCCCTGAAAATTCTGGCGGCCTTCCAGCTGACTTGCCCAAGTTCATCACCCCTTTTCTTTTACTGGGGGCCCAAAAACTGGCCACATCACAATGTTCCATGTGTGGCCTAACAAATTATTGGTAGAAAGGAATAATAATAATTTCTCTCCAGTATCTAGCTACACTCCCGTTAGTACAGTGCAATATCTTGCTAGTTCTCATTGCTGCCAGGGCACACCACCAGCTTACACAGGGGTTGTTGTCTACCGAGGTCTCCTAGGACCTTTTCAGCAGAGCTGTTCCCCAGTCAGTCATGTCCAGCCTGCACCACCGCAATGAGTTCTTCCTTCCACGGTGCAGGACTTTGCAGCTATCTTTGTTCAATTTCATAGGGCTCCTGTTGACCCGTTCCTCCAACCTGTACAGGACTTTCTGAATGACAGCTCTGTTCCCAAGCATGCCAGCTGCTCTTCCCCTGATCCTCCCGTGCTTTATTGTACCTGCAAAGTTGATAAGGTACATTCTGTCTTCTCTTCCAGGTCATTGATGGAGATTTTAAAAAGGATACATCCCAGGACAAAGATCTGGCTGTCTCCAGTTTTAACCAGCTTCCAAGAAGAGTACAAACAAACCCTTCCCTAAGACTCCTTGAACCTGACGGCCCAGCTGGTTATTCAGCCTCACACAGTAATCCACCGAGTCAGACCTTAAGAACTCATCTTGAAAAGAAGGATGCTCTGACTGTGTCATAAGGCTTGATGAAGTCAAGGTAGACAACAACACTATTCTTTCTTCATCCTCAGACCCAGCTGCATAATCTTAGAAGTTAAAAATGGTCTAACACTAGGCAAATCCATAAAATATATATGACCTTTCTCTACTCTCTTACTCCAACATCGAGTCACTTAGATGAACTAAGTACTATTGGAACATTCTGAGTTCATGTTTTTCCTGCTATGAACTTGGTACACAAGCAAACAGCTGACACATTGTCAATTTTTATAGTGAGTGAGGCAATTTATTTCACTTAGAAGACCACTCTGGAGACTCTGAAGCATGGCTGCAGTATCTTCAAATGATCATTTCTATTTCTGTATCTCATCAGAGGTGCTTTTTAGTGGACTTAATATACTGTGATTAGACACATTAATTCCATAATTAGCTTTCTTTTTGAGTTCTTGAAATAAAAACTGTGCCCTCATTAACAAAAAGGTTGGTTGAGTGAACAAGCCACACCCCGTATTGAAAATTTTGAAACAGAACCATGGAATGGCTTGGGTATAAGGGACCTTTAAAGATCATCTAGTTCCAACACCCCTGTCATGGGCAGGGACACCTTAATCTAGACCAGGCAGATTAAAACCCCTTCCAACCTGGCCTTGAAAACCTCCAGGGGTGAGGCATTCACAACTTCTCTGGCCAACCTGTTCCACTGTCTTACTGGAAAATGGAAAAATAAATAGAAAAATAGAAATCTTAGGAATGAAAGAAGGGAGGGGTAATAAAAGGGAAACACTAGGAAAGATGTTGTCATTCTTGTTTCTGAGTAGCCAGCAACTCGGCGGCAGGGCAGAGCATCCCTCGGACTCGGCAGAGCCCAGCGAAGCCCGGCGGGCGGTGGTTCAGCACCATGGCCAGCGCCCGCCGCGTTCCGAGTGGGGCTGGAGGGATGCTGAGCTGCGGGGATCCCCCCTCGGCAATAGGGGAAACATCTCCTCGGCCTCTTCCGCAAAGTCCACACAGCCCGGCTTTTTAGGAACAGAAAGGAGGGATTAAGGTGTGTCTGTGGGCCTGGGCTGCACTTTCCTTGCTGGGGTGGAGGTGCTAGCTTTTGAGCATTCGCACATGGACCAGCTGAAAAGAGCTGTTTGTAATTCTCTGTCCCCAGTGATTTCCTGGCTTGGATTGAAAATGCCTGAAAAACTCTTCGGAAATGTCAGGTTACTTTGCTATGACATTTCAGTCATCTTTTTTTTTTCCGCCACTTTTGCTGACAGTGGCTTATAACTGCTTGCAGTGCTTTCTCTGGAAGAAAAAGGTGTCCATGAGAAAAGCAATGGAGGACTTTTGTGATGTGATCATAAATAGATGTTAGGAATTCGTGACATCCCAGTGCATCGCATGCTATTAAATGTGAGAAGATGAAAGGGGAAAAGAAAGGTCTGCAGCATGGGGGGACATTAGGACCCCTGAAGGTTTGCTTTATTAAATTCAAATTTGTAGAGTCCTTTCAAGTTGTTTTCCATTTGATGGTGGCTATCAAGTCTCAGATCCAGTTGCCCACTGGCTTCTTCCCCCTCTAAAAGTGGTGGTTTCTTTCATGTAATTTCTCAAGGAATTAAGCTCCTTGTTTTTACATGGCTACTACTGGGAAAGCTGGTAAATCCTGCCCTGCTGCCTGCTCTTAGAGCTTGGGTGTCCTTCCGTCTTTCTGAAACTCTGTGAAAATCAACAGGACTAGTGCCATGGGTTACTACAGGGTCTTCACTCCTGAACCCCTTCACAGACTTCCTTGTGGAGACATATCTTGCTCTTGCAAAGACTTACCTGTCCATCAGCTTTTGGTGACCCCCAGGAATGAATGCAGAGCACTCTCATCCTTCCTGTGCTATTACAGCCTGTCTCACCTTTCCTGGTATCTTGTCTTTGCAGGGAGCACTCACTTTCCTCCATCAGCACAGCTGCTCTCCATCTCTAGAGCTCTAAGAGACCTCACAGCCCCAGGGAGCCTGGGGCAGGGGGAGCAGAGGGATGTGACTGTCCTTACCACACGAACCAGGGACTGCAAGGAACAGGTGGAACAAACATCCCTCCCCCGTCCTTGGGAGCGGGATGGCAGCGAGGACCTGCTGCTGCCCTTCCCCTAGCATTATGCTGGAGATGACAGCCCACCCATCACCCTCTGCCTAGGAGCAGGACTGGGGACACCCCCTTGCATCCTCCCGTAGCAGCAGTAGCGCCAACATCCCCCAGCTGGGCGGCACGGGGAGGGGGGGATACGACTCCCACGCCTTGAGGACGTGGGGACACACACATCTCCCCGGCCACCGCGGCTCCCTCTGCCCCGCGGCTCCCGGCCGCGCTCCCGCCGCTGCCGCCTTTGATGCTGCTGCTGCTGGCGCTGCCCGGCCCCGCGCCGGACGGTGAGTGCGTATGGACCGCATCCCACCAGGAACGGGAGGGGAGGGACGGGGCGGTGGGGCCTCTCCCGCCCCGGGGAGGGAGGAGTCGTGCAGGTGCGACTAGAGAAGGCTAAAACAGAGTAATGTACAGAATAGTCAATGGACGTGTTGGGGGGTTCTTTCTTTCTTCCTTTCTTTCTTCCTTTCTTTCCTTCCTTTCTTTCTTTTTCTTTCTTTCCTTCCTTTCTTTTGTCCCTTCCTTCTTTCTTTCTTTCTTTCCAGAACTAATTCGTTCTAGAGTTTGGTTTTGGACTAATTTGTTCTGGAGGTGCTTGAGGCTCCACTCATGCAAGGAATCAGAGTCCCAATTATTGTATGCTTATCTGGCAGCAGGTTAAAGGGTCTTACTATTTAAGAAAAAAAAAAATCCTTTACATACTTTATTATAAACTTCTCTGTCATAGTGCACTTTTTTTGACAAGGAGTTAAAGAGTTCAGGATGCTGCAGTTCATTCTGATGTAGCAGATCTGAGCAGAGAGGACTGCACTGGCTTCCTATAATCTTCTAAATCTGTGATGACATGTTCAGTGATTTCACTGGGGATAGGATTTTGCCCTACTGTGTTAACTGGATGACTCTTTCCAGATGTATGAGTACAGTTGAAAATACAGAGGATAATTCAGTGGTATTTCTACATGGCCCAAGAAAGCACTGAGCAGAAATGGCACTAGTCCATCCACAGAGAGAGCTTAGCTGCCCAGGACAAGGCTGCTTAGCTCAGTTATAGCATCAGAGTGACAGAACTGGGCTGATCCTCGTGCCAGGGCCAAACTGTGCTGCCCTCCGTGACACACAGAGGTTTGCTCTGCTCAATTTCATAATAAAAGTGGTTTTTATATAAAATATTTTTGCTCACCTATTTGCATGACTCATAGAAATAACTTTATGTATTTATGTATTATGTAATTCTACATGTAATGAACTAGTTAAGTTTATTCTGGATGAAGACCGTGCTCTGTGAGCCATAAATACAATGAGTTTTGGAATCATGGAATCATTCATTTAGGTTGGAAAAATTTTTAAGATAATTACATTCAACTGTTAATCTAGCACTGCCAAGTCCATCAGCAAATGATGTCCCTTAATGCCACACCTACACATCTTTTAAATACCTCCAGGGATGGTGACTTCAGCACTTCCCTGGGCAGCCCGTTTCAGTGTTTGACCACCCTTTCCATGAAGATTTTCCTAATATCCAATCCTGTTGCAACTTGAGGCCATTTCATCTTGTCCTATTGCTTGTTGCATGGGAGAAGAGACTGACCCCCACCTGGCTACAACCACCTTTCAGGGGTTGTAGAGAGCAATAAGGTCCCCCCTGAGCCTCCTTTTCTCCAGGATAAACACCCCCAGCTTCCTCAGCCACTCCTAAAAAGATTTGTGCTCCAGACCCTTCCCCAGTTCCATTGCCCTTCTCTGGACACGCTCCAGCCCCTCAGTGTCTTTCTTGCAGTGAGGGGCCCAAAACTG
This sequence comes from Dicrurus megarhynchus, assembly GCA_013399195.1. Taxonomy (NCBI): domain Eukaryota; kingdom Metazoa; phylum Chordata; class Aves; order Passeriformes; family Dicruridae; genus Dicrurus; species Dicrurus megarhynchus. The sequence continues at coordinate 1,183,414 of VXAD01001742.1, forward strand.
AACACAGGATTTGAGGTGTGGCCTCACCAGTGCCCAGTACAGGGGAACAATCACTGCCCTGGTCCTGCTGGCCACACTAGTGCTGATACAGGCCAGGATCCTCTTTCCTTGCATCTCAAGGGTGGGTGCTAACATCTTAAAAATGGAAGTTTCTGATATCCAGTCATTTGCTGAAGGGCATCTCAGAAACAAGAATCTCTCATTGCTTTCAAACCATATTTTTGACTTTCAAAGGTATTTTAAAAGTACCTTGAGTCAATCCTTAGTTGATTTGAGTCATAAATATCAGACTTAGGTAAGTGAGCTGGGAGTGTATAAGTCTTCTACCCCTATGTATAGCCCATACCAGCTGTCACAACATTTTACATGTGATTTGTAACCCACAACACCCCTTGCAATGAAAAAGAACTGTCCTGTGAGAGTCTTGGTACCTCATTTTCCTCAGTGATATGTCCAAGATCATATTAGAAGTTTGTGGAGTATAAGGGTACACCAACACTCCTGAAAAAAGGAGGGCCAGAATTCAGGCTCAAGCACTGAGCACTTGGTCAGCCACACTGCTTAGCTGGTAGTCCTGTCCCTGTGTTATCCTTGCTTTTCAAGGATGTCTTCTAAGCTGCCTCTTACTATGAAAAAGAATTGCAGCAGTATATCTTGATTTCATCCTAGAAATATGTTTGATGGTTATTTTGATGACCACCGTAAATTCAGAAGTAAATTCAGCATTTTTAAAAACTATTAAACTTTTTTAAACTATGAAAAGATAGCAGAATTTTTTCTAAAATAAAGCCAATTAATTGCATAAAGCAGATTAATTACATAAAGTTATCTTTTATGTTCCTTGTATATTTAAAGAAAAAAAATCATTTAGACTCAGACATAGGTGTATGATCTTCTTCAGTTTGCTTTCAGGGGAGGGAGGAATATCATTTTGGATAAAGAAGCTATCAAATAAACTAAATACTGGGCTAGGGGGAAAAAAGGGTCTGAGTAAATAAAAGGAACCATGTTCTAGCAGATGACTTTCTTGGCTGGGAAGAAACCTAACTAGACAGATATGAGACAGCATTAGAGACTGCAGCTGAACAAGCAAATTTACAACAAATGACCTTACACAGATTAACTTGAGATAACTGCAAAGCCTCTGATCACCCTCAGCCTGCCTTACTGTTTATTTATCATTTCTAACATCCAAGAAGTAATTACTGGGAATCTCCGCTTCATCAGAGTCATCAGATTTAGATTCTCATCCTAAATCCAAAACACAGAACTATGCCAGGTGCTAGAAAGAAAATTAACTCTATCCCAGCTGAACCCAGGACAGTGAGATGAACATGTAGGCCCATGCACACTCCAGACAGTGGACAGCCACAATCAGAATGGTCATAACATGAGCAACACAGCAGCAGATGTTTCTAGAATTGCTCACTGTGTTAACAATGCTGTTCAGAATTTTGCTTCCACTGATTTCCTGTAGGAGCAAAGGGACCCTTTGCTTCATTTTTTCAACTTTCATTGGCATGGGTGCTTCTGGGGTTATACTTGACTTGCCATGGCTTTCTTTAATCCTGTTTGCCAAATTTTACTTCTCTATCTGGAACTGGACGTGGAAAGAATAGTTTAGGAGAAGCATTTGAAAGGAAATAGCTAGAAAAAGAGATCATTGGAAAAAGTGTATCTTTGTTTAGCATTTAGTAAATATGGTTGACAGATGTTAAGAATGACATATTGCACCAGATGTTTTATGTTTTAGGAAAAAGAAGCATCACAGTTATAACACGATGAATCTGTTTGTTAACCTTTTTGGCAGGTGCTGAAGGGAGGGCTTACATAGAAAATGTATTCTGCAGTAACTTTGGAGTATCTGAGGAAGGTTAATCATCCTGCAAACTTGTGTTAGATCCTCAGCTGACGTAAAATGATGTCATTCCACTGTACTCAGTAAAATTAGGTTGATTCATACCAGCTAAGGACATAATACCTATCCCTATATTTTATTTGTTTTCCTAATTAGAATTGAGATCAGAACATAAGCAGTGTTAAGCCCTCCTTCAGGAGTTACTCCACTATTTTAATTGTTAGAAGAATGAAATACCATAACCCTCATATCCTAAATTGAAATATAGAACTCTACAAAAATCTCATTGGAGAAGGACATATTCTTGAGATTCTTGGTTTTTAATGTTTATTCTCAGTCATCTGTGAATTAAAAATTAATTATTTGCAGCCTAAATGGCTCCCCCAAAAAATAAACCAGGATTCAGCTGGAGTATGATAGAATCAGGATGACAGCTTTCTCTGGTCATGAAAAAAAATGAAAACTGAATAGTAATAATTTATAAATAATTATAAGTATCCAAATTCAGAGGGAAATATTGTCCATTTGTTGCGGTTTGATGCTGGTTACACACCAGGCACCCACGAAAAAACTATCTGCTCATTTTCCTCTGCTATAACTAAGCAGAGGAGGGGAAATTAAAACCTCATGAGTTGAGATAAGGATTATTTAAAAAAAAAACACTTTAAGGCAAAACAAGTTCAAACCTTAAACAGTACAGAGAAGATTCATTATTAACAGAATTAAAAGGGTAATAAAATAAAATAAAAAGGGTAATGAGAACCAAAGCAAACTTTCAGAACCCCTTTCTTCCCCAGTCCCTCCCTCTTTCTACCGACCACGCAAGGAAACAAAACGTGGGCTTCTGGTCAGTATTTCACTTCTTAAAAGTCTTTCTTCAGTATGAAAAACTCTTAAGGAAAAGTTTCTTCTGCTGTGCCATGGGATCCTTCCCACAGGAGATAGTTCTCTGTGAACTTTTCTAGCGTGGTTTTAATTTTCACAAGCAGCAGTCCCGCCCAAACCTGCTGCAATGTGAATCCCTCCCAGGGGCCAAGCAGTCTTCCCACAACTGCGCAGCGTGGGTCATTTTAGTTCATGGGGTTTAGCCTTTTAAGGATGAGCTGTTCTAGTCTGGAAGCGAAGGCTCTCTAGCTCTAAAACCAAGGGTCATCTCTCTCTGTCCGAGTTCCTCACTAAATTACAGCTTTTCAGCATCCACACGCTCCAGCGTGAGTACTCTTCTTCACGGGCTGCACGTGGATCTCTGCACCCCCCATGCACCTCATGAATTATAGGGAAACTGTTGTATTATAGTCCTCACCACGGCTCGCAGGAGAATCTCAACTCCGCCGCTTGGACCNGGCCCCCGGCAGCCTGCGCCAGGAAGGGCCGGCAGCCCTCTCCGGGAACAGGCCTGGGGACCCCCTCACCACCCTTCGAGGGGATCAAGAAAGAGAACTTCTCGCGCTTTTTCCTTTCTTAAATATGTCATGACAGAGGTGTTACCGACTTGTCCAATTGGGCTAGTAACCATCGCCCCTAGTCAGAGCCTTCAGCGATTGGCTCCGTGCCGGACATAGAAGTTTCGAACAGCTTCTTTTTCCCTGCCCTCACAAACTGGGTTTTGGTAAACTAACACACCATTCTATCATTCAGCACCGAGGAGATGACCCCCAGAAATACCTCCAAAGCCATAACTGCCTACTTGGTAATCCCACATACTTAAGAGATGAAAAACTGGAAAACAGTCTTTTCAATTTCAGTTGAAATTTTCTACTCACTATTCTATAGGATAGCAATGAACTGTCATACCAGAAATTCCGAATTTATATTTGAAGTATAGTATCTGTCACAAATCCTGATTTAGGATCCTTCTGACTATGCCAATTGTTGCAAATGAGTGGTTTAGGCCACTTATAGAATCACCCTCAAAGGTATTAGCAAAAGCAGGTTTTAATACAAATTTGTGGACATGTGACTTAAGATAGTTTGATGGCAGGACTCACTCTATTTCTGATTGCATGGATGAAGCGTACAAAGGAAAATGGGATCAGAATCAGTTTAAAATCATTCACACAGAAGCCAGGGATCAAAAAAGGCAAGGGTGCAAAAAGGAAGGGTGCAGAAGGGTTTGGCAATAACAATGGTACTGGAAACTATGACTCAGGTGGGGAATGTTCCAGGGTTGTCAGGGGATGACTGATTATTCCTGTTCTTGTCCTTCATTTAGCCAAGCATCTGTAGTACCTGATATGATCAAGAGACACTTCACCACCCAGCTCATTAGACAAAGGCCAAGGCCTAAGAGGAATCCCTGAGATCATAGAGCAGACCTGAGGAGGGACGGGGGCGATGCACCACCACAGTGTCTTGTTTATAATTTCCCTAACAATGTTTGTATCAAGATAATTTTATTCACTGGAAGTTTGGTTTAACGGCACTCATACACTCTTCACTGTTGCACTAGAGATTACACTCCAAAAGCAAGGCAGATAGGACACATGATCTTTCTTCTAAGGTGCTTTTTAAAATCCCACTAGGCAGCTCCACGTTTCTTTAGGCATGCAGATGTGCTAGAAAGTCTGAGCCTTTAGATAAACAGGGTGATGGAAAGCTGAGTTGATTAAAATATTCTATTAGATATCTACTGTAATCCAGAGACAAGCAAGGGAATGGTCTCAAACATCCACTGTCTAGAATATATAATATATTGGTCTTAGATGACAAATAAATAGTGATTTTCCTGCTTCCTTTGGGAACCTATGACTCTAAACTACCTCAGCAGAGTTAATTAATTTTTCCTGTAATTCACTGTAAAGTTTCCTTTACACAACTTCATCCTATTACTCATAGTCTTACCTCATGGCACATGGTCCCTCTGAAATTTAGAATTACATATTCTGTGTATGTAATACATCTATAGCAAGTTTCTATTTCCCACAACACTGCCATTAGATTACATTATATGTGGCTAGATTTCAAACAAACTTTTCACATAATCATTATTGTGTCATTAATATTTAATTAATGACTTGTTTACTCCCTATTTCTGGCAGTTCATTACTGCCTTTGTGTTGCTCAGTTGCAGCCCAGATGAGCAGTGTGTTAACCTGGACTGCTCACTGGGCCAGTGCTGCAGCAAAGCTGTAATATAAATCCATGCAATCCTAAACAAATGCGTTGTTGGTTTATACTGCATTTTAAAGGGGCAACTCAACCTGTAGCCCTTCCTAGACTCCATCTGAGTCTTCTAGTATGAGATCATTACCTTTCCTCTTGCATGGCATTTCTTTCCTTTACAACTGTTTTAAATGTGAACCTGAAGCAGAGTCTTCATTGAAATTGAGTGAACAGGCTCTGCGGAATTTTACATTTGAAAGGAAAGTGAAAAATAACAGAAAACAGCTATCAGTGCTTCAAACCACCTATTTTGATATTGAGGCACACACAGGAAACAGAATATCCTTTTCAGTTAAGAGCGCAGAGGAGATAATATGCAAGAAATAAGTACTCTGAGTTATTTTGCAGAGGGGACTGGTGGAAAAGCGAGAGATTTAAGTGCATTATTTTTAGATCCACAGTTCAATGTGCAACCCTTATGACCACCTGCTTGACAGAAGAGATGGAGGTAATTGAGGTTGTCAGTCAGAGCATGCCTGGGTGTCCTTCCTTTTTGTCCCTTTCATCAACAGCCCAGAGTAAGTAGCTCTTCATCTTTTCTTCCATTGCATCTTTGAAATTCTGCTATAACTATGAGAAAAGAGCATGTCCTGTTCCTGTCTCAGGCATTTATATTGCTCTGAGCAATCTGTTCTCGTTGAAAATGTTCCTGCTCATTGCAGGGGCACTGGACTAGAATGGCCTTTAAAGGTCTCTTCCAACCCATTGAATCATCATTCAGTGATGATTCTTGCTACTCTTGTAAAATCTCTTTTTAGCTCCTCTACCTCTGTACTAGTAGGTTTGGAATTTATCTCAATTTCAGGCAGCCCTGCTGTAGATATTTATTTCTGTGCTAGTCATCTCACCTTATTGCACTTGCATCAGTTGTGTTAGAAACACCCATCCTAGGATGAAGTGACTCCCACCTGGCAAAGTACATATATCCCTCTGCTTTTCATCAGGATAACACTCCTTATTCATTCAGGTCTGTGCCTTGTGCTGCTGAAGTCTGAAGGGGGACAGATGAAGTCTGAAAAGGATCAGATAAAGCCTGTTCAGACGGCTGTTTGTTTCTTTGGTTGCTGTTGCTGCTTTAATAGAACGGATGTTCAAAGTCACTGATTTTCTCCAGTTAAATGAATTTTGTCCACTGCTAGAGGTGGAGGACAGGAAGGCTGAGCTCCACATGAGCTCATCATTTTGCTTATTCTTGGACATTATCATGACCACTCTGTTTTGATATCATGACACAGTAAAGCCTGTGGCAGTGGCTGTGCCCCCCGCCCCACTCCTTTTCATCATAATTGCATCTAAAAATAAGATGATGATTTCACTGATGAATACTTCTACTGGAGTTCAATAGCCTTTTTGCTGTTGAAACATATTTGTATGCCGTAAGAATATGTCCATCTGTTGGCCCTGACTCTCCATGGCTTGTACCTCATGTTATTTTCACTAATATATGTCTGATCTGATTTGATTTTAATGTTCTCTTTGCCTTGAGCCTATGTGATAGAAAGACATGCAAGGAAAAATAATACTTCCCTTTTACTCTATTGAAAGATCTAGAAAGTTTTTGTAAAGCCACACAGTGTGGGGGTTTTCATGGGAATGAGAAATGTGTGGTCCTGGCTTCCTGGTGTAAGGAATACATTTTGGGAGTTCTGTGGCTCTGAACCTGAGGTGTAGGGCAGAGGGAGCTTGCAAGCCTGTAGAGCTAGAAACATGAATCACATACAAATGTGGAGTGAAGAACTCACTTGGTGCTTAAATTTCCTAAGAGCCTCTGCAGTTTTAATGCTATTGCTTGGTAACACTTTGATTTGTCTTATAAAATGTGTCTTATAAAATATAGTCCTAAAGTTGGTATTTTTCTTACCTGAACTTAGTAATCCAAAAATAGTAATCTAAGAATCTAGGCTGCTCTGTAACTGCTTGACATCCTTTTTAATTGCTAAAGTGAGGGAGATGAGTCAGTCCCATAGGGTGCTGGAGAACCCATTTCCAGTGGCTCTGGAGCAGACAGAGGGTCACATTTGGGGGATCACAGTTTGTCCACACAAAAATTTAACACAAAGGGAGTTTCTTCCTTGCTTGTATTGAATGCTTTGAGGAACTACTTTATGTGCTAGGCTAAGCAGAAAGGTTATTATACAGAGTGGATAATTGGAAAGGTTTGGCAATTTGAAACTAGGCTGAACAGCTGAAAGCAGTCCTGAGGTTTGAATACTTCCATGGAAATTAATGTTGTGGTATCTGTTCGTTTTTCAATATATGGTGTGCGGTTTTGTAAAATTAATAGCAATTTATGTACCGGATCTGAGAGGGAAAGTAACACTGGAAGGAAAGAGAAGGCTTGAAAAACATCTTCGGGAAGTTTATGCACTGCAAAATTTCTTCTTGAGGCAATTCTTCATTCCTGGAGATAAGAGCCAAAAAATAACTTCTTTGTGTTGGAAGGAAAATAGTGTCAAATCTAATGTATTCTGGTTGTCTTAGAATCAGTCACAGAATCATAGAATGGTTTGTGTTGGAAGGGATCTTAATTATCATCTAGTTCCAGCCCCCCTGCCATGGGCAGGGACACCTTCCACCAGACCAGGTTGCTCATATCCCCATCCAACCTGGCCTTGAACACTTCCAGGGATAGGGCATCCACAGCTTCTCTGGGAAACCTGTGCCAGTGCCTCACCACCCTCACAGGAAAGAATTTCTTCCTGATATCTAATCTAAACCTACTCTCCTTCAGTTTGAAGCCATTCCCTCTTGTCCTGTCACTATACATCCTTGTGGAAAGTCCCTCTCCATCTCTTTTGTATCCCCTTTAGGTGCTGGAAGGTGCTAGAAGGACTGGAAGGCTGCTATAAATAATCTAATCATTGACTGCTGTTTCTTACCTGTGTAGCCATCCATTTCACTCTCTTACCCCAGACTGAAGCAAGCTACTGCTGGAAGCTTGGATTAGGATTCCTCTGTTTGTCTTTAGTGCCCTTAGTTGGCATGTGGGGTCACACAAGCTGGGAAACCAGTCCTGACTTTCTATGTCCACAGTTTTGAGCGTATACACAGGTTTATGAAGGACCCTGCAGAGCTTAGGCTCTCCTGGTGCTGCTTGGTCTTTTGAAGCTGGCAAATCTTCCTGGTACATGTGTCTCAAAATTATATTATTCTACAACTGCAGCTTGCCTGAGTGTAAGTAATCCAATTATAAGTAAATTTGGACTCAGAGAGGAAGATGAAGCCAAAGGGCAAAAAGCAGTGAAGTCACACTCTTCAAAGACAACTGCTCTGCTGCAACAACTCCCTACATCAAATTATCATTTAATTTACAGAAATCCATGTTCCTTTTTGAATTAATATCTTGAGTAAATAAGATACATTTGGATGGTTAATTTTTTTCCTCCAGTTCTTCTTTGGAAGGACTTTTTTTTACTTCAAAGAAGCCAGATTCATTCCTCCAGTTAATAATACGGAGTTAGATATTTCATGGGAGTTAGTTTTGATTTGAAGATACATCAAGTTATTTTCTTTAGTTGCTGAAGGTCATCATTCAGGACAAGCAATCTATGGAGATTTAGTCAAAACCACAGCCACTTTCCGAGATGTTCACATTCTCCTTGGTTCGGGTTTGAAAAATAAAGTATTAGGCTGTGTTTCTAGGTTTCTGAATATCCTGGACTAGCTCCATGGGATTGAGAACTCTTGTGTCACAGATGGCTGCAGAGAAAGGGCAGGAAAATCTCTACTGCTGCCCAGTGTTTGTCCTGGCATCTTTGCTGTTAGCCTACCAGCCATTAAAATGCAACAGTGCTTCTCATGGGTATAAAGCTGTGGTAACTTTTTCAGTGTTAAGGTTAAATTCCACTTCAGCTAGATACATAGAGGGGCTTCTATTTTTCCTTTTCCCTCTGTAGCAGCTTTGGAGAGTCCACCTTTTACAATACTATATGCAAACCAATGTGGCTCTAATGTAAAAATGCACAATAGAAATAATAACAGAAAATAAAAGTTGTGACAAGATGTTTAATGACTTTCATGAAAACTTTAGGTTTTATCCTCTTAAGTAAAAGGCAAAAGATTTATGAACAGTTCTGGGTGAGGGCTCTGCCTTTGCATTTCAGTGCTAACTGGAGTGATGAACCCATGTCCTACTTCTGCAGTAATGTGCTTAGATATCAATCACCAATTGTGGCACAGTGCAGCTAAATACCTTTGTATTTCCTTACTCTTAGTACCAGAAGCCAGATTCATTCTACCTTGCTGAGTTTGTTTGCCCAGATCCAGCTGATTCACATCTCGGACAAAACCCTTTATTTTTCTGCCTTTATCTATACTGAATGCCTCACTCCCAGTGGGGATACACAGAGAGCCACCTTCTGCCAGCTGTGTGGGATGGAGAATCTCTGGGCAATCTGCTACCTGAAGTTATTGAATTTTGCTCCTCTAGTACGATCTTAGAGATCACAGGCATTGTGAAATTATCAATGACTGAGGACAGCCATTTGCCCAGGCCAAGAAGGGGTTCCCTGCCACTGTACAGGATTTGATGAACAGAAGGATGGTTATGGTTGGCTCTGATGAGCTGCAGGGTGAATTTCAGGGCTGGAGAGAGAAAATTGCAGACAGAGACCTTTGGTAATTGCCTGATCTAGTGAGATGTTCTTGTCATACAGCTTTGTGACAGAAGGAATTACAGTACCTGATTTCCAGCGAGAAATGCCTAAGCATAAAATCCACATTGTGTGAGGAAATGGGAGACCCGTAGGCCCTCTGTGTGGGAAAGGGCTTAGGGACACACAGAATTGCTTACAGGGAGCCACATGATCTCAGTATGTACCTTCCAGGGCCATATACCTTTGTTGCATTTGAGGGGGGAGATAATTCCTGGTCTTCACATTATCACATCTGAGTAAAGAACATACTGTAGCCTGTGTGTTTCCACTGAGCACCAAAGGAATTTTGACCTTGTGTGTTCTTAAAGATCTCCTGAAGCTCATTTCCTAATAATTAAAAATTACATGATTTGTAGTAAAATGTGGTTGTCAGATTTCACTTGGCACACAACCCAGTCCTCTGGGTGTGCAAGTCTGCTAGTTCAATCCTGCACTACAGCAAGGCCTTACAGACATTTACCAGCTCCCAGGGTTTCATTTCTTTTCCCTCTTCCAGTCTGACGAAGAACAGAGAGCTCCAACACCTATCTCTTTTATCAGGAAGATAAACTGGAACTTGTTTGTGGTAAGACTCAAGAAGGTGACAGTCCAGGTCTAAAGACATCTGTCTGTCCTCAAAGAATGACCCCTGAGCCTGGCACAGCACACAGTTGTGTAATATATGTCGCTTGTACATTCCTTGGTACTCATCCAGAGCTCCAGTCTGTGCCAGCCCTGTATCAGGATCAGCACAGGGAAAGGGCTGGCATGAGCACAACTGGTACACTTGGGTCTGCCTCGAAGAGCTGCAGTCCCAAAGGAAAACAAAGCCAAGAGGAAGAGAGCAGCAACAAACCTGACCTTAGCATGCGGCTGAAAGCCAAACTTCTTGTGGGTTGAGTACTTGAATTTTTGAACAAATTTGTTCAATTGTCTTTAATTTGAACAATGGCTAATGGGTTGTCTTTGTTTCTGCTTCTACAGTGAAGTAGGACTTTGTATATAGTCTTTGTGCACAAGAAGGTCTCCAAACAAAAATGTTCAATAAGCATGGTACATTTGTCCTCAAACAGAAAAAAAAAGCTAGGAAATCTGCATTCCTCAGCTAAGCACACACATATAAAAATGTATACAAATACCGTATCTTTGTGTGTATATTCAAACAATCTGTTATATATGAATTGCCATTCTTCCCTAGTTTTCTCAACGTGTGAAATGATTCCCATCTGAAAGCCAGACATACACCTCCAAAATTAGTCTGGTGGGTTTTCCAGATCTGTGTTTTCATAGTATCTAGCCCCACTTCTCTTTGTTTTACCCTTTCCCATCTTAACAAAAGGAAGAACTATGAAAATTGTTGAAGAAATGAAATTCTGAACTGATGAATCCAGCTGAATTACCTGACAAAGATAATGGCAAAGCTAGGGTCTACATCTCATTTTGTCTAATAAACCAGCAGCAGCTGGTACTTCCTCGGTGTAGGGCAAATACTGTATTTTATTCTGCAGGATGAATTTGCAGTCTTTTCCTGGACTCCTTTCCCAGGACTTATTCACACTGTCTGGCTCCTACAGGGAGTGAAAGAAGGGCTGGTGATCTCTGGACAGTGTGCTCTGTCTTTCATGATTACTGAATGTTATTTCATGGGTAACACCAGTAATTTTTATATCTCAGTAAAAGCATGTTACGAGTGTCAGTGACTCAGAATTTAAGCAGTGATTCATCACTAGTTTATTTTCAAGACAACATCCCATAATCTTTTCCTTAGGGCTGGGGTATGAACTCTGCTACCATCTGGCTATTTCAGCAAAGTCCCAGGAACAAGATTCAGTTCTCACAGAGCCAACATGCAGACTTCCTCTTCCTTGTGGTCAGGAAAATCCAAATATCAGGTCAGACCAGTATTTTCAGCCACTAGAAAAGATAAAAATCCTGAGGTGCCCAGATGGTTTGCATACCCTGCAGCCGGGTTCCACCAGCACACCTGCTTAAGGTGATCCCTTCTGCTTTGCAAAGAGCCAAGTACTCCACTTTTCTGGACTTGGGTCATTCAAGTCAATTTGTCCTGACAGAAGTGACATCTTTTTAGAGGACAAGCACTTAACCTCCGTCAGAGAGACACTCCAGCTCACTCAGATTTGGAAATGACATTTTGATCCCACCCACAGTAGACAGTACTCACAGTGACTTTTTATAGAAATGCCCTCAAATGCTGGTGTCAACTTCTTTCCAAATCACTCCATGTACTCATGGGGAAGATTAGTTTTAGTGCATTGTTTATATAAAAGGAAAAAATAGCAAAAATCCCATAAAACTCTGCATACATGTACCCTTGCATCATAACACACCAAATACATTAAGGCACTTTTGTCCCAAAAACTTTTAAAGCATTTTTTGAGTAGGTGAGAAGGAGATAGTCAAAGCACACACCATTCAAAGTATATGAACAGCCTGTATTTTCAAAGGTGTGAGAGCAGCTTGGTTTTATTCAGCTATAATAAAAGATCGGAACATCAGGATGTTTGTGGACTCCTCAATTTTAAATGCTGTAAACGAAGCAGAACTGCCCTGCAGTCCATCCGGGATGTGCTGGCTGATTTCTTACAAAAGAAGAGAGAATTAGGCCTTCAAGAGGAATTCCAGAGAAAAATTGTAAGTTTAAGGTTGAGATATAAAGTGTAAACAGGGTCATGGGAAATACAAACAAATACAGGATAAAGTTGGCTTTATCAGAAGCAACTTGAAGAGAGACGAGAGCTGGCGAGTCAGGGCAGAGCTATGAGGGTCTTGAGGACACATAGCTGAAGCTTGATGAGAAGAGAAGCCTGAGGTGCAGAGATGTCAACCTCGTTCCCTCTCCTGCAGAGTCTTGCTCCCCATCAGTCTGACAAGGAAGGGTGGAGCCAGCACTGTGGCAATCCCTTTGCCATTAAAATTGGAGGCAGCGTAACTGAATGGCAAAAGTCTGTCCTATAGAGAAAGAAGCCTGCAGAGCCCTCTGTTCTCCCTTTGCAGAGGGCCTGGCTCCCCTGGAGCCTGCCCCTGTGTGGGGAGGGCAGGTGTGCTATTAAAATGTTATTTATTCACTGAGAGAGAGGCCTTGCATGCAGCAGCAGCCCAGATACGATCACGGTGCAGTTGCATTCCCTCTTCTGGAGACGTTGCCATGCATCCATCGCTACAATCGCTGAGATGCAGAAGCAAACAGATGAGTTAGGTGAAAAATGAACTCATACTGGGGGCAGCTGAGCATGACACAAAAGGGGGCAAAGCCCTCGTGGTGGCACTCACAGACGCCTCTCACCCTGGTGTTACTGCCTGGGTTCTTTGGCAGCGCTTCGTGTTTTTGCACCGACCTTGTTTTCCTGTTACTTGAATGCGAGGGCTGATCTCAGCCTTTGTGCTGCCGCTTGTTTGTGTTGAGGAGCAAGAAGCAGCCCCATTCACCCACCCACCTTCCTTGTTCTGAGGCACTGGGCTCCCATTTAATGAGTGCTCGTACAGCAGAGCTTACAGCCCATGTACAAGGCCAGACAAAAGGGCAAGGAAAAACAAAATACTTGAAAAGGACAAAGAAACAGTGAAATTAACATAAATTTACCTAGTTAGAAGCATGCTAATTGTAGCAAAAATCAAGGCTGGCATTCTCACAGCCTGGCTTTGCTGGGGAGGGTTTTGTCTGGCATCATAACAGGGGTGAACCTCTAATTAGTATGATCTTGAAATCAGTGGGATATTGGCACAGTAGGAGTAGCAGCTACACTTCCAGACCTCCCATTTAAAGTAGCCTGAGCCCTGAAGAAGGAAGTCTTAGAAGAGAAACACCAGTAAACCCCATAGCATATTTCAGACTTTTTAAAAAGTTTTAATCATAATCACTGTTCTACTCACAAGAAAAATGGTGATTTTAATGCAGCTTTCAAAGGAGAATACTGTTTAAAGCTTCTGTTTCCTCACTTCGGTAGATTCTCCATGGAAATGTACATAAGGATATCTCCTTTAGAAAGTGCAGTGTGCTGTCCTTTGAACTTAGATAAAATTCCACATGGAAAACATAACAGCTTGGTATTCTTTTTGCTAGCAGTCAACAAGAGAGATATAGGTATGCAGAACACAATATATATCTATTTATATAGACATATTTATAAGTAATCATCTGTGCCAAAGGAAAGGAAACAAGCTTAGGGTTAAAAAGGACCAGGAAAAATGGAGTGTGTGTCTTCTTTCTGCTCTTACTTTGAGAGTAGGATTCTGCAGTCAGGTCTTGCATAATCACTCCACTTCTGCTGAGAGAATGTATATGGCTTTCTGTGCAAAAATCAGACGTATCACTGCTTAGGCAGAGAGGCAAACATGCTGCATCAAGCATGGGCTTGCTTTGTGACAGTGATTAGATAATTTAAAAAATTATTGCCAATGTGAGATTTGTCTATAAAGTAGGGGCGAATTACGCAGAAATGTCAATAAACCAGGAGCTGGGAAGGTAAACAGAAAGTAGGCTCAGACATAGATTTTTAAGCAATCTGGTCGTATTGTTAACCCAAGCACAGGATTTCAGGGTGAGCACATATGTGCATAACATGCTCAGCACACTCCTGATGAAGGCCCGTATTGAGGGACAGCACCAGAGAGCTCTGACGCAGGAGGTGCCTGGCACTGATTTGGATGAGAGTGGAAAAGAGTGACATAGTTGGTGCTGCCAGACACATGAGCTGCTTTTGAGCAGTATTCTCAGAAAAAAAAAAACCACTTGTAAATTGATGATGAACAAAAATCCAGTTTAATAGTATCACTTGTCTGGAGTGGATTTCCAAGTGACACATCTTGGGTGTCCACAGTTCTAGAGAATTTTGCATACATGTAGCAAGTATCTAACCCCAGGGTAAGCGTCACTGTCACTGTCACGGGCAGCCCCAATTAATTGGTTAAGGTAAATCAAGGTCAAAGTGTGTCAAAGTTCTCTCAGGAATAGAACTACTCCAAAACTATTTTCAGGCCCTAACAATTCAAGTGTTACAGCTGCCTGTCCTCATATTCACAGCAATTATTTTTAATTGGTTTTTTTAAATTCTTTTGCCATCCGTAAGAATATTTCCACAGAAACAGATTCAATAGCTGTTTTATGTTTTCTTTTTCCAAGAATGAAAGACATCAGGTGTGAGAATCATTTGGCTAAATGCAGCCATCTATTTTCAAGCTAGTCACCCTCTAACTTCCTTTAGACTGTCTGCAGAGACACTTTGTCTCATGGTAAAGACAGTAAGAATTAGGTAAGTTAATTGTGCCCTCAAAAATATATTTCTCTCTCTCCCTTGCAAGCAAGCTGGGACGTACTAGCTCAGATGTTCCCATGTACACTGCAAATGTCTAAAGTTAACTGAGATAAATGCTAGTGTGGATAAATGCTAGTGTGTCCTACTTTGTGCCTTTTTTTTTTATTTTTAAGTACCACCTATGTTGTGGGCTTTGTTCAATTCCTGATGCAATTTCTGATTTGTGACTACTCTGTCATCACTAGGTGAGAACACAGAGTTGCCTCCCTTCCCCACAGCAGGAGGACACTACTCTGTTTTGGAAGATATGGTGTCACCAGCTCTTAGTGCTACAGTCATTGTCATTGTCACCACTGTCCTATCGGTGAGCGCTTACTTGTGTTTCCTGAGGTACATCTGCTCTGGATGCTGCAAAGCCACCCAGGTAGGACCAGACAGAAGACTTGACCCCAGCAGGTTTGAAGAACAAGTCTAATCTCACCTCATCAGAGGATCTACTGAGCTGTGACAAGAAGTATCTGCAAGAAGAAATCCCAGAAGGTAGAGACATGTTATTCAGAGATTAATAACAAGAAGCATCCCCCCATCCAACATCAGGGTTTTGCCACACTGTACTCTCTGTATCTTTAATTGATTTTTCTAAGGATAGTGAATCTTCTTCTGAAGTTTTCTGATGAAATTCTACTATAGACAACACTTTCAGTAGCATTTGGCATTCCTTGGCATTTTTCATCTTCTCTGTTATTGTCTGATTTACTGCATTTTTGTTGACACTTCTCTACTTTCATAGATGATAATGCATTTGGGGTTCCAGACTTCTGCCGCTGCTACCCTCTTTCTCTGGTGAGAGAGAGAAAGAGCTAAGGACCTTGGAAATTGTCTGATATTATTATCTTTTGAAATTGTAAAGACAAACTGGACACACTTTTGGCACTCCAAAGGCAAGACTTTGCTCTCCGTACACAGAAATGCATACACTTCATACACTACAGCTTGCGTCATATCAGAGGTCAAAACAGGTGATCTAGTGATCTTCTGACCTTCTAATCTTAAGTTGATCTTCTGATCTTAAACTCAGTGCCAGCAAGTGCTCACATTCTTGTTACTTAACAGATCTTTCAAGTCCATGTGTCACTTTTTTTTGCTGTTGAGCCATTTCATTTTTGCCATGTAACCAAGATGCTACTGGGCATCTATTGGAGCCACAACTGTGCTGTTTAAAAAAACCCTCACTTGTTACAATTCTGGCCATCCAAGTGGTATGCCTCATTCTAGTCATGACTCATGTCCTAGTCAGTGAATGTACCATGTTTGAACCATGCTAACTGTGGGGGAAAAAACCCACATCTGGATAAAACAGAAAAAACAAATCTGAAGCTTTCTGACAGCAGACTTTTTTTGTCATTCCCAGGACCAGATGAGAAAATGAAGTTCAGAAGTCTCTTTTTGGGTCATCTTGGTTTAAGCTGGACTGGGAAGAGCTGAAAAGCTTTTTTTTGGAACAGCTGATTGTGGGGTTTTCTCTGCAGTTCGTAAAGCAAAAGAAGTACAGATAAATAAAGGCAAACATCCCAGTGGTGGCCTGTTTGAGACCTACCTGCATCAAGACTTTGAGCTGTGTGTTGTTTATCACTGGCACATTCACTGAGGCAAACTACAGCTGTATTTTCCCTCTTACAAATGTGCCTCTCCAGCAGACGTTTTTATGTCAATGTCTTCTCTCATCCTTTAAAACAAAACCCAAACCGTTCTGGTCTTTGTCTTTACAGCAAAAAAAGCTTGAAGATGGAATATTTGAAATGCCCATGAGGAAAATTTGAAAGAGAAACTCTTATCTTTGCAAACCTGCCTGTGTGGGACAAGCCAGTCCACATTTTTTTGATGAGTGGAGTTGCCAGCAATGCATGCCAGGCAGGTTTTGGATCTGATCTGCGTCCCTTGGGCATCTAGTGCTTCTAATCCAACAGCAAAGAATAAAAGAGCCAGGACAACTTCTATTCTGGGAAAGGGCTGACAAAAAGAGGTGCAGCTCTGCATGCAGACCTGGATATCACTGTGCAAGTGAAGTCCATTATTCATAGCCAAATTTCACCTGCAATGGATCAGCACTGCTTGTGATTAAAACTGTTATGTTTGTTTTGCCAAGTCAAAGCTGTATATTGTGTTTTGCCTCTTAAGTATGTATTTCTGCATCACAAGTTAACTGAAGAGCCAATTTCCATCAGATGACAGTCAGTCCTTGGCAAATCAATTATGTTATAAAATATATAAAATAGCAGTATTCAATAGCCACTTAGGCCTTTTCTTTTTTTCAAAATTCAGCCACCTAGAAAATCTTCAAACCTAAATCAGGAGAGAAATGATCACTTGCATTCATTAGGATCATGTGTGCCAACATTTCTTTTAATATATTACTTTCATCTAAATTGTAGTTCCTAGCATTTCACTGAGCAGGTTTACTATGTACCAGTCCAGTGGCTTACATGCGAGCTCTGAGAGAGCTGTGCAACCCAACTGTTTTTCTTGGATATATTTTCTTTGCAGTAATGAGGTGATTTTTGGCCCTTAAACCAATGAAAGCTGCAGAATGAGATAATAACATTATAAAATGTACCTATATTAGTGATAGCAAAAGGGATAAGGGGGAGAGAAAAGAATGCAAAGAGAAGTCATGAAAATATGTAGGGGATCAGAGATCCTGCTCACAGTGTATTTCTGTTCACTCAAAGGTGAGTGCAGAGGTAACCCCAACTGCTCCCTACCCAGTGTTCCCATTTCCTCATCTCTCTTCCACAGAGCTTGACTCCTCCAGCCATTTCCAAAGACATTCTCAATCACTTCCATGGTTCTAAGTCCCTATCACAGCCAAGACTAAGAATGTAGACCATTTGTTCTCATTATTCACCTGCCCTAATGTTGTTTTTAATCTCCTCCCATCTACTCCACATTTTCTGTGACATTCCCATTACTTGTGACCCAGTGCATAACCCTTATTGCTGTTGCCACTTCTGGGTTACTTCAATTCTGTCTGCCAGAAATGATTGTTCCCTAAAAGTTGTAGGGAACATTATAGAATTGGAACACAAACTATATAACCATGTAAAAAAGAGTTCAAATGGAATTTATACAACGTTGTCCATCTTTTCTTGTTAAATATAAGGCAATTCTTCCCACATTAAAGAGGAATTCTCAGTTACATATATCTGATGAAGGTCCTCAGAACTCTGCTACTTGCAACTATGGATCTCAGTTCACCAAGAAGTCATCTTGTTAAAAAGAAGCCAAAAGAAAGATTTTGAAGTTGCTGAAATATAGAATAAATCACCTCTTAAATCAATATGGCTTAACTTTCAGGTCTAGTGTCTAAATAGTACATCTTCAAGTTTAGACCATTGATCAATGAAATGAGCTACTGTAGCAGTGAAAACAACAGAAAAATTTTGAAGAGATATATATACAATATTCTGTGGTTTGTGGTTTGTATTTTGTTTTCTTTAAACCCTTTTGTCACACCTTAACTGTTTCTGACTAAATAAAGACAGCAAATGCATAACTCTGATTCTTCTTGATCATTGACCTGTTTGGGTTGGTTGCTTCCATTTTAGATACCTGTGGTGTCCTGGTTTTACAGAAAGGAAGGCTTGTTTTGACACATAATGAGCCTGCATTTCTTCCTCTGCCAAAGATCTATATGGACACCCCAGAGTGGTTCCAACACCTTCAAGGACCTCTGCATATCTGCCCAGCATCAGTGCAGCTTGGGGGAAGCCACACCAGCAATTTCCACCGAGTACACCACTACCAGCCTGCAGCTCTGGCTGCAGTTTCCATCCTTACCTCCACTGGGCAAGTAATTTAACATGAGTCAACCAGAGGAGAAACAGAAACAGCTTAGTGATTAGGGTACTACCCTGGGCATCAGTAGTCATGGGCACTGCTTCCTTTCCCTGGGATTTGCTTCTGTATTTGCCATTAACCTTCAGAAAAGAAGCCATAGCTGGGAGCAGACCAGGAACCCTGCCTACTCAGCCAAAAAAAAATGGGCCTGATTAATTGTTAGTATTTTTATACAGCATGTGACAGCAGTGATGAGCATCACAAAGGTTGGAGGAAAACTGGGGAGAAGCAAAAAAACTTGGGGATCAGTGCTGAAAAGCCTCCGTGGTTTACATGGAAATCTAACCCCTTAATCCTATTTTTTACAATGAAAAATGTAATGCTTCCTTTGCCTCTAACAGTCTGTCCTTAGGAAAAAAGGCCTCAGCAAAGGAGCTCCAGCCACAAAAAATCCCGCGGAGGTATCCACCAGAGGGAGTTCCATGAATGCATCAAACCCAGCCTGAGCTATAAATGGTTATACAGCGGCTGAGAAGAGCTGCCTGTGCGCTCCCGGGACAGACAAGCTGCTCCCCGCAGCTGCTGGTCAGGAGCCTGGGCTGAATTCAGCAAAGTACTGACCCAAATCTGCATAATCTTAAGTGAATACTCAGTGAACTCTAAGGAATTGCTCTGTGCATGGCATTAAGCAAGTGTTTTATTAGAGCAGGGTCAAAATACTCAGTGCTTTGCAGGATCATATGAGGAAAAGAAAAGACTCTGTTTACACCTCGGCTTTTATTTTTCCCTCACTGGTTCACTTGTTAGAAAGAAAGCTAAGCCAGGGCCAGCCTGGTTTCTGGGAGGCCCAGGGAGGAAGCCTTGGAAGCAAACCCAACTGCTTCCACTCAGGAAGAGTTTTTGATGAGGCTGCCTCTGACACGCAGCAACGGCAGCTGCTCTGGATGGATCCTGGCCCCTCTGCCAAAGAGAAAAACAACAACAGGATGACACCTCTCTATCTGGAATACAGGATAAATCTCTGGTTCAACATGAAGTCTGCTTCTGAGATCTTTTTGTCCAACTCATGTTAAAACTATTTTCAGTAGAGGGAAACAGCGTGTACTATTCCTTTACAAAAAAAAAAAAAAAAAAAAAAAAAAAATCAAATTCTTGCCCCCCTCTGCCCCAGAAAGCAGGCAAAGGATCACAGTGCTAACAAGCCATTGTGGAAATATCCTGGATTAAAAATAACATTTTAGACCTTTTGATTTTTTTTCTTTTAATTGCATCTCCTGGGTGTCCTAGAGTCTTGAACAGTTCCTAAAAGAAATTTAAGAAAAAGCACTCTACCCTGCTGGAGATCTCAATCCAAATTCTGCTTTATATTAGGATAAAGGAGCACAAGGAGTTAATCCCAGCTATGTGCTTTGACACAATTCCTGGCTAAAGGCTCACAGAAGCTGTGAGAAGACATTAAATGAAGGTGATTCCTGCCTTGATGAGATTATTTTCCCATAAGAGAAAAAAAATAGGCATTGCAATATTAGAAAAGGACGAGGCTGTTGTTTCTGTGACCGCAAGAAGGAGATGCAGAGAGGGTTTCACCTTAGGACATTCCTGAGCTGGAATTCCAGCCCCAAAAGCAGGCGGCCCCCAGCCCAGGGCACAGTCCTTTGTCACCTCTACCCTCTCCGTAAACCAGGCATCTTAATACCCCCACTTTTCACAGGAATGCTAAATAAAATGCCTTGAAGATGAAGTGCCTGTCCTGCTGTCATGCTGCCAATTCTCCTGCACTGTGTGGATTCATATGGTAACAGGAGCCAAGGTCAGGGAAGCATTACTCAGTCTGAATTTGGCAAACGGGGGTGTCAGTGTCTGATAGCTCTTGCTCACAGATTAGATTAGCATGAAATGCCCTGCCTAGGTTATCCTTGAAAATCACTTCAGCTACTGCAGGAAATGGTTGCTCAGTGCATTAGCAGGGGTGAAAGCAGGACAGTTACTTTCGACATACATTTGCTTTGCCAGTCTTGACTTTCTGTGCTGTTACTGCTGGTTTAAGTCTATCTGAGAAATGTAAATATCCCCAGTTTTTTAATGGGGATATTTCATATCCCTGGAGGTGTTCAAGGCCAGGCTGGATGGGGCCTTGAGCAACTTGGTCTAGTGGAAGGTGTCCCTGACCACAGCCAGGGGTTGGAACTAGACAATCTACAAGGTGTCCTTCCAACCCAAACCATTCTGTGATTCTATGATATATAAGGTTTTGCTCTTTCATCCCATTCCTCTTTTCATTTCTTCGGAGCATATCCCAGGGGTGTCTACTGCCGGGCCATTCCCAGTGGTGATTACCTCATCACGGAGGTCTTGCTAGCCCTATCTAAGGGTGCAGCTTTTTGATGCAGTGAATTACTGCAGGGAGACCATGATTTAGCACCCACAGAGCCTGCACATCCATGGGATGCAGAGCAGCACAACATGACCTCGGCATCAGTGTAATTGCTCCACTGACAAGCCCTGCCACAAGCAAGGCTGATGAGCTTCTGTGCAATGTCCTCTGCCCAGCACATTCCCAGTTTTGGAGCCAGCTAACTGGCCCCCAGCTGTCAGGCACCCTGCTCCACTGATCTGTGCAATGAGAAGCTGCTGACAAGTTCATCCTGCGCTCTTGGGTTGGAGAAAACATCTGGGATGACAGCAGGTAGCCTCGGTCCCATGACAGGAGACGAGCAGATCAGGTCTATGAGGCTTGTTTTAATCATATCAAAAGTCTCTTGCAAATATAATGTATTTCTTTTAAAAATATTTTCTTAATAGAAAGACAAACACTAAGAATGAAAATGTCAAGTGGTTCTTAATGCTGTCTGCCAGTCACCTTTAGTCTGCTGTCACTTGTAGTCTAGGTGAAAGGCAAGTCTTTTGAAGGACTACTACTGTTAGTAGAAATCTAAATATTAGCCCTGCCTCTCCATGTCTCCATCAGATAAGACACCAGGTTTTCTGTTACCAGCCTTGAAGGTCGTAGTTCTTGATGCCAGCTATGCTGTATTCACCAGGAGCCTGGGACACAAAGAGGTGGGGAGAGAATATGGATCCACGCCACTTTTCTACTTTCCTGCCCTCTTGCACAAAGTATTGAAATTAAATGGATACTCAAACTGGGGTGAAGGCAGGGACCCCTCTTTCTAGAAGTGACACAGTGCTTCAGCCCTGCTGCCTTTGTGGGGTTTACCTCCTTTTCCCAGCGCATGCACTCAGTCTTAGGGCAAGTGTTCACCCCCTCTGCAGCAGTGGAACAGCACAAAGCAAAATACCAGGATTGGACCAGTGTCGGCATTAACAGTAGTGGGAAAAAATTCCATTAAGTGCAGTCTAGAGCATTTTCCATGTAGTTCTGTGGGACTCCGACAATAACTCTGTGTTTTATAGTAGCTCCTTTTGCTCTACATACCCTAACCCTCACTCAGTAAACTGCTTATGGTACAAGGGTGTAAAACAATCATCCCAAAAAAGAGATATCTCTCAGCTCCACAGTCATTTTGACAGAGATCTGTGTTGCTCTATACAGGCAAATCAGCTTCCAAGAAGCAGCATGTTTCTAGAGGGACAATATTAGCAAAATCAAAGTGTGTGTGAGAAAAAGCCAAGATGAGGCTAGGAAGGCATTCAGCTGTCAATAAATTCTCCCTCCCCTTTATCCCTCACCACTCCCTTGTCCCCTTTATCACTGGCACTGGAAAGCAAAAATCCTGATGAAGCCACAAATGACACAAGGAACATTAAATTTTTTGCAGTGAAACCAGTGTGGGATAGCACTGGGCTGAATTAAAGTCATGCAAACTGGGGACAAGTCAAAGCAGTTTGTGTAGAAGCCAGGACAGCCACAACACTGCTGAAGGCTGCAATGGAAGCAGGGCCAGGAGTCACATGGAGATGAGTCCTTGAAAAGAGTCATTTCTAATATAATCAAAATCAAAATACAATCCAAGATGAGATTCCTGTAAATAAAGAGAAATTTATTAGTTACAGATGGCATCATAACACCAAGTTTTAAAAAACTCAAAGCCACCATGTTGAAGAACATAACCACCCCTCCTGGCCTGTCTTATGGAATGATGTACTGGCATCAGACAGCCTCGCTGGATATGGCTATTCCCATAAATGCTCCCTATGAGAAAAAGGGAAGGGAAGGGAAGGGAAGGGAAGGGAAGGGCTTCCATCCTGCCTTCTCCACATATCTGATGTACCCTGGTCTCTATATATTTCAACAGTTTAGACAAAGAGAATTTTTTTCTCTGCCCTATGAATTTTGGTTGTTTTAAACCTGAATAAGTCACAAATTTCCATCTGAAAAGTCAGCTGTCCTTTGCACAGCTACTGACAGGAAGAAGTCAGGGTTTTCTTTTGCCTTGTCTTTGAAGCACGAGAACCACTTTCATTAAAAAGTCAATGATGGTTTCACTGAACCCAATAGCATGACTTAGTGGGTTCAGGATTTCACCCCAAAGATTCCTCCTGCAGTCCATAAACTGAATCCGAAAATTGTGTTTTGCTTTCTCTCAGTTTTCCATCACCAATAATGTTTGTATTTTTATGTTTTTTTTATTTTAAAAACATTTAATAAATGTTTTTTTACAAAAAAAAAAGTGTTTATAATGCATAAACCAGAAACCCACTTCTGCCTGTGTTGTCCCTGCAGTGCTCTCAAGGAGGAGAAACAGGACAAGTCTATTTTAGTCAACCAAGTCAGTCGGTGAGGTGCTGTGTACTCACAGGAATTCAGAGAGTTGTATAAGCAAGGGCAAGACATGTTTACATGTTTCCATAGTCATTTAATAGCCCTCATATGCAAAATCCCCAAGTTTTGCATGCTTTCAGTTGAACAAAACTCCACCTCAATCCTCATCTTCATCCTGCTCCCATGAAGACTTCCCTAGCTTTAGCTGACATCTTGGCCTCAAGAGAATAGTAGCTACACACAACTTGCCCAGATAAGAAAGAGTAAATGTTTGCTCAGTCCTGGCTGTGTGTTCAGCTGGCTCAGCACCTCTAATTCTCACAAATCTTGTGAGAATTTTCCATTTTCCTTTCCATTTCCATTTCCCCCCCATTTTTTTCCTTTCTATTTCCATTTTTATTTCCCATTTTCAAAGTGGTGGTTTCTTCTTTGCCTTGCTTTGGTCTGTGTGTGATAAATTCATTTATGAGCTGTGATGTGGCTTATTGCTGATGCTTCTTTTCTTTCCACATCTGGGACTGCAGTGTCTTTTCCAGTGCCAGCAAATAACCTATTCAAACATCTTCAGAAACTTTGCAGGCAATGGTTTTTAGTTTTATTGCTTCTTTTGCTGTGTGTGGAAGTTGTCTTCTCAGAGAGTAAGAGTAGCAAAACTAACTGAAAACATGTAATACTTCATCAGGAATATTGGGACTTCTCTATTGGCATAAAAAAATCAATCTTTGTTGGCTGTGGTCTCTTCTAAGACTGGCATGCCCTTTCTGAGGGGCTTTCTCTGCCTTCTGGGGTGCCTCAGGGCACCATGAGGTAGCTGTGCTGCAACAGGGCCCCAGCACTGCGGTGGTCCAACCATTTTTCTTCAGCGGTGAGGAGACAGCTGAAACCATGGCTTCTGCCTGGAGCCTGTCTGGGAAATATTCCTGGTTGCATCTCACCTTCATATCAGTTTGAGACAGCAAGTCCAGAGTCAATGAGCATTAACAAGCTCTAAAAAGCACCTCTGAGCATCACTGCAAATCACTTTGCAGGCAACAATGGCTTAAATGAATCCAAGCAAGACTAAAGTGGTGCTGGTCAAAAAGGTGGAATGTTTTAGAGAGCTGACTTGGACACTGACCTCGCGTCAATCCATAGCACAGGGTTACCTGCTATTCCCATGCTGAAGAAACTTGGAGTCCTCAGAACTCACAGGACAACAGTGCCTAAAAGCATCTTACTTCATCTTTCAATTAGATGTTAGTCAGAAATGCCTTACTCAGAGGGTGGTGAGGCACTGGAATGTGTAGCCCAGAGATGTAGTGGATGTCCCAATCCTGGCAGTGTTCAAGGCCGGGATGGATGGGGCTTTGAGCAACCTGGTCGAGTGGAAGGTGCCCCTGCCCATGGCAGGGGGGTTGGGACCAGATGATCTTTCTGTGAGTCTATGATTATATAATCTCTGGCAAGCTAAGAAATTCCCTTATTTCCCCCTGGATGAGGTCTCAGTGTTCCATACCTCCCATTGACTCACTGTGATTCCCTGTTTGAATCTGAATGTAAAGAAAATACAAGTCCAACTCAACTTGCTTTCTCCAGGCTTTGGGTCTCCACGAGCATAGAAGTCTCCACTGGCTCCCAGGGAGCTTCTGGTAGCAGTGGTCAAGCCCATTTTTGTTTCCTGAGATACTGGTGCTACTTTGGGAATAACAAAAAACTATGATAAAGCTCAAGACAAAAAAAGAAGCTTTTTTTTCTCTTGACTGGAGCCTGTCTGTTAGAGGATTTTGGACAAATTGATTCCCTGAGCACCTTTAGGAAATTAGGTAAACCCTTCCTGTCCAGATCAGTTCTCTGAAAAGGTGACTCAGCCTCCGTCACTGCAAGCAATTGTTGTTTTTGTCTCAGCTGCAAGGTCATGTCTGGATTAAAATATTTTCAGTTTACTTTTGATGAATATTCCCTATCTGAAGGCAAATGAGAAAGGCTTTTTATTTCCCTTCAAAACACTCAGTTAGCACAGATCTAAATAGTCCTTCCCATGGGACAATGTCACATACTGAGCTTCCTAAATAAAGCTAAATCCAGCTGCTAGAAAAAACCCTGAATTTCCCTAAACACTATGAAATGAGAGAAATGCCATTAAATATGGAAAGAAAGGGCTTTTAAGTTATTATTCTTTGCAAAGCTTTGTATTATAATTGTCACTCTTAGACTAGCACCTATACAGAGTAATTCAGATTAGCATTTGCCTGAGATAAGCACTGTTCAAAGTCCTTAAAGTAGGAGGCAATCCCCATAAAAGCAAGGAGATTAATGTTGAAGAGATTGAAGTATTTCATAGGTGAATGTCCTGCTCAGTTAAGTTGGACAAAATGCCTTCTTTTCACACTCCATTTTCCTCCAGCAAAGAAGGATAAATTGGCCTGCACGATGCAACAGATTAATGACTTCCAATCTTCAGGCTAGGTCACTGTGGATAAATCCGCCCGGGAGATCTTGGCAGGTGTGAACTCCCTTGCCAGGGCTCAGGGCAGGTGAGATGGAAGCCAGCTTTGAGCCAAAGGCTGCATGATCAGGTTATTATAGTGCTGATGTGGTGTCCCTCTGCCTGGCTAGTGTAACCTAGAGGGAAGAGCAAAGAGCGGGGGGAACGATAATTCTGTAGCTTGAAAGAATTGAAAGAGTGTGTAAGTGACATCCCTAAGGTCACTTACAGGCACTTGCTTGGATGGCAACAGGGCACAGGAGTGAAGAGCAGCAAGATAAACCTTGTTTTCTGGAGGATGAGCAACCCAACATTGTCTGACCTGGGTTTAGAAAATGTACGGAGAAAACATTCATCTCCTTTTCTTTCTGACTCTGCCAGCTGCAGCTTTACCAAGCTGCATTTTTCTTCATGAATTTCTTTAGGATTTTCTCTATTCCACCCTGGAGCCCCGGGTGAAGTGTTGTAGACCAGTGGGGAAGGTGAGTGCACACAGAAGGAATGTGAGTGTTGGAGGAGGCTGGGCTGCCAAACAGCATCTGCGCCTACTGCTGAAGGCTACACTGGTGCTGACACACCGGGTTATTTCTGCTCTGATGTTACCCGGGTGTCTAATTAAAGACAAGGTTAAAGACACAGCCTGAGTTTTAAACTTGTGAATACTTACAAGCGGAGATTTTGGATTTTGCTTTGGTGTTTAAAAGGTCAGAAGCTTTATGGCTCCTGCCAATCTCCAGTGAGATGCATCCCAAACACCCTCTCAGGTAGCACAAGCCTAGTTTTGGGACACCAGGACAGCAGAGAAATATTCCACTGCTAGGACTAATCAGAAAAGCTTGCTGTAATGAGAAACCTAGTCAGATTTTTCAGACTCAAAAATGCTTGGTAAAAACACTGTGGGGGTTTTTTTGGATATAGCAAATTAAACAGTTTTTTATTGCAACCAAGTCACTCTATCATTTAACACATAAAGCGCAGGGATAAATAATATTTTCCATTAGGTTTTATTTGGAAATCAAAAGAAGTACAAAACCATATTTTAAATCCAGCTTCTCATCCTTGCCAAAGAGCATGAGTCACACATTATGGTATTCATGGAGAAGCCAGCAAAGCTGGGAGAAATATTTTGGTATTAGGTTTCTATTCCATATGCAGAACCAGACAAACCTAACTGAGGGTGAAATCTGAGAATAACAACAGTGGTCGAGATTCTTGAACTCAGGTGCCTAGAAGATAATTTTGTTCTGGGGGAATTCGGTAAAAAATAATGTGATTAATCAATTTTGACATCTTCAAAATTTCCTAAAATTTAACAGGCAGTGGAGGTGTGCACTGCAAAGGAAACAGGGGTGTGGTTCAAGCACCAGTTGTAGGTGTCTGCATGTGAACTAGGGACTATGCTCTCATTACAGTAAATATGGATGGTGCCTCCAATAATGTTATATTGAATAGAGTCTGGAAATTACTCAGCTGACTAACTACCAGGTGACTCAGGGTACACCAAATTATACTGAAGGCTCCATGGTGTGTATTACCTGGATCTCTATTGAGTATAAAAGGAGTGTAGACACTTAGACCTCATGTACACACTGGCACTCACGTGTTTTAGCATGCAACGGAATCCCACACCAGATGTTAAAATATGGGCCATCTGTGTAACTGTAGTCAAGATGCCTCAAGCTGTGTCTAAACCAGTTGTGGCTCAGCAGCCACAGCTCCATACAGAGGTTACTCCTCAATGCACACCACACTCTTGCCCTTGCACATCTGTTTCTTCACGGCAAGGAAGCTGAGGTTCTCAAAGTACCCCTGAACCAAACCTGAGATGAGTGCCCTGGCACAAAGCAAAATGCCAGAAGTTTCTGCCCACATGGACAATACACAACCCATCCTCAAGCTGCAGGATTTACCTTTCCATGCCTTGTGTCCATAGGTAACATGCCTGAAACCCGAGTGAGAACTTCAACCAGGGAAATACAGTCAGCACCAGCACTGACAGCCTGGACTATGTACCTTGCACTGGGCTGGTGGGATAGGTATGAGATTCCTGACCAAAACTACTTCGTATCACGATGTTTCCATGAAAGCCAGTCTCGGAAACCAAACATACAAAAATTTGTGTCCTACCTTCCTTGTAGACTCCCCTGGCACATCCTAGAACTGATCTGAGCTTCCAAATATTTTTAAGAATTCTTCAGGTTTTGTTTCTTTTTTTTTCCCTTAAGTTTTACTTATTAATTTTCACAACCTATCTTCCATAGCAAATTTTATCATAAGTCTGGCCACATGCTCTTGTTACATGGAGCTTTAAATCTCTGCAGGGTGACACTGGAAATCAAGGGCTTATGTTCACAAAGCTCCCTGCCGTATCTAATCTATATAACAAAGGACAGGAAGAGAAGGAATATCAGCCCCTGAGTTCTCAGAGTTAAACATCCGAAAGGGTGAGGAATGCTGACAGAGGGTGAGGCGCCTGCTGCAGTCCAGCAAGAGGCTGCAGAGATGTTGCAAGCATGACACTTAAGCAAGGCTGCCCTGGTAATTGAACACAGCCAGAGCACTCGGTGTCACCATTGCTGCAAAGGACACCAAAGACTATGACAAGTGTGTTCAACAGAGCACAACCAGGCAATGTCCTGAAAAATGAAAGAAAATTACTGTATTGGGGGGAGCAACTGGTGGTCAGGGCTCCTTGGCCCTGCTTCTTGCATTGCCATTCCTGGGGCCCAGCTTCCTTAGGAGCCAGCGCTGGAGAGCTGAGCACTAGGCATTGCTTTCCCCAGCCCAGCCTCACTGACCTCATGTGATCCCACAGGGATGAGCTGCAGAGGCACAGGCCGAAGTCTGGAGATGTTTCCTGGGAAGGGATGGGCCTCACCATATGTACAGGGCACTTTTATAACCCTGCCCCCGGGACTGAGCCTGAGAAAACAACAACCAAGCCAACGACAAAGGGTCGCGTTGCCATGTAAGGCAGTTGGAACTAATGATATAAATACACTTTGAACAAGACATCTTTATCAAGAGAGGAAGTATTAGGAACTACAGTGACCAGGCAACACAGGAGAAAGGAGGATAAAGAAGGACTGAGATAAGGTTAATGAAGAATGACAAATAGAGCCAAGTGGCTTTTTCCTGTTAAAGAAAACCCATCCCTTCTACTTATTGAGCTCAAGGGTAGAGAGGGGACTTTCCTTAGCCAAGGACCCCAGCAGAAAAGGGAACTGGTGCTCTAGAAACCCAAACCCTCCCCTTTACAAATATGGGGTGCAACTCTGGTCCAGCCACAGGTCAGCCTGTTCCTCATGGGAAGCCCAAAAGGCACAATGTGGGTCATTCCCACAAGGCAGAGCATTTCCCTTGGGGCATGGCCAGCCCAGGGCAGTCCCTGGCATGCAGGCAGTACGTCGATGACTTGAGGCACAGCTTTTACTGCTCTCCCTGCAGCAAGGGAAAGCCAAATGCAAACATATGCAGGTTAAGCCCTGCAAAAACATACTTGATTGCCTAGATTTGTCATTTTTTTTTATTCCAGAGAAGTACCAAGAAGGATAATAAACTGAAAGGATTAATTAAAGAGCAAGAATTAATTAAAAGCAGAGCAGTACCTTCTGGCTAACAGACCCTATTGCACTTGCTGATAGAATTGTTTCCATCCCTCCACGGTGAGGTTTTAATTTCTAATAATTGAAGTCCCTCCAGCCATTTGCAAGCAAACTTTCCTGGCTGCCACCTGACCTGAATCTCTCCACTGATGACGGCCTTTCTTGTGGGTGAAAAAAGCAGCACGCTCGTCAGCAGTGCTGGGAGACCAGGAAAAGCCCGTCCCAGTAACTGGCTGGCTCCAACAAAACTGAAGCCAGTGGAAAGAATCCAAATTACTTTCGAGGACGCTGGCTCAGGGCTTTTGAGATTTCAGGCCAAGATGACAGGGCTGGAAGTCACAGGAGCAGAGCAGGTGTGAAGGTCAGGGAGAGATTTATATGACAGCACCCACTGCACAGCCCTCCTGCAGAGCAGGGTCTGCCTCCACCAGCCTCTCCCGCTCATGGCTGAGCTTGTACTAAGAAGTGCCAGGGCTCTGACACCAGTCATAGCCCTGAATTAATTGACCTGCTCAGCCTGCCCTCTCTGCCCCCATGCTGTGAGTAGCCCTGTCTCCAGTCCTGTCTCTGGCTCCGTGTCCTGTTGCTCCTGAGCAGGCTGCCCAGATGGATCCCAGATCTTGCCTTGTCCAATGGCCACTTGGTGATCAACGGAAGTGGTCACTGCTCCTGTCCCACTGGTGACTTCACCTGGTCAGGGATGGCATGGCCTGTGCTGGGATCACCCCCACTCCCAGTTTGTCCTCCCTCATGGAGCAGCCCCACTCTTAGTGCTCCTGAGCAAACACTTCAATACCATACATAGCCCACTCATGAGGATCCCATGAGTAGCTAATGATGGCTCCTGCAGCCATCCCAAAGTGTTTTACATACTCTACTTCACTGACCTTCACAGCCTTGGCAAGTGGGCAGCTTTCCTATGAGCAAGGCAGCAGGCACAGGCCTCCCCGCTGCAGGTCAGATCAAGACAGTGGCCTTCAAGTGCACCTCAAAGTCATCGGGTGTTCTCTGGAAAAAGAGGGGTTCAGTTCCCAGGACAACCAACCCAATACTCCATCCAGTTTTCAGTTCTGAAGAAAGGGGTTAAGTGAAAGAGTGGGTTTACCTATAGATACAGTTAGGTTAAAAATAGAGTGTTATGTCATGGTAAACTGTATGGTATATACAAATTTTTAAAAAAACAAACCGAAAAACTGTTTCATATACATACATCCGTACACTTCCGTGGTTTCTTCTAGCACATCTCAGATAAAAGGACGTGGGCATTCTTATCAATCTCAGATTCAGGTTTGGGAAATCTGGATATATCACTTTAGGCCTAAGGTATCCAGCAATTAGACAAGGTTGTAGTGGTCCATTTCTCAGGCATGCTGCCAGTCTTAGCACATAATTGTTCACAAAATATATGTACAACTCAGACTGATACCCTCTTGATATGGTGTCCAGGTAGATCATCACCTAAAAGTGTATCCAAATAGCAAAGCATTATTAAATATTACTTGTTTTTTGACAAGGAGGAAAAAAATTGAGAAAGGGCTAGTGGCAATCAAAAGATGGGTGGGAAACTCTTTATTGTTGTTCTTCCCATCAGGAAGATTTATGACCTCTCAAAGGAGCTGCAGAAGGACTTCCCAGCTCTTACCTCCAGGCAACAAAACACGTGGTGCTGAAAACTGGTAGTTGCTAAAAATATCTGAAATGAAACATTCCACATGGCATCCTTTGCATTTCCACATGGAACCTTTTTGACCTCTAAAAGCTGGTCCTTCTCATCACTTTTATCCCACGTAGATATAAATGTTCATCTCCACCTCATGAGCTGATATGCTGAGATGCAGCTTCAAAGGAGCCTGTTCTCCACTGGCTGAGATGTACAGTGCAGGCAGGTCTGTGTCCCCCTGCACAGCCACCACACCACTCGTGATAGCTGGTGATATTTGCTCCAATAACATTTCCAGTGCTCCTTTTAACAATAATTTAACTTTGTGTTTTAATAAAAAAGGCAGATGTAGGCTGCAACAGAACAATTCCCTGCGTGAAGCAACTTTGAACTCCAGACAAACATGCTTTAGTAGACTTCCCTCACATATCATTTAACAAGTTTTCAAATGTACAGACGCTATCCAGTTACCATCGCTTTGCTGGCAGCTGCTTCACAGACCTTTTCTACAGTAAAAACAAGCCATCAAAAAATGACAGCACAAGAAAAATATGGCCAAAGTGATAGCATTTGGTAAAAGTACCATCTGCTTATTTAAAAGCAACAAGAATTTAATATCCTGCAGTCACACTTGTTTTTCAAGCTTTTTATGGTTCTGAAATATTTGCAGGACAAAGGTCCCAGAAGTCCCAGGCGAAGGGAAAGATCCACTGCTGCACAAACAAACCCAGAATGAAACAGCTCGTCAATGAGATCAGAAAAGAAATGTCACTCACTTCACTGTGTCACTGCAGTTGGTGTATTGAGCCACCTCTTTGCCCATCAAAACCCCCCTCCTTTGGACCCATCCCTCCTTAGAGAGAAGAAGGGGAGCTAGCTTAAAATCCATGCAAAAAGTTTGGAAAATAGTGACTTTGTCTCACTTTGTGCTTGTGCAAAGATTTCACTGTAAAGAAAGCAGAGGGACCCAATAGATCTGAACATGTGGAAGTGCTTCTTTGGTCGACCCAAAGGTTTTAGGGAAGCTAAACCAGGCTTATTACGGAATTTCTTTTTGTGCGCTGTAAATTACTAAAGAGAGGTCCCAGATTTCAAAATCTGGCCTGGATTTCAACCTCCCAAAGAGCTGAGCTGATTGATTCTGTGGTTATAGTTCAACTGCTGTCACAGAGCCAGTTGCAAAACTGGCATGTGGTTCCAGCCTCAGATTTTGATTATTTTTGGACCAAGAGCCACATGCGTCTGGAGCTGGGATTTTATATTATGTCTCCATTAAGTAACATTTTGCAAATGCTCAGCCCAGAAGGAGGGAGTACATTCCAAGAGGCACACACTGTTTTAAAACAAAATTGTTTTTCAAGTCCCAGGTTCCCATCTGGTGCATCATCAGGACTTGAGCAGCACTGAGTGCTGCTCGCACGTGGGCAGGAGCTGCCTGCAGCCCACAGCTCGAGCATTCGCCCTTGAGAGAGCAGTCCCACACCCCATCTGGGTCCTCCTCTCCCTCTGCCACCCTGAAAAGCCTGAGCCATCAATACCAAATTCTACACAGCTATCCTGAGGATGCAGACAGGCTTCCATGCCTACATCATGTGCCTGACAGCAAACAGGCCCACAGGATTGTGAACCTCTCCGTGCAATCCCACTGCAGAAACTAATGCTTCCAACCTTGGTACAAATGCTCAGCCCTGCCATTCTTCATCATGCCAACCATGCTCCAGACGTTGAGCCTTAACAAGGGACTTTCCCAGTGTAAAACCCTCCGAGCAAAGCCAACCCCATAGTAGCAAGCTCTGGGTGCAAGTGATGGAAAAAGGGAAAGTGGGAAATACGGTCTTCCAGGCTCCGTGCCTTTTCAGCTGAACTGTGTGTGATGATGGGTGGATGAGGGGAATAACAGACCTGTGGGTTTTAATTAAGCAATAAAAAACCCTGTTCTTTGATCAAAGCAATGGGAAAGCCTCCACATGGCATTTATTTATCTCTAGGTTAATCTGTCTTAAGGGTCTGAAAAACACATTGCATCTGCAGCAGTTTTTACTATTTCTGGCCATGTGAGCTTTGTCACTACACATCTGAAGCTCTTGAAAATACATTCAAGAAGCATGAACTAATCCTCATACTAGCCCAGTGACTGAGTGTGGGTGACTACCCCATAAAATGTCTCATACTCCAAGGACAGGGTGGGTCCCTGAATTGTTCATTTTCTCTGTACTCAACAAAATAAGGATTTGGGGCCTACCTATGCCCCTGTAGGTGCCTCATATCATCTGCATCATTTATAAGGTATAACCCAGAAACCAGTAAATGGTATTTCCTCAGAGAAGTGTTACAGAGGCACAGACAAGAAAAATTAGCTTCTTACCCCATGGTGGCTCAAGAGAAGAAATGTGCCTGCTGCCTTACCAAGCTGTGCTAATCACCTGTCTCTGCTCTTTCTTACCACCAACTAAGTCAGTACATCTAATCAAACTTGATCTGAATTAATTATGGATCATATTTGATCTAAATTAACTGTTGGAGTCAAGCAGCCTTTTAAAAATTGAGTTCCTTGAAATACTGATACATACAAACATTACTCAATAAAGATCACTCTTCTAAAATTATTACCCATATTAATTACAATATTTTTCCCCTTCCCCTCTTGCCTGCTATAGACTACTAACAGAGCTATGAGAAAGTGAAGTGACTTTTAATTCTGGATTGCAAACCATCAACACAGCTGCAGATTCATTTCCAGTTGCAGATGCTTTCTGGCTAATGAAGTTAGAGCCAGAAGAAATGAAGTTTGGCTTTGATGTTTCAAACAGTTTATGGGTCTGACTGCCTGGAAGGGGAAATAAAATAACCTTTTATTTGTACTTTTGGCAAATTAATTTTTGAAATGGCTGAAAGGCTGACAATGAGCCTTGCACTATCATGCTCGCAGAGCTGCTTTTGAGATTGAAGCTAAACATAAAAACTTCTTGGATGAGAGCCTGAAGGGCTCCCCAGGGAATAATTGTGCAATAGCAGAGGGATGAACAAGATGGTGAAATAAATCTTTTTTGCCATTACTGTCTCTGATATTAGAGTGCTGGTAAGGACATGATAGCAGGAGAGACTTATAATGCTCTTGTAAGACTTGGGTTGAAAAAAAACAACACCAAAAAATTCAGCAACTGTAAGAGTCAAAGGCACTGTCGGGCCTGCTGGCACATTGTGCAGTTCATCCAATACAGAAATTCTATGAACTTTTAGAATTCCCCAAACCACTGGAAAAAGGACAGAACAACCAAGTGAGTGCCTCCAAAGAGGGAAAAGGCTTGGGAGCTGCCATCAGAGCACATGTTGAGGTAAACCAAGGCAGTAGGAAACAAATCTCCTGCTTAGAGGAGAAAATCATTGAATGTGCTTTTGAAGACAGCTCTGGTCTGCTTGTTCCAGTTCACATCATATTTTCAGTGACCAGAGCAGGTGTGTGGAAAATTATCCATTGCCTGAAGGGAACTGTGTGTCTCCAGATTATAAGGGGAGTAGACAGGGGGCAAGAACAGTGTCCCAACCCAGAGAAGAGGTCCTGAGGCTCCAGAGAAACTCTGAGGGAGGTGAGAGGGGCAGGAGCAGGAAGGAAAAGGAAAGCATGACCAAGGACTCTGTCTAGTTTGCTGCAGCTCAGAAAGTCCCTAAGTGAGCCAACAGCTCTCTTTCAGATATGCCATGAGGGCCAGCAGAGATGCAGGAGCCTTTTTTCAGTCACATTCAGCTAGAGTTTTTAAATGTGTTTGGCCTGTGGCACAGTAAGTTAAGTGGCAAAAGGAAAGGAGTGACTGTGCAGGGGCCCACCACAGGTCTGCTTGGTGACGAGGGCTTGCACTTTCCTTTGAGGACTTCCCAATCCTCCCTCACATCAATGGCTTTCACTGGATCCCAGAAAATCAAAACAATTCTCAGAAATGGGCAGAAGTCCTAACAATGTGTTGTGGAGATCAATACGACTCGAACCGCTTTGAATGTTAAGAGGAAACAAAGTGTGTTCCAGGCTGACCTTTCAAATCTATCTATAGTACTTTGATGTTGCTAGACCAGTGTCTAAGCACCTTCCAAATTTAACAGTTTTAGCTGTCAGCTACCTTTCCAAAACAGGAAGGTTGCATGCTCCTGTAACTGAGCTAAGAGCCCTCAGCTCCTTTTAGAGACAAAAGACAGAAACAATATTATTCAGTGATTCATCTGACCTATTTTAAACACGAACTTTACGGAAACAAATCGTGACCTACAAAACGACTTCTCCTCTCTATTGACTGTGAAGAAGTGTTTATCACTTCATAGACATCTGCATTTACTCAACTCAAATTGCATCCAGAGAAACGAAACCCCAGACTAATTCTCTTTATTTCATTGGAGTTTGACATTGAAATGTCTTCCAAATCTCTTCATAGTTACACAGACAGGGGAAGTAAATCCAGGTCTGAATTCCAGGCATTACCTTCCTTCTGGGTCTGGTATAAAATGAGAAATGGTTTGTTTTTAGCTTCTATTTCAGCTACAACTAAATTTTCCAAATAGGCCAATATGGTTTGAGTTCTTCTCCTCAACAGAACATAAATATCCCCCAAAGATCGAATCTCAGTGTTTCCTCTATGTTAGAATTCTTGCTCAGAACTAATTTGTCTATCATATAAAACTTAATCCTAATTCTGTCTCTAATTTGCGACATACCAAATCTGTCTAAAATCACATCTGCCCTGGTTATTTTGCTTCAGATATTTACATTTGAATCTTGTCAAAAAGCTCTACAGCTGTTTGAGTTGTCATCGTTTACTGTAAGTTAGATGAAGTTGCATAACGGAGTGAAAATGGCCTATAGGGTTTTTTCTACTGATATCATCCAGTTATTAATTTCGTTCAGTAAATTTCTCTTTAAACTCAACTAAAACATCATACTTCCCAGGGGAAAAAATCATTTTGCCTTTCTCTTCCTTTCAAGTATGTCTCTTTTCCTCCATGCCAATTTTCTCCCCTCTTGCAGTTGAGAAATTTGTCTTCACTGGGGAAGTTGAAGAGGGTTTTCCATACATTTCTAGCTGGAACTGAACCACAACTCCCATAATGAGCAAACAGATGTCCAGTCCATCTTTCACATCCTTTTTGCTGCCTTAACACTCCATCTTCTCTACTCTTCCAACTCCATATGCAGCTTTTCCTGGCATTGCCTTCAAAACTCTTTGAGCAGCTCTAGAACTCTTGAACTCCTGTCTTAAATCTTTTCCTCTACAATTCCTTTCAGCCTCTGCTACAAGTCTCAGATCTCACTGACACTGCCTGTTATTGAGATTTCCTGCTACTTCCTTTTAGAAGGTCCTGTTAAAGGTCCTAAGATCTTGGCAAACTCAAGCTCTAAGATGGTGATGTTCTTGATGTTCAGCCTTCTGCTGACATATTCTTGGAAACTTCACTCATTCCTGTAGTGAAATGAGAAGATCCACCACACCTCTACGACTGCTCCAGCTGAAGACACCAGGGACAAACACTGAGTTTCCCAATGATGAAGAGCTGTAGCTGCTGCTGGAACCAAGGGCTGGGATCTGCACTGCTCTGGGTGACCCAGGCTCCCAGGGGCACTGAGAAAGAAGCATTTTAATTCAGCACAGAAATGTTTAAGATAGGAGAAGGAAAAGGGAAATGATTACAGAGGAGCTGGAAATTTTGGATTAGGAAGAAGTGACAGAGAAGATCAGAAGGATCTAAATTCCCATATGAGACTGTAACTTGGGGGATCTGGTTTGGGAGAGGTAGTGAAGGATGCAGATTTTTAGTCAATACAGAGATGACATAGAGACTAAAGAAGGAAATGCTTGGCCAGGATATCCTCCTCTACTGTCTTTGTTGGGAGATGATGAGGAGCCAGCTCAGATCACTGGTGATGGGAACCAGCCCAGGTGAAGGGATAAGCTAAAAAAGAGGAGAAAAAGCCAGTAAACAGGTAACTGGCTGTGCAAGGAGATGGGACCTGGACTGAGAAGCCCAGTGAGTGAGCCTAAGACAAAGGGTTTGCATTCACTGTCTTCTCCAAGGAGGTTCCAGTAATAACTTTGGTTAATGATCCACATGAGCAGAGGAGGAGTATTTCCCACTGAAATAGTGCCAGGGTGGAGAAGGCTTCTGGTGTGGCACATTCACAGCAAACCTGTGAACCATGGCCTCATGATTTTAATCTCTAATGCTTTCTTTTTTTCTGGCTGGGTGGACTTTTACTGATTTATAGAAGAGCTCCTCCCCATGGTAGACAGGCTGTCTCCAGGCAGAGGCCAGCTCTTACCTTCTTCCTGATCTAGCACTTTTATAGACACCTCTTGACTTTGACCTTGCTCTGAAAAGCTCTTGGTGTTTGGACAGCTGCCAGTAAAGAGAAAGGGCTGAATCTCACCTATCGCCTTGTGGATAGAAGTTGGATCCCATAAGACATAAATCCCATGCAGTTTAAGAGATCAGGGTCATTTTCTACTTGCTGGTGCTCAGACCACACAGCAGCTGGTGGATAATTCCATTTTTGACATACAGTCAGTCTTGGCCTTGACACTGTATTTGACACAAAACTATGATTTTGTTTGTGAGAATGTTGCTCTCATCTTGAGAATGGATGGCATCCAAACATGTTCTTATCTTCCTTCCCAGGCTGGGCTTGCTCATGCCCATTGGTATTTGAAGAGTTGTTCAACACTCCAGAGGAAACAGAGCCAGCTTTGTTTCCAAGCTCCTGTTACTTACCTTCTTTATCTTTTAGCTTTAATGGATCTGTTTTGCTGAAGCATTTGAGATTGGAGGCTATGAAGAACTTCAAAGGTATTTAATAGCAGCTTTGTCACTGATTTTGTAAAAAGACCACATAGCTTGATTAAAAGTAAACCCTGCTCACAATACTGCATGGAACTCTACTGCTCTATTTTTACTGCATCACAAATAAAGCCAAGGAGAGGGGGAAATCCCACTGACTAACAGGATGTGCGGTAAGGACGGAACATGTCTCCCTTCTGTATTATCCAGGTACTCATTAACTCTCTGATAACCCGTTTAGACAACACAAAGTGGAATGTCTCCAGCACCAGATGGTAGTGATGAGGAAGAATGGGGAGTGCAGCAGACAAGATAAAACTTGGCAGAAAATATGCAGAGGAATTTCTGTTCATTAGGGCAGAGATTGGAATCTTAGAGTCCTAAGTTTTACCATTCCTTCATTGTCAGGAAATGTCTGAGAAGTAAAAGGACAAAGATAACTTCAGTCCCTGGTCACATAGCTGGCCCCTCCTCAAAATGCCCAACCATCTAGTGATGCAGTTTCTGCTCAAGTGATGGAGTGCCTGAGTATGTATAAAACAATGCTCCATGTGTGCTGCTGACAGTGTGGGTACCAGATAGATCCCTGCAGAAAAATCCAAGTGTGCAATCTGTGAACTCTTCCAAAGTTCAGAAATGTGAGCATTCTCTTGGCCTGTCCAGCTTTAAGTCAAGGTTCACATACATTGATACATCTTAATTAAACACTGCCATGTGCTTTCTCCAGTGTATCCCAGAGCATTGTAACATAGCTTCATCCTTTGCTGCAAAGAATATTGTTTTAATATTTTTTAAGAAACAAAAGGCAAGCTTGGGCTGTAGTAGTGTGAAAGGCTTATTCTTCAGAAATTATCAGTTACCTTCAACATCCTTCTGGATTCATGAAAGGCTTTGTAATGAGGAAAGCATTTTCCCAGACTAATGAAAAGTCCCTCTTTGAGCGAAGCAGAAGAATTTTATTGACAAGGATCCCATATAGGCTTTCAAACACTCACTGTGTAGATAGAAATTTTTGGAATGCATCTCCCGATGAGATATTAGACCTGTTATTAATTCTGCCTGTCATTTCTACTGAAAGCCAAACAAACTGCATAGAGTGTATGAAGAGCAAATGTAAACTTTCAGTGGCAAGTAGTGAAAGAACCTCCAAGATCAAAGCAAGTCATGCTTTCTCTTCGACATGCCCTGTAATATACCATGTCCTTCCTTGGTAAGAATATTTAGCAGACACATATCATGCACTAAGCAGCAAAAATATGTGCAGAAATCAGAATTTGCAGACTTTGAATTCCATGTTTAATAAAAACTGTAGTAGTGATGGTACTTGGTCTCCTGTGAAATGTTGTGAGGCCTGAAGCCACCATATGTGTTAATTCAGAGGGATTGTGTGAAACAGTTCATTAAATGCTGCATCCTGTTCTCATTTCACCTTCAAATTACAGATCTTTCACAGAAGCGTGTGTTGCTGGGCATATGGTTTCCTGTGGCTCATCCCCCAGCAACAGGATTCCTGGAAAAAGTAATGCACTTGAATGCAAGTGACTAAGTGAAGGTGCCAGTGCTTGGTATCAACGTTACAAGAAGTCTCCCTGCACGTAAGTCCTAAGCTGCAATCCTTACTGTATCACAAGGAAAAGCATTATTATGGGAATTTGGGACCAGCTGAAAATAGATATGAGCAAAACAAATCCCAAACCAAATATTTGCCATGGGAGTACCTTAGTCAAACCTAAGAGTGATCAAACAGGATTTTTTCAGATGGGTACGTGAGTCTGGCTGTTGCACCGTGATGATGTGGAAGACACAAATCCCATCTCAGTTCCAAGAAGCCAGGACTGCCCAGGCTGCTCCCACTGTCCTGTTGTGGGGTAAACAGGGAGCCTCTGGCTCATGCCGGATCACCCCTGTGTGCTGGAGAACCCTCTGAGGCTGTGACAGAGGCAAGGTGGTGATGCAGGAAACCATGACCCTCTCATCAGCAACAGCTCTGAAACACTAAGGGATTGTGTAACACAGTGCCGATGATAATCCCGACTTTGATTCCTGATTCGGCTCTTCCACTCAAATAAACAAAACATTTCATGCCCCAAACTGAGGATTTCCACTAAAGCCCTCCATAAACTGACTTCACAAGCTGTTTTTGTAATCTTTCCAGATTGCAAGAATCAAAACTGAGAGGAAAAAGAAGGCAACACTATTTTTATGGAAGCAAAGGAAAAGATTCTTCCATTTCCAGATGTCTCACAGCCCTTTCAACTGTAGGGGAAGATATCATGACAACAGATTTTATGATTCTTGGCTTCGTAATCACATGAAAATTGTGTTTAATCTGACATCAAAAGAATAAGCTGTTTTTTCATCATGATGATGCTAAAGATCTTACATCTGCTCAGATTAGTAACAATGCAAATAAGGCATCAATGGAATAAAAAAAAAATCTCTTTTGTGTCCTTAGGCTTTATGTGTGGTTTTTCAAACAATCAGCTCTGTGAAGAGAACCAACACAGTGTTCATGTTCTGGATTAGAGTTTAAGAAAAATGAAAGTGTACAATTTTTCCTAGGCTTGAAACCTAGATAATTTTGAAAGTTTGTCCCATATGACCTCCAGTTATTTTGATAGCATTACACTAAATCTATGCCTGTAAAAACTGTAATCTTATTTCCTGTGATTTCTTTCTCGTCAACTTTAAAGTAAGCATGATGAAATAGGCCAAGTATATTGCACATAATTTGTTGCAGATTCTTAGCATTGTTCAAGTAATAATTTAATTTATAATAATTGGTTTTGGTGGACCTCATCTAACTGGATTTCAGCAAAGCAATTAAAATGGTGCCATATAGGGAATTATTAACAAAAGATTCTGGCTGAAGCAGAGACAAAAGGTGCTGAAAGGGGAAGCGTCAGGGTAGAGAGAGGTTACAAGCACAGCTTCTCAAGCATCACTCTTAGCCAGTCTGAACTAAATATATTCACCAGCAACACTTGCATGAGAAGAAGGAGCACATTAATGAAATTTGCTGATGACACAAAGCTGGGAAGAGCAATAGACTGTCTCACAGGAAGAACTCAGGGAGCCGATTACTGAGAAATACCCTAAAGACATTTCATTAGACAAAGCTTAAGATCATGTACTTAAAAGGGGATTGTGTTTCCTGAGTGAGGTCTGGTGGAAACAAGGAGACAGAAAGTCTGTTTTCATGGTGAAGCCTGGGAAATGAGAATTTCTAAAGCGGATGTCTCCACAGTACCCACACACTTGAGTCCAGCCCATGTAGTTAAGATTTTTAGTGCTGGCAACAACAGCAGTGGCCACAGGTACTTAGAAAAAATAAGAGTATTTCTGGGTACCTGTTTGCACACAGTTATTTAATTGGTACAGCGGAACTAACACATCTCAGGTTATTCTCTCAATTTTTAATTATTCTTCCTGTTAATTACTTTCCACTGGAAGCAGATGGCAGGTATTGAGTAGTTCACCTGTAAAGGTAAGAGTGTGGCAATCCCTATCCTGCTCAGCTGTTGCCAGAGACACCTCTGGGCATGGGGAGGGGTCCTGCTGAGCTCAGCTGCCCTCCTTCTACCTGCAGAGATCACTCAGCCTAGCTCTTTACTTCAGGGAAAAGATATTTCAGAGTTTTTCACACATCTGATGTGTTCCCAGCATGAAGGGTTGCTTTTCTGCCACCCACACTTTCTGGAAAAGTCTTTCCTGCCCTTTCATTGCCCACAATGATCCCTCAGAAGGGCTGGCTGGAGAGAAGTGCTCCCACACGACTGGTGACATTTAAGCCGTGCGGCAGATCCCTTTGCGCACGAATCCTGCTCCCACCCAGCACAATAGCAGACTTGGTGGGTGCGGGATGAAGCCCAGTGTGACATTTTCTTCCACCCCACGCTCCTTTGCTGAGTGAAGCTTTTGTGAGATGGCAGAGGCCAGAAAACCCCTGTGGCTCCACCTGTTTCTTTGGGCTCCAGTCCCACGGTCAGCTGACCCTTCGCTGCAGTGGTGCTCATGTCCTCCTTGCCCCACCAGCAATGAAACCAGCCCCTGTACGCTCCATTCAGAGCGAAGAAAACTGCAATTAATTCAGGAAAAACATGACTTTTGGACAGGAGAATTTTGTTGAATGCTGTTGATAAGACATAATATCATCTTCCAATATATAATGAGGATGACATACTGTCATCCTCATTCCCATGGGGACCAGAACACAGCAGGAAAAATTACCTGAAGCAGGGAATGATTGGAAATTCATTAGAAAAATAGGTTTGGTTTCTATGAACTTCTATTTATAGAAAGGACTATCTTGGAACATCCCGATTTCAAAAGAGTTTTTATCAGAAAGGGTTCTTTGACTCAGGTGCAAATTTTTGGCCAAGACCAAAGCAAGTGTGACCTGCCTGTCCCAGAAAAGTCAGAAGAGCCAAGCTGTTGGGTGGGCTCCCTCTTTGCAGCAGGAAAGCACAAACATGCCAGCTGAATAGGCTTCCTTAAGTGCACCTGATCCCCTTGTTTTTAAGGATCTCCATTCTTTTCCATCATGGGAAATTTTATTTTCCAACGATGGGTAAGAATAGAAAAAGGAAAGAAAATTTGGGAAAATAGCTAAAAGAAGCCATTTTCTAGCTAGCTCAGATTTAAACTCATCTAAACTACCCCATTTAAACCTACCCCTTTCTGTATGATGACAAAAATAGAATCACAGCACGGTTTGAGTTGGGACATTTAAGATCATCCAGTTGGAACCCCCACCATGGGCAGGGACACCTTCCACTAGACCAGGTTGCTCAGAGCTCCATCCAACGTGGCCTTGAACACTTCCAGGGATGGGACATCCACAGCTCCTCTGGGCAACCCGTGCCAGTGGCACCACCCTCACAGTAAAGATTCTTTTCCTAATACCCAGTATAAACCCATTCTCTTTCAGTTTACAGCCATTCCCCTTTGTCCTGCCTTGTAGTCTCTCTCCATCCTTCTTGTAGGCTCCCTTCAGATACTGGAAGGCCACAATAAGGTCACCTGAAAGCTTTCTCTTTTCCAGGCTGAACAATCCCAATCCACTTTGCCCTTCCTCAGCTTCAGCTCAGGACTTTATGTTAGGCAAGCCTTTACCAAACTTTAGCAAAAGTCAACATCTTTCTGCTCTTCTGACCTGCCCATAGCAGTAAATACATCTGGCTTCAAAGGTAAAGGGATGCAAAAAAAAATCACAGAATCACAGAATAAGCTGAGTTGGAAGGGAGGCGT
Organism: Dicrurus megarhynchus; assembly: GCA_013399195.1. Classification (NCBI taxonomy): domain Eukaryota; kingdom Metazoa; phylum Chordata; class Aves; order Passeriformes; family Dicruridae; genus Dicrurus; species Dicrurus megarhynchus. The sequence goes on from VXAD01001742.1 coordinate 1,226,696, forward strand.
CAGGATCATCGAGTCCAACTCCTGGCCCTGCACAGCACCCCCCCCAAGAGTCACACCATGTGCCTGAGAGCATTGTCCAAACACGTCTTGAACTCAGGCTTGGTGCTGTGACCACTTCCCTGGAGAGCCGGTTCCAGTGCCCAGCCACCCTCTGGGTGAAGAAGTTTTTCCTGATACCCAACCTAAANGTTCCAGTCCCCAGCCACCCTCTGGGTGAAGAAGTTTTTCCTGATACCCAACCTAAACCTCCCCTGACACAGCTTCAGGCCATCCCCTCTGGTTCTTTCTCTGGTCATCAGAGAGATGTGATCAGTGCCTGCCCCTCCTCTTCCTCTCATGAGGAAGCTGCAGACTGTGATGAGGTCTCCCCTCAGCCTCCTCTTCTCCAGGCTGAACAGATCAAGTGCCCTCAGTCACTCCTCATAAAGCTTCCCCTCAAGGCCCCTCACCATCTTTGTGGCCCTCCTTTGGATGGCCTCTAACAGCTCAATGTCTTTTTTATACTGTAGCACCCAGAACTGCCCCCAGGACTTGAGCTGAGGCCACCCCAGTGCAGAGCAGACCAGGATAATCCCCTCCCTTGCCTGCCTGCTGATGCTGTGCCTGATGCACCCCAGGACATGCTTGGCTCTCCTCGCTGCCAGGGCACTGCTGACTCATGTTCAACTTTATGTCAACCAGGACCTAAATCCTCATTAAATTAACTTCTTCATGCATGCAACCTGTGGGAAATCACCAAATCTATGATAATGTGGCATAAAATTGTCATAGGAAGTTGTTTAGGATAAGTTGAAAAAAATTATTATACTTTATTACTGCTGTCATTCCAATACCAGCTAACAATCTTCATACTTCTATCACAAGTCAGTATCTCTTGTACATGCACTTTATATTTGAGTTGGTCAGTCTTGCTAGAAAAATACTCACTCCTCACCAAATCAGCATAAATGGTGATTTCAAAACTGAAACGAATGCAAACAAGCAAATGTCATTAACAAATGTCTCAGATATTACATATAACGTGCTATTTAAATGGACTACTTTATATCATGATTATTTGCTTGGTGAACTAATAGAAGTGCTTAACTACTTGTAGATCTCTGCTTATGCAGGAATCTTTTAAATGGAATTTATTGTAAAAAAAAAATAAACATTGTCCATAAAATGTTTGCAGAGGAACATTCACCATCGCCCCTTGAGCCACAAGCACTTAATTACTGTTAGAGATCTTTAGATAAAAAAACCAGTACAAGCCTGCTTCATGGCTCAACCTATGCCCATTTAGTTAAAAATCAATCCACACCCAAAGCATCACTGATAATTTTATCCTGGGAATAATCAGTGTTGATAATAGTGTCTGGAGCATGTTAAGGTGTTTCTGTTCCCTTGTATAATCATTTACCTATAAAAGTCCACACTACCTTTGCCGGCAGGCATAAAGCATGTGCAACCTAATAGTCACCATGTAAGACAGGAAAAAGCATCTCCTGGGAGGAGGAGATCAGGTTCCTAATGCTTATGTCACTGTTACTCTTCTCTCGTGTATCTATTAGACAAGTCACAGCCTAAACTTCTCATCTGTGCTGCACACTGGCTTCAGAGCTGGAATTAACATGCTCATTTGAAGAGACTTAATTTACTTCAGCTCCTAAGTTTTTCTTCTCCACCTGGTAGAACTAGGAATGGAAACTAACAGTATTATTTATAAAAACCCTACACACATGCACATCCACGAAACTGATCCTCTAGGAAACCTCCTCCTGTGATACAAATCATACTGCCCTTTCACTCTCTGCTGCTCTTCTCCGTTCATGCTTCCTTTTTCCTCCATAAAAACAAAGAAGTTTTTACCCACCCAACATACTTTATGCACTCATTGAAAGCTTCTCTTCTCAAGGCCTGTGCATATTGAGTTGGCACACTACCAAAACCTGCTAACAAATGGCAGATTAAGTGGAAACACAGAAAAGAATTTCAAGCATGTATTATACTTGCTTGGGGTTCAGCGTGCAACTTCAAGACGAGGGCTGCCCTCTAAACAGGCAGGCCTGGGAATTCAGCTGCAAAAGAATTACAGATGCAAGGAAAATACTTTTTCTCTGAGAAGGAAACTTGATGATATTCTGCAGTCTTCAGTAGGCTAAGTTCAGTGTGTGCTGGGGAACAGCTCGGCAGGGTCTGTGTTTTCTCGAGACCTCACTTTCCATCTCCAGCACTGTTCTCTGAGGCATTAATAGCAAATTAAGTAAAATTTTTCATATGTCAGCCTCTTACAGATGTAGGAGCAGATTTTAATCCTTCTCAATCACAGTCAAAACAGCCCCTCTATACCCATCAACTGTCTTGCCTTCATATACAAGAATAATGAGGCACTTCATTCAGTTCTGCAGGTCATAGACAGTCATCGGCTGGACAATGAAATTTCAAGTGCCATGCCTGTATATAATTTAGTTACTTGTGTTTTCTTGATCAGCCTTATTTTGGCTGCATGGCTATCTTTCTCACAGTTTAAAGTTCTGGTTTCAAAGGAGCTCTCTTTGCAGCATCAAAGCAAATATCCTCAGGATGCAATTTCCAAACCCACCTAGCATGCCTGACCTTGCTGCCAATGATTACACTGGCAAAATTACCACCAACTCCAGTGGGCGCAGGTGAAACAGTCCTGAACTTCAGCACCACAATTCTGCCTGTGTTATCTGAGATTTCCTTTTCTTTCCACAACTGGAATGTTTGCACAGGGTGTACAGTGGGAAGAGACTCTCCCACTCCTGATTACACTGAACTTGCTGCAGACATTCTTAGGAAAAAACAAACAACAAAACACCTTGCTCACGTTACTCTAGAGGAAATGGCCTCAAGTTGTGCCAGCAGAGGTTTACAGCAGATGTTTAGGAAAACTTGTTCCACCAAAAGGCTTGTCAAGCACTGGAACAGGCTGCCCAGGGAAGCGGTGGAGTCACCATTCCTTGAGGTTTTTAAAAGACATAAAAATGTGGCACTTAGGGACATGGCTTAGTGGTGGACCTGGCATTGTTAGGTTTACAGTTGGTCTTGATGATCTTAAATATCTTTTCCAGCCTAAATGGTTCTGTGATTCTATGAAAAGTTCTCAGCCTACACTTTGACAAAGCAGTTGAGAACACAGGATCAGTGGATGGGAAATATGTTCTATAAATCAGGACTGATATTCTCAAGCCCACACGACGTAGTGTGCACACTGAGAGGTCAGGAAAGTTGTACAGGCAGCAATTTCAAAATGAAAAACTTTCCGCATCCAGTGTTTCTCTAAAAACTGTGGCTCTCACTGTTGGCCTCAAAGGAACTTTTTTCAAACTGCATCAACTAAAAGAAAGAGAAGATATACTGACCTCAGTTATGACCTTATACTGACTGGTTCACATTCCTCAATAGTTTATTTACCCTAAAGTTCATAAAAACAGTGTGGCTTTTCGGTCTAATAGGTTATTTTCAGCCCTAACTAATCAGAGACTGGTTTTGGAACTGCAAGAGTCATACAAAAGCTAAGATGGATTATCAGCATCTAAATGTATAAAGTAATTAGGCCAATGAAAAAACAAAAACAATACACCAAAACAAAAACTTCCAACAGGTGGGAGCAGAAGAAAATTGAAGGAAAATAAACAGCACCAAGGATTTTAATAAATCTGTATCTGAATGTCTTTACAAATAAGTAGCTGAAATGAGATTGAAAGTGCAACCCAATACAGTACAAATACAAGAATGTCTGCATTGAAATTCCATAACTTTTCTTTATTCACTGTGATACATTCAAACAAAAGTGCTCCAGATAACAGCCATAGAGTAAAGGAAATTAAAATAAAAAGTCAGAAAAAGACCATCAGATACATATGGTGATTATTCATATTTCAAAGCATTAGTAACTGCTTGTATCTGAGTGCACCAAAAACCCACATGAGAGTCCACATTTTTGTACACTGCTTCTATAAAAATAATAATCATAGGCAGCTCCAGCAAAAAAGTTTGTCAGAACTAGAGCCAAAGCCACCACAAAGATAAAGCACCATCAGGCATATGTTTACAAATGCCATAGTAATTAGTAGAGTGTAAAAAAAGGCTTAGCTGTATTAACATTTTCCTTGTATTGGTATAGCATAGGGAAGCTCTGTTTGGATTCATTCCTTCCCAGCTTTGATATTTCTCACCAGGGACTTGCACTTGCCCCACGACACCAAGCACCATGGGCAACTTGGGAAGCTTCAGGAGACAGTGAGAGATGGATGGAAGAGAAACCGGAACCAGAGGCAGTGTCTCTCCTCCTATGTCAAAAAATAACCTTGGCACAGCAGCACATCCTTAGCCTTGTTACTGAAATACAGTGGCACAATCCATCTGAGAAAGGCTGTTTTTACAGACCATGTTGACTTCCCAATGCTGTTTGCTGAGCTACAGTATTTGGCTGCACTGTTTTCACCTAAAAAAGACAGTTATTGTTTTAAACTCTGATTCTTCTATAGTAAAAATATAAGTCACTGTTATCTGTAAGAGACAGCAGAGGATCACTTCACAGCAAACTCAGGCTGCATCCTATAAAGTGGTTCTATTCCAGCTGCAGAATTACTGAACTGTGCATTTGCCAAGAATTATTTGTAACTCAACAGTTAGATGGGGAGGAGGATTCCTACCCCGAAAACACAAGGAACATTACTCAAGATGCCCAAATGACACTGTCAAAGGGATATGGCTGAGAGACACTTATAAGTCTAGGGTCCTCCTACGTGGTGTATTATTAGGTAGAACAGCAAGGGTCTTCAACAAATAGGGGGAAAAATTGGTAGAACCCTTGTCCTGCTCTCTCCTTTACCAGCTCTGCAGGCAGCAATTCAGATAGACAGCAAGACCAAAGACAGGCTTCCCCTCTGAAAATCTGAGCTGCTGACGTGAGATTTTCCTTAAAAGACCTAAGTAGATCATAAACAGAAAAGCCCCTTTCCCAACACGCCTTCTGGTATATTCATAGGGATTCTGCTCCTTCATAGGTCCCAGCTCCTATAAAGATTTAACCCCATGTGCAATCTGTGTTTCCCAAAGCAGGATGTAATGGCACTGATCATACGACCAACATCATCTTCACAGTCAAATCCTTTCAATATCGAGGTCTGTTTGCTCAAAAAGCATTTTTCTTAACTATGTTACTAATAAAGTCTCAAATCACTCAGGCTGAAAAGAAGTTAGAAGTGTTATGTGGTTATTTACCCTTCACGCTATTTGTGTGGCATTCATCTCCCACGGCGCATGCCTTGCCCTTTTCACACTCCCTTTTCTCATGCAGGAACACAAAGCTGTAATGTTTGGGTTGCAAACACCATTAAATGCCCCTTTTCAGCCCCCAACAGCATAGAAATATTTTCTTTTAAAAGTTCAGATCAAAGCATTTCTACTAATCCTAGGATTTATTAAAACAAACATTGTAGGCATGAGATAGTCAACAGCGTCCCTTTTACAAGATTCTTTGGAGACGGTTCTGTTTTCATACTGTTTACTGATCCGCCCCTACTTAATCTTCAGTTGCTCAGCTGCAAATTCAGCAAGTCCACCTGCTCCTTCCCCACTCAGCAGACGTTCCTTTCTCCCCAGTTTCAGGCTGTAACGATAGCACCACACAGTCCCTGTCCTAAGAACAGGGTGGCTGGTTTGAAAAGCTACATATCACCTCCCGATGTTACACCGTCACATGCATTTGCAGCACAAGTCTAGCCTTTCCTCAGATGAGTAGCTAAAACCAGTCATTAAGTGCTTTCAAGGAGTTTCATTGTCTTTATCCTTCCCTGCAGTCAAGGTAGTTGCCTTTGATCCAGTAACAGATCTGTGCGTACTTGAGAGGTGTAATGCGAACCGCTACATTGAAATCCTGTGGGGTGCCATTCATGTCCACCCACTGATGGCCTGAAAATATACCAATAATTTTACGCTCCCATTTGTGATTCTGCCTCTTCCACATCCTCACATACACCCCAGATCCACTGGCACCCGGCTGGGCATCGCACTGCTGGTACAACAGGTCGTACGTTTCATCTTTGACATCGCAGAAACGGTAAACCAGGTTTCCGGGACGGTCATTGTCGTAGCCAGAGAAGTGAATCCTCCCTCCAGGCAAGTGTCTTGCTGGTGGGCTCACACCTATCTTCATAAACTTTCTTTTGTGTGGCTTCTTCAGCTCCAGGAGGGCATAGTCATAATCCATGCCAATGTCATTGGCATTGCCTTTGATCCATCCTTTGGGGACATGCGTCCGTTTCACTCGGATCCACTGGAATTTCATTTTCTCAGGCATTGCCGAGTTGGTGATATTGGACCCTTTGCTGCCATCTTTATGTTTGGGCTTTAGGAACCCCACCCGCAGTTTCTGAGCTCCTTTGACGTAACTCTTTCCGTCATGGATACAATGAGCGGCAGTAAGAACATGCTTTTCAGCCACCAGCGTCCCTGTGCAACCTGTAGAGAGCTTCACCGATGTGGAGAATGGGTAATTCAACAAGAAGTCTTTCCCAAAAATGCTAAACCTGCTGTCATAGCCATAGATCTGCCTCTTAGTTCGAGATCTGCCTCGAGACCCATCGCCGCCGTTGCTCAGAATATATATGCCCACTTCAGTTTCAGTGAGGCTACCATTAGCGTACAAGGTTTCGTAGGACAGGTAGTTCTTCACTTCTTCGTAGGTGGGCAGCGGAGAACTTTTGTGGCATGCTGGGCCACACGGAGATACCACTTCCAGTCTGGCTTCAGCATCAAACTGTGGTTTGTCCAAGTTCAGGGTAGACTGCGGCAGGATAACAGGAACTCTGTAAGACGGCCAAGTTGGCTTCCAGTGAGGACTGGAAGGCATCACATCTTTAGCAGCACACAAAAGGAGGATTAAAGTGGACAAGGCTGCCATTCTGAATGCCGGTCTGTGGAAAGCAAAAGCAAGTACAGTTATTCACCCAAACTTGTTGCAAGATTATCCCACCTTGCTAAGTAATGGCTTGCTAACCGAGTATAAATATAAAAAAGGTCAAGAGATTTGAATGGAGTTAACTAACATTAGGTAGCTCAGATTTCTCAGTGTCAAACTAATGCCCTAGCCTGTGTCTTGAATTGAGTGTCCCAGGTTAACACTGAAATACAGGACATTTAACCCTTAGGTGTGCTGAGCCACCAACTCCCAGCTGACATCAGTGGCAAGTTAGAGTACTTGTCTTCACACGGCTTAAAGAAAATTCAGATTCTGTTTAAATCCATCACCAGAGCTCCTGCAAAGAGTAAATGTGTCTGTCTTCAGCTAGATTAGAACGCTCTCTGAAAGCTCCCCACTACTCTCTGACTCCGCTGAGGGATGTCCTTAAATCTCTTCACAGCATTTGCTGTCTCAGCCAGACACATCAGGCTGATGGTAGGGACAGGTGGGGGGACAAAGAAGGTGACCTGTCAGGGGCTGGGTTGCAGAATATGACCACAGGGGAGACTGCTTCCCCTTGCAACTCACACCGGACAAAGGTTCTGCTCCACGTGGCATTGGCTCTCCCCGAGGCTTACATGAGAAAGGGTGATATGATTACACATAGGCAGCTAATGAAGGAAGATTACAATTCTTGAGGGAATTTTCAGTTAACACACTGGCTTATTGCTTTATAAACTCAATTAATTAGAAATGCAAACCAACCCCCTCTGAGCACAGGGAGGCAAATGCGACTGTAAATGTGTTTATGAACCGCAGGCAGAGTGCCTGAGACTGCAGAGAACAGCGTGCACTAGTACTGCATCAAAAAAATGTGTAACTTCAGTTTATTTGAAAATTAGCCATACAGCTGAATCGCTGCAGGAGGCACCGTGCCCTGGGCAAGAAGGCAAGCAGGATCTCCCTCACACAAAGATTATTCAAACAAAAGTTCACAATTATGTTGAGCTTACACATATTTAAAACCCTGCTGAGGTTACACTGATCACAACTGCAGGATCATTCCTGAAATGCCTCAAACGAGTAAAGCAAAGCAAAACACACAGGAAATGACCACGGCTATCTAAGAATATAAAAGAAAAATCCTTCTCTCCAATGCTTTTTGTAGGAATATTCCACCCCTAAGTTGCACCAAAAAAGACTTTGAAAGGCTGCTGAAGTCCAGTGGTGTTCAACTCAAAAATTGGGCCCAGATTCTTAGATTTTTGGTACCATTCTCTTCAGGAATGGAGGCTGTCATTAAAGCACAAAATGTTTAAAACATCAATTGACTCATGCAGGATACCAAAAAACTTTAAGTCCAAAAAACAGACATAGATGAACACAACTGGTGCTACTGATACACACAGAGGCAGGTACTGACTCTTCCAGAATTGACCACACATTCTGTTGGCAATTTTTTCATTAACAAACAGGACATCTTTAAAGTAACATACTTTTTTTCTAGGTTGGGCTCTACTGAATGTGATGCTTTATACCTAGCAGATGACTCATGCTGGCAAATACAAGTCATTTTAAACATTAATCAGAATTGCATCATTTTGGATGTCCCAAAATCGGAAAATACTTGGTATTCAAGGAAAACCACCAGCTCCTCTGACTCCTTCCACAGCAAATTTTAATATTGGATGTGGCTGCATTTTGCAAGCTATGAAATGAGAGAGTTTCACATTGGTGTAAGGATGAACACCTGCTGAATTATCAAATACATTGTTACATAACAGTGACTAGGAAGAAAAAAAAAAAAGAAGGCAACAGGGCCAAGTGATACCAGTCCATCCCCACAAAGATAATAAACACTGGCACAAGTCAACTGCTAGCTGTCCTGCTTGTGTCAGTGAGGGCTGCATGCACCAGTGCTTACTGGCTAGAAGGTGAGAACAGGCTAAATCATGGTTACACTGCATATCAGACCAATTCCATCCATCATTTAAGAGCACGTTTGCACTCATTTCCTTCATGCCAAAATTATTCCCACACAATACATTTGAAGCTTTCCTGACACACAGAATCTCTCTAAATTGCACCAATCATGCCACTTCTTGGAGCTAAAACCCATTGATGCTAACTGAGCCTCTGCTGGCCCTTGGCTGGTTTATTTAGCTGGCAGGGGAAAATTGGAAGCGTCTTGTCAGTTGTTATTTCCACAAGCAGCCAGATTCCCTCGTGCCTGTCAGCACGGCGACCCGCTGAAGGGATTGTGTGCCCAACAGCTCCTCCGCTTCCTCCGAGATTATCATCCGGCCTGAGAAGAGAGATTACCTCTCCCTGCAACCTGCTCTCCCGTATGTCCCCACCATCACCACCACAGCACCGCCAGCACTCGGAAGGGCAGCTTTAGACAGCAGAGGGCAGCCGCCCTATGAAGACAACAAGACAGGAGATGGGACTCGAGCTGGTCCCAGAAAAAAGGCTTCAGAAGATGGTATTTGTGTCCGTGCTGTGCTGTGAAAAGTGGTACTTACTCCACCTTACGTCTCTGAGCAAGCCTTCCGAACCCCCTCCCCTGCTGCTTCTGTGCTGTGATCACATTGCAGCTCTAGGGCATAAAAAAGCCTTCTCATCAGTTACAGAACTTTTTTATTACTTAAAATGTGATTTAAACCTGACAATAAAATCCAGTTGTGAGTGTAGAAGCTAAACAGTGCTCACAAACCCAGGCATTTACTGAAGTCTTCATAGTTATATCCCATCTGGAGACATAACTGGGTAGAAACAAATAGAATAAATATGTCTTATTTATAAAACACTGCAAATGAGTGCATAGTATCTCTTTCAGTGTAAATCCTTCCTCTTAAAAATGAAGGAATTGAAAAAGCAGTCTACATTTAAAGAGAGACCTTCCAGTAAGGCTCTTCTTTCCTTTTACTTTCTCTTTTCGTTTTCATTTGAAACAAAACCAAAAAGCTGCAAAAAACCCCAGGGTTAAAACTCTCTGTTCTCAGCTACTTACTCATGGCTGACCGTGAGAGGTGTTCTCAAATTGAACAAACTGGTAAGAAGTGAGCACTTCCCTGCAACGGCTATCACAGAGCGGCACTGAATGAATTACGATGTGCTGCTCTACTGTAGCTCTGCTCTTCTGTTTCTATTTAAACTGTGTCATAAACTCAATCCACCCTTTGACTCAGCACAAAGCCCTGCTCTGACATCCAGCCTAGGAACCCCCTAGAAGCGGTTTGTACATAATCACACTCACTAATGGCATTAAAATTGTTTAGAGAATGGAAACAGTGACAGCTACCCCGAGGCTCCCCACGCCGCTAAAATACTTTACAGACACATTTTCCTGCTTGCTATGGGCATTCACACCCCAAGATAGATGCTGCTGAAAGAAAACTGCCTTGTTCAGGATGGACACGAATAATTTTCTAATAAGCAAGTAATTTTTCTGCAAGAGTTTACTACTTCAGGGGTTGGTTCTTGTAATAGATGGTTAAATAACAATAAATCTTGGATCATCTAGTATGAAAGCCCATGAACTGAACAGTCTACATTACATTTTGAAACGAAGAAAGTTTTTCCACAGTGCTAGAAGCCAGAAAGATTAACATACCAAAAAAAATGAAGAGAGAAAACCAAGACAGCGAGAGAGAAAAACCTGCCTGAAACCAAATTATAAAGGAGAACTAAATCACTGTCAGTGCTGTGCCAAAATACCTCTGCTGTTTTTCCTGGTCACAGAACTTGTTAAAACACAGCAAAAATAATGGAGTTGCACTTTAATAACTACAGAAGCCTTATTGCCATTAAAAATTTAACAACTCTATTACCCTGCCTGAGATGCCGGGGGTGGTGTGAGGGTTACACTGCCTTACCTGTTTGACTGCGGGCTGTAGGAAGAGATGCCTCGGAAAACCTGAAACTAACTTTGATACTGGCAGGCCACGGGTGTGTCTATTAACATACACACCGGGCACAGTGGTTGTTTCGGCACGTGTGTCACTGACATGCACATACAGAGAAAAGGGAGCACAGTATGTGTTTCCATTTAGTTCAATTCCTAGGACTGCCTCCTTTCACCCTCCTTTTTTCCTTCTTTCTCTTTCCCTGCATGTCAAGCAGCTTCGGTATCACGGTACAAGAGCAAACTGCATTACAAGCAGACAGTGATGGTCAGTTTGAATAAAGGGGTAAGCTGTAGGAAGGACCTGCATCCTCAAGGCTTCCAAACCACCTGAGTGACGGGGCAGCTGCACAAGCTGGGTCCCGGTGGGACCTCACCAACCCCTCGGATCTCGCTCGGGGCAGGAGGCAAAAAACAACTGCCCCAGGCTATAGCAGCCGCTTCACTGAAGAGCTCGTGTCACGCATGTCTTAAAAAGCCACCCCAAAAATACTAAGGTTCCCAGACACAGTGATGAATCCAAGTATAGGACCGCAGCGTACCTTCAGACGCCTCCCAAGCGTGAAAAGCAGCAAAGGCGAATTTTACCCCAGCTGCTCCCTCACCCGCCATCCTTTCAGAGTTGGTCACCGGCAGCGGCGGACCCGCAGCAGGGACCGGCGGGGAGCAGCCGCCTTCGCCCTTTTGTCGCCGGCGCCGCCGGGGAGGCGGCGCCCGGTGCGCTCCGGTGGATGCGAGCGGGGTTAAACATTAAGCCCTGCGCTCGGCCCCGGCCGGGACAGCGGCTCCCGCCGCCCGGTGCCCGCACGGCCCGGCGCCCTCAGCAGGTGAGGCACCGGCCCGGGGCAGCGCGGGGCGANCAGTGCGTCCTGCGCCGCGTCACCCCCTTTTTTATTCCTTTGCTGCTATTTTCATTTATTTCCCGAGAGAAAACAAGAGTTTTCCCCGTCCTTGTTTTTATTCGCTGTGTTCTGGCACTACGGGCAGGTCAGGGGCTGCCGTCTCGGTGCGAAATTTTGGGGTGCAGCCCGTGGCACCTCTGCAGCCCCGAGGGCAACAGGCTCTTTGTCCCCAGTGTCTGGGTACCCAGATCCCTTTTCAGAGGGTCCCCAGGAGTGGGGTGAACCCCCGCGGTCCCTCCTGCTTCCGCAGGGCATCAGCTGCAGGAGCTCTGCGGTCAGTCACCCGTGTTGCCTCATCAAGCGGACATTTAAATTTAATTGTCCGACACATTGTTTGCATGGGTTTTAATTACTCATCCTTCCTGAATCCTTATAATGATATTTGGCAAGAAAAGAGGAAACCAGGGCCAAGAAGGCAAAAATCCTGCAATGTTTTAACTCCACAAAAAAAAGTCACAAAAGAAAAAGTTTTTTCAAAATTCCCAGCTGAGCACCATTATTCTAGAAAGGAAATATAAATTTCATAAGAATCAATTGATTTGCAGCCTTCTACTGACCTCTCCACCCTGCTGCTGCCTCTATAAAGGATGAGGAGAGCCTGAAGCAAAGCAAAACCTTTGCATCACCCATGGACAATCTGTGAAGAGCCGAAATATGACAGGATCTTACATTCTCAGACACGATTTTTCTAATTTGCATTTGCTTGGCCCTAGCACCATCCTCATCTGGATCTGTGGAAAGATTTTACCAAATGAGTGGAAAAAGTACGTACTACATTAAAAAAAAAAAAAAAAGTAACGACTCTGACAAGTCTTTTTCAACTATGAATTGTTAGAAGAGAGCTGCAGTGTGAGGAAGAGGTCCTCAGTGGTAAAGGACAAACGCCTCCAGCAGAAACACAGCTAGAGAATGCAACGGGTGTTGGGGAAGGAAACAGTGCAGCTGCTCTTGGGCCATGAGGGAATGACCACGCAACAGTGAGGCAGATCCCTGGAGTATCAGCAGGCAGCAGACAAGTCAGGCTCTGCCTGCAATGCCGTACTAACCATAGATCCCTTCCTGATCTGACTCTGTGTCTAATCACGTCCCGAAAAGATGTGCAGTCCCACTGCTCAGAGGCTTTGCCCTGTACACACACATCTGCTGATGTGCATGGATGGAAGGGCTGGCCCATGCCTTGCAGGGATGAAAATGTTGTGAGGGTTGGTTAGAGTGGGTCTCAGGGCTGCAGCAGTGGTCCAGGTGGGTTCTTGCTTTCCATGGACATGCAGCCTCTTGTGTTGCAGCTGCCATATGTGCTCCAGGGCCTTCCAGACACAAATTCAAATAGACACAATCCTAGATGATATGATGCTGATAGAAGTTTTTGCAGCAGACAGGGAGACAGAGATACAGAGATGCTAAGATGTATGTGGTGGGACTCACCTCACTTAATTACAGGGGTCTGGGTTTCCCTGGACTATCCATGATACAATACAGGACTGCAAACCTTCTCTGCCTGGAGCAACAGCAGTGGAAATTATCCTTGCCTGTGGCAGGGTGTTTGGAACTCGAAGATCTTTGAGATCACTTCCAACCCAAACCATTCTATGGTGATGTGATTCCATGAATGTGGATTCCAAGGCTTGGTGTCTACAGGCCCCCTCCTGAGAATGAAACCTTAAAGAATGTGTTGGGCAAAACTTTCATGACAAAAGGAGTGGAGAAGAATGTTTAGTTTGAAATTTAGTTATGAGACATTTTGTTGCCATAAAACTTCTGATTTTTATTATTTTCAGGGTATACATTAAACCACAAGCTCAGAAAAGACAGTTTGGCCTGTCTTTAGAAATAATGAACTACTGTCCTGTTCTATTGAGCATTGGTAGACAAAATCTGATGTTTTAACTTTCTAATTCAAAAGAGGAAAAAATTACCAAATATAGATTTCTTTTTCCCCTATGTGTATAATTCTTAAGAAGCAAGAGCTCTGGTGAAATTGGGCTGCACAAGTTTTTTTTAAAAGAGAGTGAAGTCCAAGATCTGCATGTTACTGTGAGCCATTGTTGAGGCAAAGAGCAGTAAGTGACAACGTACATAAGGGTGAAGAGGTATTAGCTGTACTATATTGTCAAGTGATAACACACACGCTGACTTTTCAGCACCCTGTGAGTAAGCTGAAAATGAAACAGTCTACAGGTGGGAGCCCTAATGAATGGCACTGTCAGGAGATAATTTCTCATGGTTGAAGAAATCTTTTATTCTGCGGGGAAGTGAAGTAACCTGGCATTGTGGACCTGTGCCAGATTCCGCTGCAGACAATGAAGTGATTTCAGAGACCACTGAGTCTGGAAGGAAGAATGACAATGCACAGTTGGCTCAAATGAGTCTCCCCATTGCTCACTGCTGATGCAATGCAGAAGAAAAGTCCTTGGAGTTCCCCACTGCAATGGCAGCTCTCCAGCCGGCTCCCTCTACTTTCCCTGGGACACAGACCCCTGCTCACTCATGCCCTGTTTCCTGAAGTGCTTTTTAACTGTGAGAGAAAATTAAAGGTGAAGACACTTTCTATCCCTTTAAAAACAGTCTGTTTTGAAGGCAAGAATGATGCGGACTGGGGCTTTGGAGAAGCAGTTCCTTTCCTCATCCCTGCCCCTACTTAAGTTCAGGATTTCAGGAAGGCTCTGGTGCCCCAGTTCCCAAATCTGTGCAACAAGTGTGAGAGCATATCCTTTCTCAGTGAAGTGGTATGATGATAATTACAGTGGTGACTCTCCCGTGACTGGGTGCTGTGCTGATGGGAAGGGGAAGGCCAGACATCCACCTCAGATGTGCTGCACCACAAGATGATACCGCTAGGAGAGAAGGAACTCTTCCTCAGGTTTTTCAAGACTGTGGATGCAAGGGTGGTGGGGGAGGTACTTATTCCTAGTTCCCAGAAGCAAAATGCTTTTACTGTCACCTCTGAAGGGAAGCACGTGAGGACTGGGAACCTGAGTTGTTTAGTTTATGGAAAAGATTGCCAAGTGGGAAAACTGACAGCTGAATGTATACAATATCCTTCCTGTGTTGGCAAAAATCTTGTCATCAGCAAGAGTGATACTGTGGAGCAGCATGGAGGAGGACTGTAGCCTCAGGGGATTCCACTGATGAATAAAGACAACTAAAAACTAGTCATGACCCTTCTAGGTTCCTTTTGCAGGTCTTAAGGGGCTACCTCAGAGGGCAATTAATTACATCCTAAAATGAGATGTAAGTTAGGCCGGACAATCGTTCCTTAAAAGCACTCATTTTATTCTGCTGTCTGTCATGAGAGCTTAAATCTAACTTTTTGGTGCCTACAGTTACATGAAGTGAAGTCCACTCAGGGTGTCTGTCTTCTTCCTGGGTGGATAGGGATATTTGAGCATCCAGTTGAAAATCACTCAGACAGGGGAAGGTTTCTACCACACAGGTCCACCTGCAGACATAACTGTGCAAATAAAGGGCTTTGCCTGAGAAAACTCAAGCTTTACAGAAAGTTTCTAAATCTATTGGAAAACTAATCTGGTACTATATGGGAAACACAAGAGGTAACAGTGGACTGAAAATACAGTACATTTAGGAATAATTTTGTAGCTGTTTTCCCCACACCAGAATTCTCAACTTAAAGGCTTAATGGGATTATCTGTATCTGTCAGACGTGGTAGGGGATTCTCTAAATAGAGTATATTATGTAGAAAGTTTTGATCAAACTATGAGGTGCATAGGAGGAAGAAAAAGAGGATTAATATTTTGAATTCAGCCTGTTTTAAAATTCACGGCTACATATATTATATATGCTCCTAACTATAGAGAATTCCTACTATTCATGTTATTGAGAACATTTTCTGATGAGTGATATTTAAACTAACAGTCCCTCTTTAATTTCATGATAGTGAAAACTTGTTGAGACAAAACAGGCATCTGGATTTGCTCCAGCAAGACTGAAATTCTTTTAAGACACTGCATCTTCACCATTTGAATAAACAGCATATCACTACAGTGAAGTAATCCCAAAATGACACCTTAAAAATAAAACACCCACTGCAACTGCACTCTCTGAGAACTTCAGGAATTTCCTGAAAAAGGGAATCTTCAGTGTTATGCAAAATTGGATTGAATTCATCATTACTGTTTTTGTTTTCATGCCAACCTGTGTCTATCTGCTGGGTTTAGATTCTGCTGGTGGTGTCACTTCTCCATCTGGCAGTTTCGAATCCACTATGTGCTCATTTACAAATAGTGAGCTGTAACATTTTCTAAGTGCTGTATGTGACCATGAAGCTACTGTATACTCACAAGGTCGTTGAGTGTATCAGTAGACATCTTTTCCATGTTGGAGATAATACTCACCTCATGCCCAGCTTGTTTAAAGAGAATCAAATTCAAATAAGGGAATTAAAGACAATCCCTTATTCAATGCACACAGCAAAACAGAAGGTTCTCCCCGCAGTGAGAGCCCACCCTGCAGAGCAGGGACAGGCCTTTCCTTTCTACAGCCAGAATTGGTGGCATTTCTAATGAGATGCTTGAGCTCATACTAGTTTTGACACCTGGTCATCTTGCAGCAGCATGAAGGCACCTTGAAGTCAGCAGTGTGACTCTGAGGGACTGCATCGTATTTCAGACTATGTTCTAGCTATGGGCTAAACAAGGTGGTGTTCTTGTCAAAATCATCCTGCAATGGATGTAGGCCCTGTGGGGACATCAAAGTCAGGTCTATCTGCCCATCTTACGGAGGCAAAGAAAAAGGAAAACCAATCAGGGTTTGGGACTATTTTATTGAGTGGTTCTGTCTCAATTTCTTGGTCAAATAAGCTTTTGCTGGTAGAATTTCTGTGCGTCCACATGACGTCGCATGGATCAGTGCTTCTAAGGGAAATTCTAAGTGCTTCTAAGTGCTTCTGAGGGTCCACGGCATGCAGGAGCGCTGTTTATCCATCAAAGCCAGCACATGAAACCATCTGAAAGCAGCTTCTGGTCTGAAATGTGAAGAGGAGTCATAGTAGAACCAGGAGAGGCCAGTTATGATTAGCTCGGGAACAAGTAAACAAAATCAGCCTTGGCTAATTTTAGCCATCTAAAAATTACATCAGTAGCCTAGGGAAGGCCGTCTTTAAGTAGAGGAGAGGAGGCAATTCAGCCCACCCATGTTAAATGCTGATGTTATTATGGAGTTATAGTCTGGAATTATTTTCTCTTGGGCATCAATAGAGGCAGCCTAGACAGCTTGTGTGGAGTGGACATTTGACTCTCAAAGTTAGATGGCAGTATACTATTCAGAGTTAAGTGCTCCTCACCAAAATTGCTCTTGGGGGGCTCTTGTTCACATCTTGTCAAGATGAACTTTGGTTGTTTTCCAAATCTAGTGCATCCAACCATAAAAAGAATGATGATTTTTCTCCCAAATAGGCAACCTGTTTCACTAACCTATGATCCTTTTCCTTCCTGTGTGACAGATGACATCTTTCATTTGCAAGGTACTAATTGCAATTTTATGCTTCTCAGCTGTGACTGCAGCTGCAGGACTGTATTTAGTTCTGGCTACCTAGCTCCATGTGAGACATAGACAAATTGGAGGTAAATAAGAAAAAACAGTACATTAAAGGTGAAGAAAGAAAACTTTCATGGTTTATCATAGGATGAATCTAACAGTCTGCAGTGCAGAGTATATAGAACCCTAAGGAGGAATTATTTCACGTGGCACTAAGGAGTACAATGACAAGAGTTTAATGCGATGAGATTAGAAAAGACATATTTGGGCTAAACATCACCAGAAAAATCCCTGACTGTGCGAATTGGTTGCGAAATAGTATCCCAGGGGATTTCTGCCCCTTGACCCCCGGATATATAAACTGTGTGAGGCAAAACATTAGGAAGGGGAAACTATCCTGAATATCATGTAGCAGTTTAGGCAATCCAATAGATCTTTCCCAGCACTAATTACTACCATCTACAGATCAAAGCCTAGAAGATAGGCAAACCATTTGATGATATGTCTTGCAGAGATGTATCCCATGAGGAATATTTATAGCAAGTCTTATAATTTATTTGTGACATAGTTTGCCTTTGAGTGCATTTCAAAGCTCAGAGATGACTATGTGAAAATAACCCTGTGCTGCTCCATACGATGAACCAGGTACTTACTGGTGGTCTGTAAATATTTCCTCTCTATCTCCAAAATGTCAAATATATGCTCCCAGCCTATACTCTTTCATTTAACCTGGGTTCCCTTTGGAACCAAAGAGAGATTTAAGTCGAAAAATTTAGTTTTTACTGACAGCTTCACACAAGACAAATCAGATAAAGATATAGACACTACAAACCCAAGTCTGGCAGCAGGTCTGCACCAGGAGCTGAATCATGCATCAAACCTGTAAATATAATTTAGAATTTCACATTACTTTCTAATTCTCATTGAAAATATGAACTAAGACAAGCAGAGTGTAGGTATCTACCTACATTTATCAATAGCCTAAGGCAGTAAGTCTGAGAGGCATCCTGAACAACTCCATGGCAACATTCCATGGCCACCTTGGCAGGAGACTTCCTGGGACAGAAAAGGAGTGAGCAGCACACTCAACAAAGACATCTACACAGATACACCTGGAATGGCAGTTCAGCTGCTCTCAGGAGAAGTAAAGGTCCTTAAACTGCCCTCACCCTAGTTTATTAGTAGGAAGATCCCATATAACTACTGACTGGAGTAGTGGACCTGGACCACGAGAAAAGATGCCATTCAGAAGTACCTTAGGTGCTGCAAAACACTTTGGTGTTTCACTTGATAGTCAAGTTACCCACTTGAAGAGGGTTTTATAGCTGGGATGAAGCATGGAGATCCAGCCTGACATACTGCATTACCCATGGAGTTCTCTGCCCTGGTTGCTAATCTTGTTTCTAGCTAGAAAGACATTTTAAAGAACAGTCAGTCTTGAGCTAAAAATTAACACAGTGTAGGTGTACATTACAGCCTTTAGTTCATCATTGTCTAGTTATTTCTATTTATACTTCAGCTGTTAGCAAGATATCTTAAGGTCAAAGGCCCCAAAAGTCCTAGTGTACTGTATCAGTATATATATGGAATATATATATATACACTATGTATCAGTACTGTTATTCTAAAACTTGCACTTTCATCGAAAGCTGAATTATACTTTGACAAAATCTGTTTCCATAAATATTAATTATATTACTTTGATCCTTTGTGAAATATATTGTCAATCTGATTATGTGATCTGAGATTGAAATCAAGTGGAAAAGCCCGCAGTTATCTGGGTAATTCCATATATCCTATTCAAATACTCATTTCACCCTCATTTTCTGCCAAACTTCTACAGTTTTCCTTCTGCTTTAGGACTAATTGAAAACTGACAGTAATGGTCAAGAGATCTTGAAAAGTTTCTGGAAACTTCTGATTTTAAAATGTCTAATTTTAGAAATGGCTGCGAGCAACAATATTTAATTCTTGGAACTATACCTGTGTTAACTGGCAATGCTAATACATATTTTCTGTGTTGATTTTTAGTCAAGATAACTGTTTTAAGTAACTTTTAGACAGTCCCATTGTCACTGTGGGATATCCAGAAGAAATCATTCAGCCTAAGTCACTTCCTCTATACAGCACAGAGAGATGTTTTAAGTAGATACTTATCCTGTGGTTCAAAAACATTTGAGATCAATGGTTTCCCTTACCAGTGGCAGAAAGAGCTGATGCCCTTTCTGGCATACAATTTCTGCTATTTTGAGATCACTACATGCTGGTTTAGTCACAGCAAGTGATTTAAAATGTCTGGTCACGGAAATCCTGCCACTACATTTGGTAATATCTGTTAGGTCAAATTGATGTTTATTAGTGACCAGGCAAATTCTTTTTGCTTATTTTCCGGACTGAGTATTAGCTTAAGAAAATTAGATATTTTCTTCCTTGCAAGTCTGGTGGTTGCTTTGCTGATTACTTTCATGATGTTTTAAATTTGTGCTAACGACTGCTCTACTTTCACTCTGCTCCTTTTTCTACCAGCTTAATGTCTCAGCCTGATCCCAGAGAAGTCTGTATGCCTTTCTCTTGGATTTGGAGCCCATGTAACTGTACATTTCCCTAGGAAAGGTAGGGAATATTTCTCAGCTTTAACTTCAGTTATTTACCTTGCTCTTACCTAGCTTCTGCCTAGCACTTACCAGTTCTTCCAGATCACTTAAACATTGTTTTCAGTGGCTCCCTGCTGAGATCTCTACTCCCAGTAGCACATGGGATGACTTGTCATCAGTATTCATATAGACCGTCAGTAGTCATTAAATCTATTTAGAGAACCACAGAATACTTTAGGTTGCCCCTAGAAGTCTGTTAGTCCAACCTCCTGCTCAAAGCAGGACTGCGTCCGAAGCTGAGCCTTGGATTTCCCTTTTAAGTCAAATAAACGCCCTCTCTTGCAGAATATCCAGCAAGGACCATCCTCTGCCTTTGAACAGGTTGTGACTTCTTTACAGGAATATGTACAGCCTCACAGGCTGAGACTTCCACAGTGATCTTTCCTATATGCTCTGTACTTTTCTAAGCATCTTCTGTGTAGATGGCTGAAGAAAACAATTAATATCAATTTTAGTGATTATATGTAAGGGTGGCTTGATTCTGCTCTTAAAGACAAGTGAAAAACAGTAATAGAATCACAAAATGGTTTGAGTTGGAAGGGATCTTACAGATCATCCAGTTCCAATCCCCCTGCCATGAGCAGGGACACCTTCCACTAGACCAGGATGCTACATCCAACCTGGCCTTCAACACTTCTAGGGATGGGGCATCCACAATTTCTCTGGGCAAGTTTTGCCAGTGACTTGCCCCCCCCCTCACAGTAAAGAATTTCTTCCTTATATCCGATCTAAACCTTCTCTCTTTCATTTTAAAGCCATTCCCCCTTGTCCTATCACTACATGCCCTTGTAAAAAGTCCTTCCTCAGCTTTCTTGCAGGCCCCTTTCAGGCACTGGAAGGTCACAATAAGGTCACCCCAGAGCCTTCTGTTCTCTAGGCTAAACAACCCCAACTCTCTCTGCCTTTCCTCATAGGAGAGGTTTTCCTTCCCTCTAATCATTTTTGTGGCTCTCCAACAGATGGCTTTCTTCTGCTGAGGAGCCCAGAGCTGAACACAGCACTCCAGGTGGGGTCCCATGAGGGCAAAGCAGAGGGGCAAAATCACCTGCCCTGACCTATTGGCCATGCTGCTTCTGATGCAGCCCAGGACGTATTTGGCTTTCCAGGCAGCAAGCGCACATTGCCAGCTCCTGTCCAGCCTGCCAGGAAAACAAGCAACCTTTTTTTTCACTTTCTTCCAACATCTAATCAAAAATATTTTCCTGAAAATTTTCATATGTTGTTTACCATATTTTATTTATTTATTTACTGTGTCAAAGCTGGCTTGACAGATCTGTGGCATACAGAATGTTAATTTTCTTTGAGTACTTACTCAAGTTCCTTACTCGCATTGAAGAGATGGGTTGGATAAAGTGAATGAGGGTGAAACGTAAGAGTTTGTGATGTACAGGAGATTGACTTAGATAATAGTGTGTATCTTTTACTGTATCAATCTGAAACTATAAAAGGCATGGACTATAACAAGCATGAAATCCCGATACAAAAGGTACAACCTGCATGCATAACACAATGTACACTAACTACTGATTTGGAGTCACATCGTTAACGTGTTTGAAAAAAAATACTTCACAAGCACTTGTTAAATATTTCCTGCGTTGCCAGCATGAAGGAATAAGGATACAATTCTCCATTGTACTGCAACAGGCATGATTATAAATGGAAAGGCAGTTTTAAAATAACAAATTCTCTATTATGTTTCATTAAAAGCCAGCTGCTTGCTACCAGCAATGAACACAGAAGGGTCTGTGACAGCAACACTCCAAGATATACTTTATCTAAGTGTACACTGCTTATAGTGTTGGTAGTATATGTTGGTAGTGCTGACCTGTTCCATTATATGACTTTCAGACAAACTCTCTTTTACCCTTGCTGTAAAGCTAAGTGCATTTTTTTTCAAAGTTCTTAGTAAATAATTGCCAAATCTCCCTTTACAAAAATAGAATGGAGCAGAAATTCCTAACCGAGGCTTTGGGTCCGGACGAACGGTCGCAAATGTTTAAATATTTGACTGGAGAAAAGCCAAATTTTGAATGTCATGGAGGGTGGCCAGTGCCAAGCATCCAATTCTTCTGCAGGACCTGAATGTTGGAGCCGGAGCTAATTGTTTACCCAGTCTGTCTGCCCGGGCAAACAAGCTCCTGGAGGCTCATTGCTGCGAGTCTGCTCGGATCGCCATTGCTCAGCCTTTATGTACTTATTAGGCTTACAATAAACGGCAGCGAGGCAGGCGCAGACGCTAACAAAGACGGGAAATGCCAGGCCTGGCCAGAATGAAATCAGTGTGTCGTGAGCGCTCTTGTTCTGAATGTGAATACGGAGCTTCTGTTGTGAGGGCAGAGGAGTGGCAGAAGGAGGCTGAGATGAAGTTGAATCCCCTGTACTCAGCTCGTCGGGGAAAGCTGACAGCTGACTGAGCCCTGATTAGGACCTGTCAACCTGATCCTGCAGGCAATATTCTCATTGAAATAAATGGGAGCTCTGTCTGATTAAGAGCAGTGTTGCACTATGTTGGTTCATATATTATTTGTCTTTCTCTGGAATCCACAAGTCTTAACTCTGTTTGGAACTGCATTGTGCTATACATTATAAAAATGAAAAATAAAATACAGTTTCTCACTCTATTTTGCTGTCACGATAGGAAAAAATAGTCTGTCTGCGTAAGTTTTCACGCTGTGTTACTGGTACAACCTGGAATAGAGTCAGCATCCCAGAACCCCCTTCCAGTAGGTAATATTGCTCTAATTTAATTTGGTTTCTCAGCTACATACCTAACCCTAGGACTTAGCTCCCTTTTGAATTTCATATTCTTCCATATTCCTCATAGTAGTTTCAGGAGACTGTCAGATTCCGTAATATAACCCCATGTGTCATTCAGCAAAGGACAGAACTTTTAATTTGTCACTAATGTGCTTGAGGAGAAAACAATAAATTTGTGGGACTGATTTTCTTACTTCTTGGAAATGCTCGAGGAACAGAAAGCAAAAGAAATGTGGAGCTGGAAAACAGCAGCTTTTGAGGTTAAACTGTTTCTCTCATAAAGTTATCTGAGGAGCTGTTTGTTTCCTCATGGTGGTTAATTAATGTCATAGTTTGACAGAGATCATGAAGCGTGGGAATTGAAGAGAGACTCCCAGTTTAGGAAGCAAGCTCTGTGATTTCTCTTGGGGATCAGTGGTGTACTGTAGCATCAGAGGGACCTCTTGTGCATCAGTACCCTGCTCCTTTAGCCTGCAGCAGTGCCTGTGCTGAGGCAAGGGGATGCCCAGGTCTTCCTCACTCACTCACTCGCTCACTCACTCAGTTTCTGGCCTTTCTGCTGAGACAACTGATAATGTGTCAAAAAGTGGTGCTGTTGGAAGATGAATTTATATTACAAGGCTGTGTCTCCAAATTGCCAGCTGGCAGTAACTCTGGTTGCTGCTGCCTTGGACCTGATTTGAATGTGTGACAAAAGGGGAAAGCTCCATGTGCCATTGTCTGCCTCTATGAAAAAGCTCCTCTGGCTCTTTTCTAACCCATTGAGGAAGACATTAAAGTGGGTTCATCTGTGCATGGAGATGAAATCACAGAGGAGACAGGGCATTGGGCATTATGCTCCCCAGAGGCAGAGGACTTCCTGGGGAATACCTGAATACTAATACACCACCTGGGAAATAAATAGGAGGACTGTGCAGCTGCTGAGCTGTGCCATCACTGCAGTTACAGAGGTGTGGTGGGATGTTTGCAGGGCTGGAGTGCACAGATATACTCAGGTGGAGCTACAATACATGCATCTCACTCTCCAAGAAGTACAGAGAAGATGGGAAAAAGACTGTGCTCATTCTCAAGGAGAGCTCTAATGTGCAGAATGACTGGATATCTCCAGAGGTCCTTTACAAAGTAAATTTCTCTACAATTCCCCATGATGCATTTTCCTTGGAGGATTATTCTTCAGCCTCACAGATCCCTCCTCAGGAGCCCAGCCTACATTGCCCATTTTGCTTTGTCACAGTTTATTCCACCTTCCTTCTGCTAGAAAACATTTTCCCCTCTTGGTTGCTTGCCAAAATTAGTGATAAAACTGGAATTATGAAGACACTGCCAAGAAGACAAGTTTCTGACATCCTCTGCTGAAAAATCTCTTGTGTCTGGGAATATTGATCAGAATT
The DNA here is from genome assembly GCA_013399195.1 of Dicrurus megarhynchus. Lineage (NCBI taxonomy): Eukaryota > Metazoa > Chordata > Aves > Passeriformes > Dicruridae > Dicrurus > Dicrurus megarhynchus. The sequence continues at coordinate 1,250,717 of VXAD01001742.1, forward strand.
TAGTTTTCATTTTGTAGACTCGCATTCAGTGGCTTCTTGCAAGCATTGGTTTTCTGGAGGAAAACAGGGCAACCTAAGAAACTGAAATTGGTTAAATGCTAAGAAGTAGAAGTAGGACAGGTTTTCTGAACTAGAAGTAGACATTTTAGTGCTCTGAAATATTAGAAGCCCAAAAGTCTGTTAGGGTGTGGTCACAACAAGAATTTAAAGCTGTGGGTCTCATGGAGGGATGGACTGGGATAAAAGGTGCTAAGAGAGAGGAATGGGATAAACAATGGGAGTAACACCTGTAATGACATCTCCAAGTTGCTTTACCCTTAACTGGATTTTGCTTGAAATGCCTGATGACATTTTTTCTCCCCCAGCCCTTCATGTCTCCTCTGGCCTTCTGGCCTCAGCCCTGGAGCCATCAGAAGAGGGAGCTTTTGCCCATGCTGCCCAGAAGCCCATTCCCATGCCCAGCTGCAAGCAGTATCATTTCCTGTTGTTACAGCAAATAGTGACCTGGAATAAAAATTCATGTTGAAAGCAGCTTTGCAAACCATTATTTGAAGGAATACTACAACCAGAGCCATAGCATAAAGACATGCCTTGTGAAATTTTGAAAGCTCGTATTTAAACCTTTTTCTTAAAGCCTTTCAGAAACTGCTCGGACCAATCACTTTGCCCATTCAATTATATTCATTTACAGCGGATGAGGATAAAAGCAAGGATAAAAACAGTTAATTGTTTTATTAAATTGTGGTTTCAATGCAGTGGATAGGAAGTACATAGTTTCACGCTTAGCTGCTCTGGATAGTTCCTACAGCCTCCTCATTATTTGGATGCCAAGCCTGCTAGACCCTGTCACAAATAGCCTTCTGGAAGTTAGAAGACTGGAATGGAAGGTAGCTGCCACCTTAATTCTTCACTTATGTTTTCTGATGATTTCCAAGGAAGAGTTCCTTTGTCGCTGAACTGGGAAGGACTGCAGATTGGCAAAGCCTTTTTCACTTAGTGATTACTCTGCGGTCAGAAGACAAGTTTTCCACAAGAGATTTTTCCGAGAAGCTGAACACAGACAAGTTCCAATGCTCTGTGGAGTTATGGAACTGGACACTGCTCCTGTCTGCCAGCAGAAGAAAAGGAATGGCAATAGGAAAATTATAAAATAAGCCATGTATAGGTAACTGTGCTGATACTTTATTTTTTCTGTCTCTGATCTTCCCACTGTAGGATCCAGATCTTTGTATGGAGAAAAGAAGCCATATAAATTAGGAAGGATGCACAACACTGCCATACGGGAATTTGGACCAAGTTACCTGCAGCTGAGAGGTGCAATTTGACAGAGTCTGTAGGGGGCCAGTGCAGTGCAGTGAGCAGCTGGAACACTGGGCTGCAAAGAAGAGTCACTGGGATACAGCAATCAAATCAAAATCACATGTGAACTTGAATGTCTCAAGGACAAGGAGCCAGTGGCCAGGCAGGGGTTCATGCCAACCGTTCTAAAATGTCAACATTGCTCGTGCTCCGTGGCTCAGGGACACATTATCTTTTCTGGGTCAGGCAGCCTGAAAATATCCCTCCAGTGCAAACAGGTGATCCAAAATCTGGCAACTCAGCTAGTCCCATGTCCTATGTGTATGCCTCTGTGAACATGCTGCAACGTAAGGCTGGACCTACATACTTGGCTAATAGCAAGAGGAGACACAGAGACACAGCTTGTGTCATCTGGAGCCGAGGAGGAACTGTGAGCAGAGCCCATGAGGAGAGCAGCTGCCTCCACAGCACCCCCGCCAGGTAAATCCTCACTGCAAAAAGACAGCTTATTCCTCCAGCACAGGTATCAGTGCTGAGGTCTCCTCAAAGCAGAAGACTTTCTTACTGAAAGTAATTTTGCACTGTCCCTGGAAACATGTCCCTGTGGAAAGTTTCTATCCACCTATTTGCTGGATTGTACCAAGCATGTATATATATGTGTGTGTGTATATATATTAGCTGTGTCTCTCACTCGACTGCTGACACTGTACAGGAGCAAGTCAAAGGACATTTTGATTTAATAGCTGGATTTCGCCAGGAGAAAATCTGTACATTTATTTCATCTACCTACTGATAATGCAGCTATAATTAAAGCATCTACAACAGCCTGAAAACATTCTGACATCTTTTTATCCTGTTTCATCTACATTCGAAACTTCCTGTATAACAGTGCTGACTTTAATGATATTTTGGATTGACTTCTTTGACTGATTTTTTATTTCACAACAACTTGTTGTCTCCAGACATATTTTGTTCTGTGTTACATTATATTAATACTCCCAAAAGCTAAAGTCATAATAGTATTCTTTGTTCTCACCATAATAGAACTGACATTAAAATGTTGGCATTTCATGTGGAATGGAAACTTGAGGTTTCAGATAGATGTAATCACTTTTAATTAATCCCTTATTTTAATACAGACTAAAACATTAGTTTTAGTCTGTATAAAACTAAACTCACACCTGACCAACCAAAAACAGCTGTATTCTCATGAAAGCAGGAAGGCATGGTTGTTTCATAAAATAATCTGAACCTCCATGCAAAATTTGGTCGGAAATCAGGAAATGTACTTCCAGCCAAAATCAGTCAATAGAGATTCTGTCTCTGTTTGCTGCTCGGATAAATTTGAACTTCACATGTCATGGAGAGGAAAATGGAATACATTAACATTGATGAGCGAGGTTGGCAAGCTGTCTCAATAAGCTGTTTGGAGTGAGGAACAATGTACACAGCTACACTTACCACCCCTTTCACTTCACTGAGTGAACATCCTCCTCATTTTCTGGGGAACTCTGTTGGAGGAGTGATTTTGACCAGCTTTTTTATTTATAGCCACAACAAAGCCAAAGTTTTTGAGTTTTTGCATCTAATAAAATACAAAACACAGTGAGCAGCTCAGAACTACAGCACCTTCTATAACCGTCTGCACAGTCTTTGCTAGTTGAGAGTTGGAAAGAAAAATTTTCCCATGCCAAGGAAAGGTGAGAGGGGACAGTAGTTTAGCTCGCGTCACATATCTTTTCCAGAGTCACAAGCCAAACCACTGCTATAGATTTCCCCCCTCCCACTCACTGGGCTTTCTAATGTGACAAATATCTTCCCATGGAAAGCAGTGGTTATACAGTCACATGGGATCCTGCCTTACTCGTACTGTTGGTATCTGTTTTGTGAAACAGGGCAGAGATGCCAGGGTTACCCTCAGGCTGGAATGTCTCCTGTAAGCAGCAGCAGGAGATGTCAGGAGGGAGTAGACAGGCTCCAAAAGACCCTCCCAGTCACCACAGAGAGTGACTTTTATTGGCCTAAGCAGCAGGCAAACATCCTGCTGTGTATTATGGCCCACATACTGCCAGGAGAGCAGGGGACGTAAATCTGAAGACCAAACAGCCCATGCTCCCTGAAGACCCTGAAATATTTTTGTAAGATGAAGCTGTTCAGTTCTGAGCCTTAGACAAATTCCAATCTAAGTACAATGTGCTTATCTGCAGTGCTTGGCCAGCAGCAGTAGGACACTTACCCATCTCTCTCTGACCTCAGCAGCAATATCAGCGCTGTTGGAGCATCTGCTCTGCTCAGCACCAGCCTAGCTGAGAGTATTCCAGGGCTAAACAGAGCATGCTTTAGGTATTATATTTATAAGATGCTTTCAGAATGTCATCCAATAAATTCCAAGCTTTTTGAAAACCATGAGCATATCCACCCAGAACCTGAAACATGAGGAGGAGGGCTTGGCAAACCCAGATAGCCCCAGCACCATCAGGCCATGAGCAAGCAGCTTGCTCACTGCTCTGGAGAATGCCAAGAGGGGAAGCACAGCTCTGGGCCATTGGATTGTCCCCCAGCTTACCTGAACAAAGTAGGCATTAGGCACTTGCACTGCATTTGCGCCCCAGAAGGTGGTCAGCAGCCTCAGTTATCTGTGTGCTTTATGTGCGGTATCAAAGACTCTGCCGTGGATGTGAACAGGTGGGTAGGATGTGCTGTACAGAGAGAGCAGAAGGGTCTGGAGAGCTCACACACATGCTAGGGAGGATGGCTTTCTACAAAGGCACAGCAGTCTGCTGTGGCTTTAGAAGGAGAGAGAAAAGCAAGATAATAACCTGAGATTAATGTGTGGAGCTCCTATTCTCAATCCCAGGCTGCTTTGCCTTTTTTTCACTGAGCGCAACATAATTTTCTTCAAAGTGTGTCCCAGTGGAGACACAGCAGGAGAGGGAGTTGAAGCAATGTGAGTTGATGACACCCTCACCTGCAAGAGCAAAAGCAGAGTTGTTGGTTGATGGGTGTGCTGGACATAAAGATGAAATGAGCCAATCTTTTCCTAAAAACCTTTCCCACAAAAAAAAAACCCCAACCAACCAACCAAAAAAACATGGATGGAATGAGGACTGAGGCCATTTGGAGAGTTCTTAGCTCTTATTTTCACTGTTCTGCCATGACTCTTGAACACTGACAAGATGTTTTTTCACTCTGCTATATATTAATCTTCTTCAGAGGCTAGTACAGACAAAAATAGGATATGAAGTAACATCACAAAAGGAAAGCTGTAGGCCTATGCTGTTAAAGATATTAAGCCTTTTGAAGCTTTTCTTTGAGATTGAGGGAGGAGATTGTCCCCTCTGCTCTGCTCTGGTGTAGCCTCACCTCAAGTCCTGTGTATAGTTTAGGGCACCACAACATGAAAAAGACATGAAGTTGTTGGAGAATGTCCAAAGGAGAGCCACAAGAATGGTGAGGGGCCTTGAGGGGAAGCCATGTGAGAAGCAGCTGAGGGCACTTGGTCTGTTCAGCCTGGAGGAGACTGAGGGGAGACCTCATCACAGTCTGCAACTTCCTCATGAGGGGAAGAGGAGGGGCAGGCACTGATCTCTTCTCTCTGGTGACCATTGACAGGACCCCAGGGAATGGCCTGAAACTGTGTCAGGGTAGGTTTAGGTTGGATACTAGGAAAAGGTTCTTCCCCCAGAGGGTGGCTGAGCACTGGAACAGCTCCCCAGGGAAGTGCTCACAACACCAGCCTGACAGAGTTCAGGAAGCATTTGGACATTGCTCTCGGGCACGTGGTGTGACTCTTGGGGATGTCCTGTGCAGGGCCAGGAGTTGGACTCGATGATCCTGATGGTTCCCTTCTAACTCAGCATATTCTGTGATTCTGTGAGACCCTGCAGGCAACTCAGGGCAGTGGGAGCCACAAGAACTCTGTGTTCCCTGGAAAGTCTGCCCAAAGTAGTGCCAACATGGAAAGTTAAGATACTCTTCATGAGGATAACTGCCCTGATGCATCTTATATCTCTTTTTCTCTCCTGTTTCTATTGGTAGTGGTATCTAGTAATCAAACCATGACTGATGGTATACGGCAACAGTAAGAGACATTTTTCTTCTTCATACAGCTTCTAGATTCACCACCAAGTTCCCAGCCCCAAAACACTGTCTGTGGAGACTCATGGATATAATGTGAAATAAATTAGTTTCAGGCTTCACCCAAGGCCCCTACTTTGAGCCACTCTGACTCACAGGAACCCACAGTATTGCCTACAACACCATAGTGGGGTTTATTTTATTGTTTTCCTCTGAATTAAGGCCACAGTAACACCAGAGTGTCATGAGACCAGCACCAAATAGACGAAATTCTGCCAAGTGAAGCTGTACTTATGTACAGTGTGAAATCATCAAGGAAAGGAACTGCCCAGAGACTAAAACATTTCCATGTTAAACTAATGATTTAATACTTGTTTAAGTTAAACATTAATATGGGTAAAGCAATCTTCAAAACAGAGCCAGTGCAGAGTTGATCCAAAAGTCAACAGGACAAAAGAATCTGGAGCAAAAATCTGAGCCAAACCACTGAAGCTGATAATGTCTGGCAAGAAAACTCACCTCGGAGAAGAGCTTGAGGACAAAACTCCATTAAAAAAACACAAATCAGACCTTGCCCTTTACTTACTGTCTCTGCCTTTATTCTGACCAGATGTAAAAGACTCATGATCTTGGAGCCCTGGAATATAGTTTCTAAGAGGGCTCTGCAGGATCAGGATTGCTTCTGCACTTGGGGATTCAGATTCCAGCCTGAGCTGCAGCTGACCTTGCCAACTTGGAGGCACAAGGACAGAAACCTTTAAGTGACTCTGGCCCAAATGGTATTTACTGACAGAGAGCTGGTCTTGAGCTTGCCAGCTATTAATTGTAGTTTGACAAATTATAAAGGCTTCCTGTCGTCCATCAGGGTATCCACTTCCCATTATTCTGGGCTAACAGTCTGTAAAATGAAATGGCAAACAGAGATTCATTAGAACAAAGCAAGACACTTCCTTGGCTGGCAGGTTTGGAAGAGTAGGAACCAAGTCCCAGGGCCTGCACTTCCAGCTTCATCTCTGAATAGATATATGGGAGAAAGAAACGACAAACCATGCTTTCACCTCTCTGCCTCAGTCTACACATTCATAGAGCAGGGACACTGCTACTCAGAGTCCTCTCAGAATGTTATGGAAAGGAATTACCATGTATAAAGCAGCCTGTGATGCTGGGTGGATGCAAATATCAAATTCTTATATTCCAAAACCATCCAGATCAGCTTTAAAAGCTCTAAATGTTTTTATTAGTGATTAAAGACCCAGGATGTGGGTATTAAAACCAATATCAATCAATTAATTAATTTATCGTCTGGCAGAGTACAAGGGAAAATACACTCCTCTGGTCTAATCCCATACATCTTGGCTTCCCTTACTTGCCCAGATTCCTCTGCCCTGACTGTACACCTACAGCTGAGGCAGCTACTGAAGAAGATAACACTTAAGTCTTCCACTGCAGAGAGACAGACAGACACCTCCAGGAGTGATTCAGCTCCTGGCTGGGCTGACTCAGACCCTGAAAGTGTCTTTATCTTTCCAGGCCCTAGACTTGGTCTGTATTAGGAAGTTAAATGTGTCCAAGCTCTAGGCCTGAGGCCAGAATGCACCAGACAACTGCCGGTCAGGCCAGTAAATCTTCCTGCTCTCCTCATCAAGGTGTCTGTGTGAGGTCATGGCAGGCTCCCAGGTCATGGCAGGGGACTGTTGGAACATGGCTAGGGCCCTCCACTGCACCTTCTGACAGTACAGCAGCATTTCAAATCCTGTGCCCTCCAGCATTCCCTGGCTTGTTTAATTTCTTAGTGGAGGCGCACCCTTAGATGTAGGAGATAAGTTTCTGAAGTTAGCTGAGGTGTGCTAGGACAACACAGCTGTGTGAGGGATGGGGCTAACTCTTTCCATCCTGTAGCCATGTGACAATCCTACTTGTCAGGACAGAAGGACAGGCCAACATCTATGTTGTCAAGGTAAGTCTATATAAGCTAAATACTTCAAAGGAACTCAAGAGAACCTCGTGCGTCTCCCAGCCTCTGCACACAGCTGGAGAGTGCTGTGTGTGGCTGACATACAGGTAAAAAGGGTTCTGGGTACCTGGGACTTGTCCATAGCCTGACTGTGAGTCAAACCCAGGGATGCAAGTCAGGATGTCTGAGCCACAACCCCCTGCCTGAACCAGGAGACTGCAGTGCCTCACAACTATAGTCTGAGCTCGTTTGATCCCACTGCTATAACCACCCCCTAATGAGGACCAGATACATCGGCCTCCACAAGGAGACAGGGAAAAGGAGGGAGGATTTCCTCACTAATACCATAGAAAGAAGAGTAGTTCCTGGAATATTTACCAAGCCACTGAACCAAAACTTTGTTTTTATATTTTGTTTTTCAGGGCTTTTTAGCTCCACTTTTTACTTGATAGTTATTTCACAGCCCAAATCCTTGAGTCGTTCACTAGAAACCTATGATGCAAAAGAAACATGGCCACATCTGATGTTCCAGCATCCAAAAAACAGCTGCTAGTGGAAAATCACATGAAATAAGAAGTGCGGGAGTACTTGCATGTATGAGGCTACTGTCCTTAATCCTCAGCATTTCGAATACTGCTTTTAATTTGCCTTAAAATATTGGAAAAATGAACTAAAACTTTACATGCCAAGTAAGAAAAACTGCTCTACATTTGGCCCTTGAAGTGCTTTGATTTGATTTGAATGTAACTATTTGGATCACATGGATAGCAAAAGGCACATGCCTCAGACTGGCAGCTTTTATTCTTTTAGGGCAATCAGCATCCCCTCAATGCAAAGGATTAAATCAAAACTAAATTAAGTGGCATACTACAGAGAAGGCTGGCTGTGTACTTTTCAATATGGACAAAGCAACCCTTCTCCTCACTGGTAAAAATTCGTGCTAGTGCAGAGACCCAGCACAAAGCCTAGACACCACTTAACATCCTGCTGAGGGTTTAAGTGTTGGCTATGCTTTGTACTAAGCCTCAGTAATGGATGGAATATCACCCACAAGAAAGAACAGGGACAAACTGCATTTAGGTTTTGCCTGGGTCTAATTCTGTATTTCCCAAGCCCTTTTTTGGTGGGAATTTGTAGTCAATGTGAGATATAGGATGTGGCTTTACATTTCACCTCATACCTGAAACCTGCCTTTGTAATGAAAGGGGCCTACAGATGTATTATCCAGGATAATATTTCTTCAGTGAAAATGGACACTGCACATAAAGTATCTGCAGACCAACTATCACCAGTCAAAGACAGTGCCACTCACCTGAAGGGAACAGTGTGACATGAGGAATTGTGGCTCAGGGTCTCCCATGGTGACTACACAATCCATGTCTTCATTCCCACACTAAGAAGCATTGTGCCTGTACCATGGCCATGCAAACTGACCTGTGCATGCAATTCCCTTGGGATCCTGCTACAGACACTACTGGGACTCCAGCTGAGTTGCCAGCACTGGTTCTTCACTCAGGTATCACTGTATTTTTTCCTATAATGGCTGTCTGTGTTTGTGTACCAGATTCTGCCCTCAGGAAAGAGGGTGCAGATGATGTTTGTGGCTATTCCAAACTTCCAGTAATCTATGGGTATTTCCAGCCAGGGAAATTGTGTGGATTGGCTGCTGTGATGGTGAGTGACTGGGTCTGCCCATGGTGCCATTTCTACACAGCTGCTTCTGCCCTCTCTTCTACAGCTGCTGCTTCTCATGCACTTTCACAAAAGGAAGCTCAACTGGAAGTTAAAACTCCCCAACTCCTCACACCACAGGCATGTTTGGAACAAGATCCCAGATTGAATCCTGGAGGTAAGAGAATGGATAAAGGGTGCAAGCTATGGTATGTGTGCATGGGGGAGACTAAATATCTTTGTTTAGATAGGTTTAAATAAGAAAACAAGAGAAAAAGCTTAAGCTGGGGATCAGATGAAGAATTCTCTGCAAAAATCGTGACAGACACAGCTTAGATGTATCCTTCCCACAAGCGTAAGGATATTAGGCAGTAAAACTGCCTTAAAAACTAAATCCACATTTGTTTCAATGTACCATCCCAGGTGTGAGGCAGAACAGCTTCACTCAGCAGGACCAGTGCACTCAGGCCCCCTAATCTCAGTGGAGCCCTGGGCAGAAGCCAGCTGTCAGTTTCCAACTCCAGGCTTTTCCCGGTTCCTATGAGAGAGTGAGCCAAGGAAATCAGAGGGCCTGAGAGGTATTTTCACATTTTCCCCATAGATTCTACCACAAATGTAACATTGTGTGGCAGTTAGCACCAGGACTCACATAGCAGAGTGGACAGAGGGCTGTTAGGTCCAGCATCCTCTTCCCAAAAACCTGCAGCTCCAGATGCTGCTAGGGAGGATACCAGAAACTCTGTGTAATCTGATCCCAGAAGAACTTAATACTTTACCAGTTCCAAAAATCTGATCTTGGTTGGGGTTTTTTTTGCTTTTGAAATATTTTTCCCATTCCTCTGGATATTCTCACTGGCCATATAAATGCATTGGCCCTTCCAAGAATCCTGCTAAACTCTTGGTATTAATGGCTGTGTCTAGACCAGTAAATTAAACAGGGCCACAACACCACTTCTGACACTGCTCCATGCTTGTCTGTGTTGTTTCATGGTCCCTTGACATGGATTAGCATCAGCCAGCAGAAAATACATACCTGTTAGCTCAGTGCAGAGAACAGCACACTCTTGGGACCATTCCCAAAAGGTAGGCTGGGTGTGGCCACCCTGTTTTTAGGGGTAAAAGAGTTTAGTCAGGTGGGTATGAATCATAACATGCCTTTGGCTTCGTGCCAGGCAGCAGCCACTGGTCTGTTGCATTTAGCAGTACAGCTGCAGCCAGTGGGACTCTTTATTAACAAGCTCCATCGACCAGTTAAGCACACTGGGAAAAGTATCGCTGGGTACCTTTTGGAGAAATCCCATGATATGTAGATAGTAGCCTGATCACCTTTAGGGGAAGAAAACAACATTTCCACCAAGGACTTGGTGCTGTGTCAAAGTACATGCTGTGCAATGAGGGTTTTGCCACACTTTTGAAACGTTATCAGCAACCTAAGATTAAACATGCACAAAGACGGCTTAGCACTGTCCCTCCCAAATACCTTCCATCCCTGTGGGCACGTTCAAGGCTTGTTCAAAACAGCTTGGCTTAAATCTGATCAGTCATCTTCAAGACAAACACAAAAAACTTCTAACCTGAGGTGCTTTTACGTGAGTATCCAGATGGGAGGGTTTGGGTTGCCTCAGCCATCTGCCACCCTGAACAGCACTCTTCAAATAGACAGCACACAGGTATTTTCACAGAGGCAGGGAACACCCCTTTGAGTGCCACAAGGCTCTTCAGCCTGGTCCTGCGGTCCACTCTGAACCCAGTTTGAAATGTCTGCATCCTAACCACACTTGCAGATACTTTTCTAAGAACAGGAGGAAATTGTCCGCAAGGTCTCTGTTGACCTTAGTAACACAAATACAAAAATATTTGCAGTCAAGTTAAGTAGCAGAAAATGTGTCCAAAACCGTATTGAGTAACCCTCCTTGAGGAGGGGAGTGTCTGCAGAGTCAGTGGGAATTGATACTGATGTCTCAGAGGATGTGGGAATACCAAGGACGAGGCACACCAAAAAAGGCATAAGTAAATATTTAACTGAAGACTGCAAGAACTTTCCCTTTTAGGTAAATCACTCTCCATATCTGAGTTCACCCCAAGGTGAAGAGGGCAGAGGGCAATTAAGTGGGCATCACCCAAGTAATTCCAGAAATAAAGAGTATTGCTTATGGGAAAATCATTAACCAAGACTGAAAAATAAGCAGTTTGAAAAAGAATTGGGAAAGGGATGACACTGTCTTATATAGAGATGGGAAGCGGATGTTCCATTGACCATGAACGGATGACATTGTCTTATACAGAAATGAGAAGTGGGTGTTCCACATCTGACTTGAAGCAGTCTGCTCCCTCTGGCACGTCTCCCTGCAAGCACTTTCCACCAAGAGATAGAATTATGTAAGTCTGGAAGAAAAGTCCCTAAGAGATGCATCCGAATCCTGTTCCTTGGGAGATGACAGTGAATTTTGCCTCCTGAAATCAGTGCAAATCCAGTTTGCTCTGAAACATGCATCCATTTCCATCCATACATGCAATTCTATTGTGTTCCTCTGTTGCATCCACGCCTGGGCCCCAACAAAGTGGATGGATGCACCCAGGAGAAGAAATATGAAACCAGACAGATAGATCCATGCCTTGCCTTGATTTAGCAACATTTATAGGCTGATGAGCAGTGTGTTGAGTGGCCCTCTGGAAAAATCAGTGCTTTGTTTCATTCATCTATTAGGATGGCTTAGGAAAAACATCTATGACTTAGCCTTGCAGAAGAGTTTGGTTAATATGGTAGGCACACAGTTCTTCCCAAAAGAGTTTCCAGTAGGATGGTGATAATTCAAGACTCCAAAAAACCAAAAAGTGAAACAGCTAAAAGCTGTATCTCTGTCTAAAACTTAAGCACCACTGGAATCAATTGGAAGGTTATTGCTGCCTTTGATAGGAACAAGAGTTTACCTTCTAGAGACCTGTTTCCTTTTAAAAAATTTCAGATGGCAAAAAACCAAAACTTATTTTTCCACTGCTGGCTTTAAAATTTCACAAATGACACTCTTACAAGGACTTATTTCACTGTTAGAAACACTCTTCTACTTCAACATTAAGCATTGTGCAAACTCATTCTGGCTGAAAGGGTGGTCATTTTTTATGTTGGATAGTTCTTATGACAAACAACTAAAATATGCATCTGGAGCTCTTGTGCTTGTGGGACTTAAATCATTAAAATATTTTTATGGGGAAAAAATTACGAGTACAAGATGGAAAACTACACTTTTGCACTGAGGGAAAGTTCATTCAAGTGTACAGTATTCAGGGCACACAAACCCACTATTTAAGCATACATACATATGCCTCAGATGCACTATTTACATGTACATTTTCCACTCATCTGTGAGCGTGCTTGTGTGTGCAATGTTTACATGGCCTCTATTGCATTCGGCCACATTTACTTTTTTGTTCAGCAGCCCAGTTTGAACTGGAACCCACTGGTGTTTGAATATGTAAGGATCAAACTCCTTACATAGATAGAAGAATGATAGAGACTTTTTCACACCAGAAAACGCCATGTAAACACAAAGTTCGATTCAGCCATGAGAAAGATTACTGCTGGGCCTCCTGCAGTTTTGGTTCTTCTCTAAATTGAGGAACAATGCAACGACGATTTTTAAAATTACCTCTGCATCATAAACTGAATGAACATGTTAAAAAAAGGCCTAGTGACACTCAGCTGCCTTCTTGGCTTTGTCCCCTATGCTTTTACTAGTCCCTTACTAAGGGACTAGTAAAACTATGGTGATCTCACCATACACCAGCCATGCCAATGACTGCTTGCTTGGGATGGAGGGTATCCCAAGGTACGTGAATGTTGGGAAATGTCTGCTGGAATGGCTTAGCTGAACTCAAACATCTGCCTGGAGCACAGAAAAAAAGAGAGGTTCCTAAACTACTCGGAGCACAGACCCTGAAGGGAAAGGTTAGCAGGCCCTAACTGCTCCTCCACCTAAGAGGCTTATGATTTATTTACACGGAGAGTTTTATGATACACGAGGGATGCCTTGTGACCTGGGCTTGGATTTAAAAAAAACCCTGTAACTATTAGTATGAAACTCAGTCCTCTCTCTTTTTCCCAGGGCAGTTTTATAATATTCATATTTCTACAGGGTCCAAGAAAGGAAAAATAACTTTGGGCAGATTTTCAGTGCACCTTATAAGGAAAGTCCATGATATATGGGGAAAAAACTGTAGCCTATCACTGCCAAAACCATGGTTATTTATATGACTATCTGAATAAAAGCAATGTGGATACCTTGATTTTGCCATCTCTTTGATAAGGTGCACCTCAGGTTTGTTTTAAGCCCGTCTAGGTAACAATCAGCATGCATTTGCTGAAACTCCTCTCACAGTGCCTTGGAAGGGATCCACCTTCATCTTAGCGTCACTTCACACATTTTGGCTCACAGATAGGAAAGGTGAAGTTGTTTAATATTAGTGTGTAGAGCTCATGGGCAGTCATTCCAAGCTGTAGTAACACAGGCCTCTTGTTGCACTCCAGCACTCTGGCTTGGATGCCCGAAATGGCCACCCCATGTTCCCTCCCAAACCCCAAAGTTCAATGCCTCAGTGCTGTTCTACAGCATGAAACATGAACTTAAACATTTGTGCAAGGATGCCCAGATGATAAAGCCCTTAGTAATACCATTATCTAAGCCTGTCCTTCCCTTTTCCTTCTCTTTCCCTAGCATTAGGATGAACCTACTTGATATATTTCAATTGACTGGTCTTTGTCCACTTGCTTGCACTGGCTCTCTGTATCAGCATTTCCAGCACATCTTTAAGGTGTTTCTACTGCATTCATCAGGACAATTTGTAGAAATTTACTTATTCTGTACCTTTACCTGTCTTTTTTTTCCCCCTCCATGCCTTCTTCCAGGCATCTGTCACCATCCTGTTGTTGCCATACCCTTTCTCAATAGGTATCACAAGCATTTCTCTAGAAATAATCTCAGGCTCAGTGTGTGGTTTCATGGTGTATTCAGTCACAAATAATGATGCTGGAGTCAGGAAACAGAAGGAGCAAGGCATGGAGAAAAGCAGAGGTGAGGAAAACGACTGATGACTTTCAACGGTTCTGCCAAAAGGTAGTCTGTGCTGCACCAAGCTTTTTGCCTCTGTGTAAATCATATCTTAGGGTTTAATGCATGCCATGGACCTTGCTCTTTACAAGTAGGTGGCATAGGAACCCAGGAAACCATCTGTTAAAATGCAATCTCACTACCTGCTGGTCCCTTTACCCTGAAGTGTCTCGGAACAGATGTTGCCTTCAAGCTATAGTTACTTAGAATTTCACTGCATGAATGAACATGTGGCTCAGAGAAAGCAGCCACTGAAACACAGGAGAGTCCCAGTTAGCTGTTGGTTTCATGGAACTCTGTGACTCAGAGTTCAGGCTCCATCTGGTAGGAGTTGGTGGCCTGGGCAAATGCACGTAGATTTACACCAAGAAACTAATCATAGGCCTGTTTTACAATGAGTCCTAGTCTTTGGAAGAAGGGGAGCAGTCACTTTTAAAGTAATTTTTTTTTCTTCAATGACCTGAAAAATATATTTTCTTGATTCTTATCCAACATAGGAAAATCTTCAGGGGAGTAAATAAGGCAGTCGGCTTCTGCCAAGTTATCTAACCAAGTAAAAAACCAGACCATTTGTATGTGAGTTTAATGTATTAAATGGGAATTTTCTACAGTATGGGTTTTCTTAGAGATGTTAAAGTGGTCCAGATAATATGATTTATCAGTTTCTGAGGCATATTCCTGATGAGTGAACTCCATCAAGTCTAGCTGAAACTCTGACAAGGGATGGAGTTTCCTCTGGTTCCTGTGGATAACTATAGTGCTTCTTGCATGAGAGTGAATTTTGTTTTTACTTATTTTGTATTATTCACCACTGATCTATATATTCATCCTTATTCCATTTTCCAGTAATACATTACACAATAGAACATCTGGCATTTGGTATTTGTTCTCCCATCCCTTCCCTGCGGGTAAAGGTGAACACAGTGCAGCACGCTCCAGTGGGAGCTGGGACTGAGTATGTTCAGGTTTTTGGGTTATTTTTATTTTCTTATAAATGTTAATAATCCCATGGATTTGCATGATTCTGTTTGTGCTTCTTTTTGTTTCACTCTGTGGGATGATACTGGTTTAATGCTTCTGCCTTTTGGACATTTGTGGCATTCAGGCCTTGTTCAGTGAGAGAAGCACAGCATCTGCAGCCAGCGAACAGGGTTGGCTGTGGCTGCTGGGGCTCCTCAGACCACGTCCAAGGTCCAGCTCTGCCACAGCTTCCTACAAAGGCATGGGTGAACCACTGTGTAATGGGAAGGGACAGCATCCCTCTCCCACACGCTGCTTTATACCCCATAAGCTTTCAGAGGACCACACCACACTTAATTGCCAGTCTTGTCTCAGGCATTTGAGTTAGGTTATCCTCAGATCAGGACAGCAGCAAGGTGTTTCGATAGCTGAGGTTCACTCTTTTAAGCTTCTTGGGACTCTCTTCCCTTCTCTTGTCAGCAGCTGCATCTTTCAGTTACCGCTCCTGATCTCAGCATTTCTTCCCAGCACTCTTCCCCTCTCTGTGCAGAGACCCATTATGAGGTTGTGGCTCTGCTTTAGGGAATTATTCCCATGTGAGTTTTGTGTCAGTCTCAGAGAAATCCTCTGGCTTTCCCAGATGACATGCACGTAGCTGACACGCTCAAGAGCAAAGCAAGCTCAGTGCAAGCAGAGTTCACAGATGCAAGGCCACGCTACTTACACTGCCCCCGAGTTTTTGTCTCCATGTAGGGGAGATTAGAACCTGTCCCAGTGACAAAGTAATCCAGGAAAAAAGGTGGAAAGGACAGAATAGCACGTGCCCGCTTCTCAAACAGCTTTGCAGAGTAAACAAAAATGTCTCCTTCCATCTTGATTGTTTCTCAGCGTTGGCCTTTTTACACCTATGAAAGGAGGTGTGATCTGTCTTGCTGTATCTCTGCCAGGATTGCAGGCAGCACCAGCCATCACTGAGAGCTGTTTTTCCGGATATAGCCTGTCAAAATGGAAGGAATGAGTCAGTGTTGTGCAGAGCAAGAACAACACAATTAACACCTATTTCATGTGTGTTCCTGTCTCTTTTTGTTGCAGATGAGGGACTTGAATTGTTGGGGTTTTCAGCACTACGATTCCTGGGTGTCCTACCTGTGCAGTAGTACTGATGGGATCCACACACACACATCCTGAGGTGCTGACTTGCCCTGTAGGATCGTTAGGAAATGCTCCTTGTTGGCACCTCTTCAAAGGCTGCTTCCCAGCCCCAGCTTTGGAAGACGACTGAAACTGGTTGTGGAAGAGAGTCCATGACAGCCTCCTGCTGCTGTCACAGGTTTGTTTTTAGAAGGTGTTGAACGTTGGTGTCCTGCCAAGCTGGATACCTGGCAGTGGGAACGCAGATGGGAGCGTGCCTGGGGGGGTGCTTATGCACTACAGGCTGTTTCCTATAGGTGGAGTGAGTTGTTTAATGCTCTGTGGTGGTTCTTCGCGTTTGCAGGGTTATTTGGTAGGTACAGCATCACTCAGGGCAATCTGACAAATTCATTTCAAAACAAGTTTTTGATATATAATAATAAGAAAAAAAAATGGTCTCCAGCATTCAGAAAATGGAAGGAAAATTTCCTGTTGAAGGAAGTTCTGAAGACAGTGGGATTGCTACAGGATTAATTAATAGAGGTTTAAAACAGTGTTTCAGCTGTTTCTAATCACTCATCGTCTCCCTCCAGTATCCCAGGGACTCAGGATGGGCAGACTCTGTGGTCTCAGCCTTGTTTGTTATTTGGAGGGAAAAAAAAATCCTAGCTTTTCAGGCTTTCAGCACTCTAAGAATCCTCCCTTCTCTTCCTTCAAAGCTTGTCTCAAAACCCACTCACTGGCAAAGCCGTTGCTCCCACCCTCTGTTAGCATGCAAAATCTCTCACATGACAAGAACATTCTCTACCTGATGCTGAAGAGTCCCTGTTATTGTATGTTGCAGATTAAATGCCTTGTGCCTAGCCCCACGAACATATTGTTGAGGGGTTAATTGGGATGTGGGTTCTCAGAGCTTCCAGTAACTGCTGGAGCATAGTCCATTGTAGCTGTGGTCTGATCCAGGAGCTTGTTCCCTGGTGCCTGGGGATGAAGCGTGCAAAGGGCTGTTTCCACAAAATAGCTGAGGTTTTGTAAGTTCACGGCTAGTGAACCTTCCAGTCAGATGTTGCTGTGACCATATCCTGTTACTGTGCTCCCCAGGATAAATCTCATATATTCAAGTAGGACTTTTATCAGACAATCAAAATAATAGGTAAAACTACCCAAAGGCATCTGATGTTCTGGAATTAGTCTTAAAAAAGAATAGTTTTTAAACAAGACTGTGTTTTGAAACTAAGTTTTGACACAGAGAAATTACTCCTATGTAATTGTTCTGGTCTGGACATAAAATACCAGATCTGGCTTGGTTCTTCCAGACCATTGAGTGTCTACACAAGCATCCTTCCCATATAGAATCATAAAATGGTTTTGGGCTGGGCTGTTAAAGATCATCTAGCTCCAACCTCCCTGCTGTGGTGTTAAGATCCAGCTAGTGAGAGATGCCTCTGCCTGAATTAAGGTGCAAACAAGACCAAAGGTGGAAGTCAATAATACAATTTTATTTAACAACAGATGTGAGGTAGAGAGACAGAAAGAAATAGAAGAGAGAGAAGAAAGAGAGAAAGAGAGAGAGGGAGACGGATCGAGCAGTAGAAAGTCCAACCCATGGATCCAGCTGCATCCTGTCCTGTTCATCCTTCTTCACCCTGAATTTCTTAGTGGTGGGGGTCCCAAGGTCATTCAAAGCTTTTCATTATTTCTACACCTTAGCAAACAAAGGAATTAATGCCCATTGGCTACACAGTTCTCTTATTCTATTGGTTAAATTATTCCTTCACTTCTAATGCTAATTAGTCCACATGCTCTGTCTTTCTCTTCTTTTTAGTTAAGTGGATTTCTTGGGTTGCTGCTCTGTGAGTTGGGGGTCACGATTTCCCCCTGCCAGAATTACCTTTTACCCCATCCAAGCTGATTTCAGCTGAGTTGGCTTTCCTTGTGGCCCATAAATTCTGCATTCTTTGTGTCCATTATCAGGATACATTTTTCTCCCCCAGTTTTGCTAACCTTCCCCTAGGTCTGAGATAACACCCAAGACAATAGTACCACCTTTATCTTACATCAAGTTCCTGCTGTGGTGGCTTAACTTACAGTCCAAGTTCCAGGTGTATTCAGCGGGCTTCAGTGGTTGTTGGTGGTCACAGATGCCATCTGTCCCATAACTTGGGGTGATCTTTGTTTGACCAGTGATAGATATACAAGCAGTTACTTCTTCATACAGATTGTCACAGTGAGAATTTTTGTCTGGATGTGTTACCCAGGATGTGCTAACCAGGTATCACCTGTGCTAGGACTGGAGTTAGGGCCATCCTGTCGCTCCCTTCTGTGCTTATCTCATGGCAAAGTCCTCCTGTGGCCCTAACAGTGTTTGCAACAGTCAACTGTACTCTGTAAGTCTTTACACATGGGCAGGGACACCTTCACTTAACCAGGTTGCTCAAAATCCCATCCAGCCTGGCCTTGAACACGTCCAGGGATGAGGCATCCACAACTTCTCTGGGCAACCAGTGCCAGTGCCTCACCACCCTCACAGTAAAGAATTTCTTCCCAATATCTCATCTAAACCTCCCCTCGTTCAGCCTAAAACCATTCCCCCTTGTCCTATCAGTATGTGCCCTTGTAGAAAGCTCCTCTAAAGCTTTCTTGTGGTGTTTTTTTCTGAGGTGTGGTTCATGGCAAGCTAAACAAAGGTTCATGGGCAGGTAAAGGCCAATGTTTATTGTCATGAGAAAAGAGCAGCTGAAAGGGCTATTAAACCAAATCAAAACAAACTGTTAGATTTTTTATTAGTCTTGCCTGCTATTTTCTGTATGCAGGTTTTGCTGATGATCCTCAAGCTGAGCCAAAATATGTATCGTGAATTATTCTGACCTTGCTCAGAACAGCTTTATATGTTAGCATGCGTGCCTGTTAAAAACGCTCTCTCATAACCCCTATTTGAACATTGCCATATGCATTTGTCACATTGTAAAAATATGGAACGTCATTCACCTCCAGGGATTAAAGGCAGCACTGTTTAATGACAGGGACTGAACGTGCTGCCCTTGATCACAGTGGGCCATGCCCTAAGCAAACTGTCGAATGGATTTTATACCACCAACAATGGCCCTAGGTTAATCAAAAAAGAGAAAAGAAGAAAAGCTTCAACATAACAAGCTTCCACACAAATGAAACTCTAAGCCCTGTCTGCAGCACAGATGTACCTTCTGTAGGATGTAGGACAATCCCTACAACAGTCCCTTTGCTGCCACCATGCTTGGTGCTATACATCAGTTTAGAGTCTCCTCTTGTTACTGCATGCACCTTCCCCAACTTGTTTAGTACCACAAGGGTTATTTCTATTTGTATCTACTGCACTTGCAATCAGAAAACCTATGGCACTCAGCATTGTAACAGTCTGGCAGAAAAAAGGGTTATACCTGAGAACCTATTGAAAGATGGCTTTGCTCTTAGGGCACTATGATGGACAGGTGAAACTCCTCTGGTTTGACACACGCTTTCCCTGTGATCCTAAAAAAGACCCTTTTCAGTTACAGTGCAGGTCCTCTTCTGAAAAATGGGAATCACAGGAGACTGGAGCAAGAGCTACGTGTCAGAAGATGGGAAACATTTTGACACCATAGTTACAGAGCCCTCCCCTGAAGGAACGCACAGTTAAAGCAAACAGGGCCATTTCATGCCTCGAGCTGTTCAGTTACAAACCCTGGAACAAGATACTGTGAGAAATAGAGCCAAGTTCAATGTATATTTGATGTGTCACTGCTGTTTTGTTTGGCAGCTGCTCTGGTGATCAATATACTGTGGAGCAGGACTGTCACTCCCTCTTAAGAGTCATTAGGGTAATGCATGAGTCTGCAGTCCTCCCAGCACATCGTGTGCTGCATAGCTTATTAGCAATCACACAAGTTCCTTACCCTTTCCTCTCCATAATTAAAGCTGAAATCCATTTTCTCCTGATAAAGGTCAGGGAACCTGTTTATATGCTGACTTTGGTATTATAGTCTTAATGAGATTTGAACAGGCTGGACCAGATGATCCTTGAGGTCCCTGGCAACCTGGCATTTCATGGTTAAAACAAAGTTTAAATTTATTTGTTTGGAGGGAAACTTACTCATATACTGATATTTTTTGTTCTTAGTTATGCTATTAAGTGTAAAACATGGGTAATTAATCTCTGCATTGCAGATTGGACTGTGAGAGGAGCACATATGGTGGTCCTTGACTACTGAAATTTGACCAATTGTTGTAGTTGGTGGAAAAAACATGTTCAGAAAGAGAAATAGAGTTAACAGGATTTATGAGGACTTATCTCCTCCCTCCATGCTTCTCTCTGCAGTACCTCAAATGGAGCCTACTAGAGTTTTCCTTCCAGGGCTCTTGTTTCTCAGCTAAGGTAATGGCATTGTCCTGCTCCAAAATAGGATACCAAGGTCAAACTGAATGTCACAAACCAAGTAGGGTATCAGAGCATCACTGTTCAGATTAATTTTGTGAATTCTGTGACTCAGGAGATTATTAGGTCCTCAATAGCCCAGCTGCAGCTCCAGTTCCTCCAGTTTGTTGGCCAGCTTTTCCCACACTTGCCACTACTTTTTGTGCCAAGCTTTTCCAGCTTGCAGCTGGGCACATGGTCAGGAGAGGCATCTCATCTCCCTTTCATCGATTTTATGCCTCCTTCATTTACTTCACTCTTTTGTAACAACTTGACTTGAAACTACTTGTTTTGGCATTCAGTAGAGCTGTGTAATCCTGTGGGCTCCTATAAAATTCATTTTCCTTCCTCCCTTCCTCCTGCTTGCATGATACAACCACTTTCTGCAATCTTCCATAAGTTCGGAAGCAAGGTTGTAAAGGACAAGGGTAATTTCTGACTTGGTTCTTTATAGGTCATTCCCATAATACACAGAGCACCCACGGGCTTGGGCGGGGTGTCACATCATGCAGGGTATGGTTGGGCAATCTTCTCTGCCACAGTGCAAAACATCTTAGCAGCTGTTCTACCTAAGCAAAATGAGCAAGAAAAAAAAATAAGACTTTTAGAGTTGCTTCTTGTGCTGTAAAAATAAGATTTTCACATGTAGTTTGGCTGTATTGTGTTGTGAACTTACAAGTTCTCATGGAGAAGATCAGCTCCAAAAACTGGGGTGAGACATCCTTAAGCAAGTCCTAAATGCTGCAGCGAGTGCTGAAATCAGCGGGAGACACTTGGGCATTGTAGATCCCACTGCAATTTTTGAAGAACATCATAAGGAGACGTGCATCCAATCTGCCTAATGGAAGCAACCAAGTGGTACCCTGAATTGTATCCAGATAAGAAGTAATCTTTTAAAAGTCAGAACCTCAGAACCCTCATGGTCTGTATGGTCAATGGAAAGAGGGAAGTGCCTTTGGAAACTTTCAATGCCTTTGGAAAAGGGCACCCAGCCTGTAATGACAAGAACTGTTACAGTCAGTTTGGGAAATTTAGAGTGTAAATTAGTTGCCTAAATTACCTAGGCTTAAACCCCATCCAGACTATCAATGATCATGAGACCAAGGGCCAATTCTGCCCCAGATAAGTATAATTTACAGTTCCTCTTCCCATCTGCATTATCAGTTGCAGGCTCTGCTGCAGAGCACATGCAGTGTGCTGTTAATATTTGATGCTTGACACCCATAAGATGACTGCAGATCAACAGCAGGTGACTTCCTTGTTTCATCAATGAAGTCTTACAATCATTCATGAGGATTATACATACAAGGTATTTTTTACACTCTATTATTTATTATTACCTCATATCCTAAACCTGCATCTAGCCATGTAGAAAAAAATTTAGTGAAGTAACTGTTTAAAATTTCTTCTCAGTATGAAAAAGGCTGTTATTAAGTAGAACATCGAAACAGTGATGGGTTCAAGTGATTATCAGAATTAACGAACAGATATCTGGGTTTCTGATACTCTGTCATATCACCATGCAAAATGTCACCAGGGTGTCTCACCCTGAATGCCTCAGTTTCTCTTGGAAAAAATAAGCCTGTATTTCTCATGCTATTGTGAATCTTAATTGAATAACATTTTCAAAGCACTTTGTGCTGTTCAGATGAAAGACTTTTCTAAATGCAAAGTATTATTACATGGTAAGTTCATGACTGGAGCAAATTTTTAAAACAAACCATATGAAAAGCAGAATTAAGAGTGGAAATGCTGATCCAGCCATTAATTGCTTCACATCAGAGAGTGGGCAGAGGGTCTCCTTTTATGTTGTTTATTTCAAACAACTAACTCTGGGAATCTCCTGTGGAAATGAAATGCAAAAACCAAAGCTGTTTCATGGGTATTTTTGGTTTATCTCCACATGAATCTTAAATTCATCATGTGGAGAGAATGTGGAACACATTTTTTTCCCCCGTATACACTGACTTTCCCACAATGAATAATATCCATTTTCTTGCACAGTTTGTCTTCTTGCTCACCCTCGGGTAACAAAATAACCCAGAAAGCAGGAACACCCTGTCCCTGAACCCTGTTGAAAACTGACTGACTAACTAAGTAATTAACTAAATAAATAAATAAAAGGGAAAGAGGGATGATTTGGAGGGTTCCCAGGGATGACTCGGAGGGTTCCCAGGCAAACCTGCTCTATTTAACATCACATACACAGTGACCACCGACACATGAAGCCCGGAGCTCCTAATTCCCGAGCCATTGCTCAGCAATGAGTAATAAACCCTTGCTCAGTGACTCCCACAGGCTCTGAAATACAGCCAAGTGTCAATAAGCATCCAGGTTTTAGAGAATGTGAGTGGGAAGGGGAAGATCTCTTGTATCTGCCTGTACTGGAACGGGGGAGAAGCCTGGCAGGCTGCAAGGGTCTGTCTGCACTTTAGTTATGGCTGTTGGTACACAGACTGTCATACCAGAAGCTCCAGCACATTTAGTACTCCAAAGGAATTTTGCTTCTGTATTTCGTCTTCTCTTCCACCCTCCTTCCTCCACGTAGGCCTTATTTTTCAGATTTAATCCTTTAGTTATCAAGATGTCACTGTTACAGATACAGCACCTAACCAGGAGTTAGCTGATAGTAGAGACCCTTCTCTTGCTGCAGGAAAAGCTTAGCTTTTCCCAGGGAATACTGATGTGAATACACAGTAACAGAGGCAGCCAGCTTCAGTGAGCGGAAAATAATTGTTGCTGTAACTCAGTTTATAAACTGTAGTGAACAAGGCACACAAACCAGGCTCATCACAGGTGGTCTCTAAGGGTTAATCCTAATTTGTTTTGCCTTTTTAAACATTAGACAGCAGCTTGAAGATACACCTCCATTCTTGATGATGAGAGGAGTCAGGCACTTCCCAGCTGGTGATTCACAGCCCCTTAGGCGCTTATCTTAGGATGGGAGAAAGTGGCCTCTGGTGATATCTTTCTCTGTTTGCTCAAGATTAGACTCTGCTCACCTATCTCAGACTATCCCTCCTGTTTTCAGCATTTAAGCAACATCTAATGTCTTAGGAGCATTTTGTATAATTTTGGGCTTCAAAGGTCCTTCCTTCATGTTGTAGTGTTATACAATTTTTTATTACACTGCACTGGCAATTTGACACTTGTACAAGTGATAGTTTGTCTTGTGATAAAAAGATGGTACCAATATCCTCTTTATTATTCTGGTGGTTCAGTTTTGAGGATCTGTCCCACTAACCCTCAGCTGCTCCCTGCACTGAACTCTTACATATTCTGTCATAGTGACAAAAGAGAGGGTTCTTAGGAGTTGTCCATGTTGACATTCACAGCTCCATTTCAGTGAAATATCCACTGCTGCATACTGTCCACCCACACAGTGCTGCTAGGTGCATGATATATCCTGTGGAAATGTTTGGATTTTAGCAGGTCTTCAGATTTTAGAGATTATCTATAATTTGTGTGTGCACTTTGGACTTGGAATGTCTCTACCTTTCTCTCCTCCTATTCTTTCCATTGCTGTCTGTAGTGACATTGGGAAACAGACATAGAGTTTTACATTGATTTTGATATGAGTTTTGGACATGAAGTTATTTTGCTATCAAATTGCCTTTTTTGATTCCTGGTAAGTGTCTCCTCACTTATAAATGGCTCATTGCAGTCTTTGCTGCTTGCAGATTTCTCTGTATCAGTGATGGATTGTCTCCACTCAGCCCTAGAGAATGAGCTTATTCATCAGCATTGCACATGCCAATAGGTGTTAGTGGAGTTAGTCTGAGCTCCCTAGGGATGGGCCGGTGGCTTGCTATAGCCTTTCCTCTTAATTTAGAAGTAACACAAATAAGCTCTTCATTTAAGATTCATTATGGCATAAATTATGTTCACCATTACAATGATGTTTTCTCCTTGTATTATATGGCAATTCGTAAAGCATTAACTTTCACATGTGGCATTTTCCACGGGTTAAAAAGCTTTTTGAAGCCTCCTAGACTTCTGCATGGGTCCAATAGCCTGTACAGATGTGCTGGCAGAATTTGCACATTACAGCTACAAGTAGAGACTCTTCTTACTTTGCCTACTAATTCATTCATCCCTTTTGCAATGTCAAAATTCCCCACTGTGACCTAAAGAATGTCTATTTGCAAAAGAAAACCCAACCCAAACGCATTTCTGCTGGGTTAAATATTATAATTGCTGTCTTCTCCCTCCCCTTCAAAAAAAAAAAGACAAAACCAAAAACAACAACACCCCTCTCTGACACATAGGTCTGGCAGCTTGTGCTGCAGAAGTTTACAACATTAGCAGAGCCAGCTGCTGTCCACCTCCTTTGCCAGAAGTTGATTTCTCAGGGCAGAGTCAGCAGAAGCACATGTCTGCCCAGCTCCCAGCAACCTCAGTGCAAAGCTGGGCTTCAGCTGGAGCTTGGCAGGCCACTATTTCTAATGATGGGCAGCAGCTTTGATTAGAAAATGAACACACTGACTAAAATTCCTTCCTACAGTTGTGTCATGCATGCAGGTTCCATGAAATAAAGTGTATTACCCAAACTGTTGTATCTTCTCAGCAGAGTTCTGAGAGATTTTTTATCACTGAACCATCCAGATTAATTGACTTTTGGACGTCCTGTACTTTTATTAAATGGCCTTTTAAATTGTTCATTTCCTACTTTCTGGTTTTCTTGTCTCTGCAATAAATAGGTACTTCTAACTACAGGGACTCAGGAGAAATGCTGTTTGTTTGGAATGAAGAGATAAGGTCAGGGATACAAGGCCACTAAGCTTCTGCTAGTGTTGAAATAAGAGAAATGTCAAAAAAAGCTATGTTGATTTATATCAGTGAAAAAAATAGGCCCACTGCCTTCAAAAGTGTTAGCCCTCATTTATTTTAAGATGCATAAGAGACTCAAAGTCTCCTAAAATCGGACCCAAAAGCTTTTTGGAAGATTGTTTTGGAGGTTAGAGAATTAATTGAAGACTTGATGAACAGATAAAAATTTTGAAAACCTTTGTATTGCCAAAAAAGAGCACTTAATGAGAAAACCAGCAAACATTTCTGCTTTACTTATGTAAATAACATGCTTTTATGCCACACAATTTAGAAGCCTGTCACTTTTTAAAAAATATTATTTTATAGTTGCATAGGACTCTGCAAAACTGACTTTACACACATTTTTTTTTTAATGGCAGCAGGACTGAGAGCTCTGCTCCAGGTAGGAGAGCGTGCCAGCAGCTGAGTCCATCTGTACCTGCTCTGCAGCTGACCTTTCAAGCTACTTCTCACTTTCAGCTGTTTACTTTGCTTATCAGGCCTGTATTTCATCGACAGAGCTCTGAAGAGCTCTGTCATGCGTAACTGGATGCACAGCAAAGGTCAGTGAGAGGCTGCTGCCCTCTGTGAACTGGTTATCACTCGGAAATTTTGTGCCGGTGTTTTCCCTCTCCCAAAGAGTTTAAAGGAGGCACGCTTTCGGGCACAGCACTAATGAGATGGTTTCACCAGCAGGCTGTGGTTGCAGTTTCACTTGATAACTCCTGATTGTTAATGGCAGAGCTGATACAATTATACAGAGGCCAATCAAGTTAAAGCAGGATTTTAAGAGGGTCTTGTACCACACCAGCACCAGTTTCTCTAAGAGCCTGAGAAATCTTTAACAGATGAATTCTTCCAGTCCTTACTCTTACTACAGTTCTTATTGAAGTCTTGCCCCCTGAGGAAGATATCCTTTGGGATAGGGATGAGTATAAAAAGCATTATACAAATATAGCACTTGGAGAGTGCTTCACCTAACATTAGTAAGCCTTGTCTTCTAGGAATGAGGTTTAAAAATGAAGGGATGACAACTGCCTGGTTGTAGAAGATGTGTGAAGAAATGCTTTGTATGTAGGCATGCTGGTTTCTTCACAATATTTTTTTTTTATGTTATCCAAGTCTACCTGGCTCTGAAGTAATTTTCAGTGTGTTCCCTTATGCACAACCTGCTATTATTTTCTCATTTTGCGATGTTCAAAAATAGCTATTTTTAAATCTTTCCTTTTCACACATACAGTTAAAACATTTTAAAATCCTATTGTCAAAGACACCAATGAATACACTTATGAAGTAAAAGTATCCTCTCTGATAAAAAGCTTCTCACACTGTTTTGTCTTTTCATCATACAGACTCATACTGCCCTAGAAGACTTAGGAATGTCACCACATTATCTGAAATAAATAGAATTATAAAATGATAGAACAGTTTGAATAGGAAGGAATCTTTAAAAGACATCTAGTAGCAACACCCCTGCAGTGGTCAGGGACATCTTCCACTAGGTCAGGCTGCTCAGAGCCACGTCCAAACAGACCTTGAATGTTTACAGGGATGGGGCATCCACCACCTCTCTCAGCAATCTGTTCCTGTGTTTTACCACCCTCATCATAAAAAAATATTTCCCTTGTAGTAGTCTGAAACTACTGAATTGATAAAATGCTAATTGCAACTGTGCACAATTTAAAAAGATTGTTCCGTAACATGTTATGCTCACTTTTTTTGGTAGCAAACTGTTATTTAAAGCTCCTCTGACCAAACTGTGGTATGAAGACGAGTATTTTATTGCTTTAAAGCCAGAGAGGACTGTTAAAACTTTGGTGGCCATGAATTGTTAAACTTGCTGCATATCAGCTTTACATGTACGTATGTTCCCATACCGTGACTAATGTGAGCTATTCAGAAACACCTCAACTGTCTGTGTGTTTGCCTCAGTCAGGCTGAAGGTAACACAGATCACTGCAGTGCACTTTCACTTGTAGCTAACCCACCCTGAACTGCCTTCACAGCAGCAGTGGGTGAGGATGTGCATGAGTGGACCAGCTGACACGGTAATTTTACCCCTCAGTAACTTGTATAACATCTCCTGTTCATGTGTCTGAGTCTTTGATCACCTCCTTGACTCCTTTTATATCACAAGACATTCTTGGGACACTTTTTCTTTTTTTCTGGTAAACTGTAAAGTCTCACTCAGCATCATTTTAGTGAATCCATTCTGTTAATTCAATCTTTCAGCTGCTCGAAGTTTTCTAGTAAAAATAATGGTCCAGGTCAGACTTGTGCCACATTACCAGTTAGAAGGTCAGTTGGTGCTCCTTCAAATAACAAATTGACTTAAAAAAAAATTATTCACCTCTTTTTTTGACTTTGGAACCTTCTGTTTAGACATGTGTGATGTTACTCAAAAATAGTACTGTCATGCTAGATAAAAAAAGGTACTCTTGCACTGTACATGGAACTATTTTTAAATTTAAAATATGGCTAAAATTTATAGCTGGACTATAGCAGTACTTAAGTCCTGTTGAAGCCAGCTGTAAAATCTATGCTACCTTCCATGGGAGGAAGGTTGAAGCCTATGCCTATGAAAAAATTATTTTTAAAATAAATCAACATTAAATGCTTGTATATCACTCTAAATCGATTGAGATGTTTAACAGTGCATTATTGTTGCTGTTCTGTCCACTTCTTCTCAAGACTTTGGACACTGAGGATCAGGACTGTGCACTACAGAGTTACTGCAGTGCTTAGGACATATGTAGTAAAATGGGAGTAAAACAACAACAACAAAAAGACAGCATTTGTATTAGAGAGGAAGGGAGAATTTATTGACTGAAGTGTGTTAATCTCCATCCTCGTTACTCATTTTAAGAGATGTAAGTATAAACCATCTTCATTATCACTTAAAATTAGCCAAAGCCAGGAAAGAGGTCCAGAAGTCTGATTAAGGCCTTAATTGCATGACTGCAGATGTTTTTTGTCTGGATGACAGTGTAGAACAGTCTCTCATGGCTGAAGAATAACAACATGAGAGCATACATCAAGGAAGTAAACTGTGACAAAGGCAGCCTAGTGATAGAAGACAGAGTAAGCAAGGGACTGACAGCCAGGATGTATGGATCCTGTTCCCAGCTCCATCACTGTCTGAGTATGTGACCATGAACAAGAATCCTCTGCATGTCCCTCCATCTGTAATGTGTATGAGAAAACATGGAATCAGCACAGTGGCATTAACCCTACTTGTATTTTAAAATGAAGTTTGAACTTTAATGCATGGGACAGGCTGCACTAATAAGGATTCCTAAGACCAGAGAGGGTTGATCTCCCATTGCAGGGATCTGCTATTTTATGGCAGCATGCAGTCATCTGTGGCATTCTATCTGTAACCTTGGGTCTTGTGTTTGTTAGAGGTGAACAAAAGAGTTCTGGGGCTGCTGCATCCTAAACAGACTTCTGTGAATCCTTGTGGATTAAACATCAAGTATATAATTGCTTGCACTTGGGGAAGGTTGGCACAATGATCCCTGTAGTGTCTTCAAATCCCAGCAGGATCAGGGCAGTATCATCCCCCTGTACTGGGCACTGGGGAGGTCACACCTCAAATCCTGTGTTCAGTTTTGGGCCCCTCACTGCCAGAAAGACATTGAGGTGCTGGAGCATGGCCAGAGAAGGGCAATGGAGCTGGGGAAGGGTCTGGAGCACAAATCTGATGAGCAGTGGCTGAGGGACCTGGGGGTGTTTAGTCTGGAGAAAAGGAGGCTCGGGGGGGACCTTCTCCCTTTCTACAGCCACCTGAAAGGAGGTTTAGCCAGGTGAGGTTGGTTTCTTCTCCCAAGTAACAAGTGACAGCACAAGAGGAAATGGCCTCAAGTTGCACCAGGGGAGGTTCAGATTAGAAACTAGGAAAAATTTCTCTCCTGAAAGGTGATCAAGCACTGGAACAGGCTGCCCAGGGAAGTGCTTCACTCACCATCCCTGAAGGTATTTGAAAGTTGTATAGATATAGTGTGTAGGGACGTGGTTTAGTGGTGGACTTGGCAGTGTTAGGTTAATGTTGGACTCAATGATTTTAGGTCTTTTCAAATCTACATGACTCCATGATTCTATCTGTGATCCAGTTGGCTCCAGAGTCTTCTACAGCATTTACTCTTTGTTGTACAGAGGGGTCCCAACCAAAACTCACGACTCCTGTTGTGTTAGGCTTCTCATGTCACAATGAATTTAAATTAACAGTCTGAATAGTATATAGTCTGTGCAAAAAGTAATAAATCAGGGGACACATGGCTGCACAATGCCAGGAATTCTCAAGGTATCTGATTTGAAAATCACTACAATGAAAGTTTATAACTGCAGCTCAATTCATTTCATGAGAGGAAAGATAATGCCATAGAAGAATAGACACTATACAATTCTGCTTTATATGTCAGAGATTCATTCTCTGGTAAGTTTAAAGAGTATTTCATTGGCATTTTCTTAGATGCCAAACTGTTAAATGCAAGGCCACAGCACAAAGAGGTTTCTTAAATTACTGGAGGAATAAATTGGGTCTTGTAACAGGCTTTGTAATTTCAATTGCTTTCTGTAGCAACCCTCAAATCCCCAAGTGTATATGGAATCTCACTCCACAAACCACTGTTTCCTTCCTGCTGCTGCAAAATAGCTTAAATAAAATCCTAAGACCTCAATGATGAATATAAGTGTACATTTCATTGCTTTTATGGCTTTTTCTGTAATGCTCTTTCTAGTTTTTTAATCAAGAATTTGAGCATCTCTTTTATCCAATTTGCATTCAAGAGAGGTTTGCACATTAGACGAAGTACATTCATGTGCATCTGCACTCTGCAGCTTGGAGATAATGAATCGAAATCAGATTCAAGCTTTATTTTGCAGTGCCAGGTAAATTTCAGAGACCCAGCATTTGTAATTTATTTCTCACAAAGATGAAAAAGTCAGTTTGATGGCTACTGTCAGCCAATAGAAGGTAAAAGATGAGATGGCCCCTGAAAGGCACTATTCAGTGGTTGCACAAAAGTAGGGAGGCAATTTGTGGCTGCAGAGAAAAATTTATTTTTACATTTATAAATATATAATACATCCCTGCTCTGAGAAGTACATAAGCTAGAATTTTAAAATTAAGGAAATAAAGTATGTGAAAGAGTCCACACCATAACAATAAAGTCAAAAGCATATATATGTGTACATATCTTCTTGTGGCAGTGTGTGAGCGAGCCAAAAATGCTTAAAATCCTGTGCACTTGTTAAAAGTAACCCTGTCCTATAACCTCAGCAGTCAATAATGGGAGATCATATATCCAGCCATTTCTGCAGCCCATCTAGAAATGAGACACTACAGATAAAGCACTTCCTTTACTCCCCATCTTGCACTTTTTGCCAATCCGTTGTAGAAGGGCTGTGAAGGAATCCCCGCCTTTGCTGTTTGACCTGTTGTGTAGCCCGAGGCAAACGATTTCCCCACTCCCCTGCCTACATTCCCAGGCTGCATCAGAAGCAGTGTGACCAGCAGGTCAGGGGAGGTGATTCTCCCCCGTTACTCCACTCTCATGAGACCCCACCCAGAGTGCTGCATCCAGTTCTAGGCCCCCAGCATAAGAAGGATGTGGACCTGTTGGAGCAAGTCCAGAGGAGGCCATGAAGACCTCAGAGTACCGACATGGTGGCTGGTGTTCCAGCTGGCTGGTGGGAGGAGGAAAGCTTTGGCAAGCTGGCATGATATTGACGCGGCTTTTATGCAAACTGTTCCTCAGCAGATCTCAAGATTTTTCCAGTTTATAGCTACACAAAAAAAAGAGGAAGAATAGTGGTGTATTTCTTCTTGTGTCTTCTACACACTAACAATCTCCCTGATCATAATCTGGCCTCAGGTGCACATGTTCCTTTTCTCCACTGTATGGGTCTCCCAGGAGTGTGTCTCCATTTATGACCAATTTTTCAGGGAAAGACCCAAAGACCAGACAAACTACTCCACTTACAGGAGTTTTTCCCCCCTCTAGTTTTAGTAGTTATTAAGTTGCCACAGTCCTCAAGTATGAGGTTTGAATACAATAATTGCTTACAGCAGAAGTGTAAATATCCTGAACACACTGAGAACAATGCATGAAGCATTACTCTTTAGGGAGAAATCAGAAGGTTGTGGAATTGAATTGCAACAGTGTATCCTATTTTATTGAGTGCTTAGAGGTGAGGCAAGGAAAAACAATCATATCCATCTAGTCATCATCTTTTGCTCTGCAGTCTATTCTTTTCTGCATGGACTGTATCATTTATCCACAAATATACTAAAGCATATTAAAAAATACACCTGCAGACAGCAACGCTAATGAAAGGAGAAGCTGGAGAGCATCCCTGTAGCAAAACAGACCTGAACTTCATGATGGGGATGCAGGTACAGGAGCAGTGATCTTCTGAAAATGAAATTGAACGCAAACCTTCTGCTCTTTTGTTGGGGTGATTAGGGCACTGTTTTTTTTTATAGAAGTGGTAGTGGTGATAGTAGTGGTGATGTTTTCACCATTTTAAAGGATAACAGAACTCATTTATTTGGGAAAAAAAGAAAAAGCTGCAGGGACCTGCCTTCTTCAGTAAATATATAATTACAATATAAAGAAATATAGTCTATATATATTATATAGCTACCTACATTAGTATATACATTATATGTAAAATCTACATTGTGTATAAATTTCACATAGAGAATTCATGGATTATATGTGCCTTGAAATGCCTATCCAACTACAGCTGTTCACACTCCCGGACTGAAAAGTTCTTTGAAGATGCTCCTTAAGCACTAACAACTCCTCCGAGCAGCTCTGCTCCCCTGCCCTGCTCCGCGTCCCACTGGGGTCCCGTGTCCTTGTCCAGGGTCCCCAGGCGCTGCAGCGCCCACCCGCCGCGGAGCCCGGGCTCTTCTCTCCCGATGCCCTTTATCTCGGCTCATGGGGACAATGCGGGTACAGAGGGGACGAGGACCGCAATGCCGCGGCCGGGCAGCCCCGCTCCCGCCGCACGGTCCCGGGGCGGGCGTGCCGCTGTCCCCGGCGGGGGCGGGCCCGGGCCGCCTCCCCCTCCCCTGCGCCGCGGGCTGAGCCTTAACAGGTAACGGAGGGGCGGCCGCCGCGGGGTTGTGNCCGCCCAGCCCCGCCGGGCTCCCTCTCGCAGGACCAGCGAGACGATGGTGTCGGTGTGCGGCGGGGTCTGCGCTCGCCGCCTGCTGCGGATGGTGGGGGCCGGCCGGGGGCCGCTCCTGCTCGCCGTCACCCGGGCCCGCAGCTGCCAGGCAGGGAGCAGCAGCCCGGCCGGCTCCGGCCGCGCCCTGGCCGTCAAGAAGCGGGGCTACGACATCACCAGGAACCCTCACCTCAACAAGGTGGGTACCTTTGGCGGGGCTGTTCCAGGGGCGTGCGCGGCCCGGGCCGCGGGCGTGGGGAAGGGCCTGGATCGCAGTTGTCCCGGTTCGCGGGCGCCGTGGCAGCGTCACCCGTGACCGTCCCCAGGGAGCGGCTCCGCTCCCAAAGGGGTGAAATGCCGGGGAGGGGGAGCGGCCGTAGGTTGACCTGAACAGAGCACGGGATGTGTGATGGGTGTTCAGCTGCTTGGCTCGGTTCTGCAGCATCCTGTGGAGCCGGGCACCTGCCTCCCCTCTGACCGCTGTCCTGCTGCCGCAGTGGCACTGAGAGCCTGGGTAGGGCAGAAGTGCCTTTGCCTGGGAACTGAAGCTGTTTGCTTGAAAGTACAAAAAACTGGTATGGAGAAAACACGGCTTCTCCTCAAAATCCAATACCAAAACCGGGGTTATTTTTATATATAAATACTGTGGGCTATGCATATACATACATATATTCATATATATATATGTATGTGTTGTTTTACATATGCAGCAGTGAAACGAGCCATTTACATCTTCATGTTAAAACAAGCATGTGTGGTTGTTCTTAAGTCTTCCTTTCACAGCATATCCATAGCAGTGTGTGCTCCACTACCAAAGCAGCATCTCGCTGGGCTGAAGATATATTTGTTCTCAATACTGTGGAAACATTAACAATACGGTTATAATAATAAAAGTAAAAAATAATGTTTTTGCTGAAAACTTCCTCCAAAGTCTACAAAGCATGTAAAGTGAGACTCCATAACTTAACTCTACACTGCTTTTCTATCCCTTTCCATCATTTGAAGGGAAAAAAATCATCTGAGTGCCAATTTTGGGATCAAATATATCAGACTCAAGAATGTTGGGTTCTACTTTCTTGTGTTAATGTTACTAGAAACAAGTACAAGTGCATCAATTACCAAAAATGAGCAGATATTAAACATGGTATTGAAATTGATTGATTGGACTGGGACTATTTGTCATATGCTTGGTATGCAGTTATCCAGCACATGAGCCTCCTAAGTTGTCTTCCAGACTGGAGACCCTTTGGATGACCACTTTTAGTTTGTATAGGATGCTGTACATTGGGTTGCATCTTTTGGTACCATTTCAGCATCCACAGAGATGAATCCCAAAGGACCAAGGCATGAGATGACACTGGATATTACTGAATATGCAATAACTTTGTAGGCAGTCTGGTTTGAATCATTATACAGTGCCTGTCTGCAAGGCTGAAGAGAAGAGGGACTGCCAACTATATCATAAATAACAGCAATTTTTCAGCATTAAGAGGTTTTGATGGGTGCTTCATGATAGTTACAAAGAGTGACATAGCTAATGTTTCTACTTTTCTTGCATATATTGATTTGAACTGAAAAATTAATACTTTGACTTTGCCTCAATGTAATGCAATAATAACACACAAGCAGTTGAATCTATCACCTCTTTTAAATAGGTCTGGCTGATGCAGAAGCAGATTTTGAATGTCCTCTTTTGTAATTTTCAGAACTGAGGCTTTTCTAAAGCGTTTTCCCCCCTCCCAGTGAAATAAACTATTTTTCTTGACGTCTAAATGGAATTTTTGTCCATGTGGAGAGAAGGGTAGAAAACTGTTTCTGTTAGAGGAAAAATCTACTGTAGCGTGCTGTGTTTAATTGGCCATGGGAAGTCTCCCAGCTGGTCTCCAGCCTGGGTGTTTGCTATGCTCCTCAGTCAGTGCAGACCTTACAGTCACTGATATAATCATCTGCAGAGCATCCAAGTGAAAACAGAGATGGCTAACATCTGTGGTAAGAGATAAGGACTGCCTGTGTATGCACCTAGGTAACCAGTCATTACTAAACACTCAAGACCTCTTTCCAGACTTTTCTAAACAGGCTCCAGTTCCTCTGTGGCTCTTTACAGTTCACTGTAGCCTCTGAAGAATTACCGGTGTTCAGCTGAAATGGTGTGTTTCAGGCAGCTCACGTGTTGTCAGTGTGGGATTGATGGCCTTTGGTGTGCTGTGCTGCAGTGGTGTAAGTCAAAATTAGGGATCCCTAATTTAGGTAGGTTTTCACCTGTTGTACTCTCCTCACACAGCAATTGCTGTTCACCCCTTTGGTAACTAAATGTGGGCAGGGGGTCATTGATGTTTTTCCGCAGTGGATCTCACTTTAATCTAAATTTTCAACTGATTGAAAGCACCTCTGCAGGGAATATTCCTTACATCTCTCCAAGAACCTCTGAAAAACATTTTCAGAAGTGAGACTTCAGGCAGCAAGAGTTTTGCTGCTTTAGTCAATACCCTGGCTGTTTTATAGCTTTTGGATGAAGTTTAAGCTGTCAGTCTAAAGCTGTGAAGTGTGTGGTATTTATTCAATGAAGAACACTGTCCCTTCAGCAGAATTGCAGACAGATTTACAGTCTGAGGTTATTGATCCAAGTCTTTGCTTGCTTACTAGGTTGAAGGTGCTTTCAAGAAGAAACAGACTCAAAATCCGCTGCTGACAGGTCCCCTGTAATATCCTAAATATTAGAAATAAAAGCAGGCTGTCCTCTGAGAATTTCCCCTGGTTTCCAAAGCTGCCTGAGAAGAAGAAGAAAAATAAATCCAAAAAACTAGTTATGGATTTAATAAATCTGCAGTTGTTTCTTCCCTTTGGTCTTTGTTTACTCTGTACTACATTTGTTGCTACTGTGCAATTCAAATACTGTTCTTCCTTGTGTTGTGAAGTGTGACAGCCTATGTTTAATCCAACGGTGGGACTTGGGAAACATCAGCATTCTTCTGAGAGGTACTTGCAATAGCAGTTGTTCTTAGTTGACTGAAGAGTCTCAGAAATAATAGCAGGGTGAAGAACTCGTCATGTTTTTATGAAGTGCCTCATGAAGTAGTTCTTTTCCAGACTTTGAATGCTGAAAAACTGGAAAACCTAAAAATGTTAGGAATGTCAGATGAGAACAGGTAAGAGTGTTCTGTGGTGATCCAATGAAAACTGGACTTGCTGAGAAATAAGTCTGTTCTACTGTGGGGCCTCAGCCTTGTGAAAAGCTAATTTGATGCTCAGACCTGGGGAGGAAAGATGGGGCTTCCCTTACCCACTACCTTGTTTATCAAAGCTGCCTTCTGTTTGGTGTGGTCAAGGCCATGTTGTGTTCTCTCTGACACTGCTGTCAGTTCTTAAGATTTATGCAGTTCTGCTCATCTCAGATGTGCCTCTCATGATTCCTAGTTTTTCCAGGGACTCCGTCATATGCTTTTTCTATATTTTAACAAACACAGGCTGAGCTGGACAATTCCCAGTTCGACCACACGCCTGCAGGGACCCAAAAATCTTGTAGTGTCCAAAACTGACTGTAACTTTGTTCATGACATCTGACTGGAAGGTTGATGACACTTCTTGCATTTTGCTGGAAGTCCTAATTTTGAGATAAATCATGCCTGCTTGGAGATCTGCCATGCCAAACAGATGCAGCACCAGAGGTCACAGTTTGTTTTTGGAGTGGCAGGATATTGCCCTATTTGAAGGGCTGAGATAATCCATTAGACTTTCCTGCAAGTGCATTGCAGGGATCCAGCTTTGTGGTCTCTGAGTACATCTGGATAATACTCTCTCTTCTTCTGATGTGCATGCATGCTCGCTATTGTTTTTCATGAAATGTCATAATGAATTAACAAACAAACAACAAAAAAAACCCAACAGAACAAAATTACTAGTCTGGATTTGTAAGAATGAAACCTTAAAGAATTGCTGTAGGTTTCTGGAGCATTTTTGGAATGTACTGCTGTATACATTGATTAAAATGCAGAAAGGTTGTTTGTCCTTCAGCTTTGCAGGGATTGAAATTGATCTGAGGATTCTTTGAACAGTGTCAGTAATTTGCCACTGCAGCTGAGAAACAAATTGTGTGATCTTGCACACGGCTGCACTTGGCAGCTGGGGTGAAACAGGGCTAAAATTAGGTGGATTTGTAAAATGATTGGATTTAAACAAAATTAGTAATCAGCGCAAGAACAGTGTGTCTGAAATGGCAGTTGGCAAGATCAAATAGAGGCAGGATTCTGTTTTCAAAGT
Source organism: Dicrurus megarhynchus (assembly GCA_013399195.1). NCBI lineage: Eukaryota > Metazoa > Chordata > Aves > Passeriformes > Dicruridae > Dicrurus > Dicrurus megarhynchus. The sequence continues at coordinate 1,287,588 of VXAD01001742.1, forward strand.
AGTGATCTCTCTAAATCCACAAGGCTGTGGATTTACAACTGGAGTTTTTCTTGCAGCTGGAGTTTTCAGTTGGCTAGCTTTAGGTCTGGATAGACACGTAGCTACTGGGTGATGCACAGGGCTTTAAGTGTGTGCCTTCCAGCATTTGTTAACTTGCCATCTGTTCGTGTTTTGCAAAGGAAGAGTATGAGGTGGGAAGAGTTTAGAGGTTCCCCTCATATTTTTTCCAGAGCCCATAACTATTTGAGCAAGTTTTAAGGGACAAATTTTAGACTGGACAAGTTAATTTAGAAAAAATAAATCCACTGGGGGTTACTAACTGCTCTAAAAACCCACCTGGCTTAGAAAGTCCCCACACTGAAAATGATGAAAGGATAGGAGAGTGCAGTGGAAGAGTATCCTATTAACCTGTATTATTTACTCTTCTAAAGGCTTGTGGCTGCTGCTGGAGACAGGATGCTCATGTACATGGACTGACCTCATGGTACTATTGTGTTTCTAGGGATATCAAATAAGACACTTTCATGGCCAAACCCTGCAGTTTTAGACCCAAGTAAAACTATAGCTGAGAGAAGGCTTTTTCAGATCAGGTTCTAAATACTCTACAGTTGAAATGTGAGTGAGCTGGAGCACTGTGCATTGGGATGAACCTTCCATGGTGCCCAGAGCAGAGAGGCTCTTTTCATATTTGTACTTCATTAGTCAAGCCAAGGTGTATGTATCCCCCATGACTTCAATGGAAACAAACTCCGAGGAGATGAGCTTTGGCCAAATATTTTGGCAAATGTGCTGGTGTTCTGGAAACATGTTTGCTCAGATTTGTTTTGGCCATCATCCTGGCATATGAACTTTCCTTTTTGTTTGCTTGGTGTTAGTGTCAATCATATATTTTTCTGAGTCCAAACTGTCTTTTGGCAAGGACATTTCCTAATGTTTTGATGCCAAAGAACTTGTTGTTATGGTGTGGTCAGCAGACTGAGCCCAAACTAAATCTGTTGGTGCTTCTGGTATTAGCAGCAGCCTGCCAAAGTCTCTTTGATCCCCCAGCCTGGATTCCAGTTCCTCTCCCTTGTCATAGCCAAACCAGGAGGCCATCTGCCTTCCTGTCTGTCTGCATAACCTCTTGCCAATGCTGTAACTCTCCACTTTGGGATACTAGTAATGGTTTCCCATGGAAAAGCTTGGAAGTGCATAGGTCTGTTGCTGTGAGGGTGAGATGCAGACCCTGCCTCTGTGTTGTACAAACCCAGCAGTATGTTGGTTCTTGTTTTCCCTTTCACCCTTATAAATACAATTGAGAGGTCTTGGAAGCATTGGTTGGGCAGCTTTTGTAAGTGCTGAGTATATGCTTGCACTCAGTATAAGATTTTAATAAAAATAAGTTGGTTTTGGAACAAAATGCTTCTTTCTGTTTTCTGAAAATGTTGTAAAAATACCTTTAGAATTGCCTTTAAGTTGAGGAAAGTCATCAGTTTGGCAGCTGCTTATATTGCTTTCTTTTTATCATGCCCTTTCTTTTGGAAGAGCCTTAATCCTTACATCAGGCATGCTTTGGTAGGCCAGAGCCAAGAATGAATGTAGCTCTGGTTTCATAGGATGGACTAAGCTTTTCTGGCACTTGAATAAAATTTGCACTTAAGTAACACAAACTCTTTGGTGAAGAGTATGAAAATGGATATTGTTGCAGTTAGAATGGATTTAGTGCTGAATATTACAGCTTGTTCACATTTCTGTTCCTTGCATCTAGTAAAATGTGGGGTAAACTACTAGTTGAATTCTTTGGAACCACTGTAGATGTTGGCAGGAAGACAGAGCATGTTATCTGTGGGTTAAACAGTCTGTACTCCGCTGACCTTGGCAGACTCCAAGCCTTGCCATACGTAAGTAGCACAATGTGTGATGTCACTGATGTTAGAGACTGAGCGCTGCTCTGCGGTGAGATGAGTCATTGGTGCTCCTCAGAATTAGTGGTGATTCAGCTGGAGGTGCTGAAAGGCAGTGCTGATCCCCAAGATGAAGGGAAGACCTACAGTCTGTGGCTTGGTTTTGGTTTCAGATGGATTGGGCATGCAGTAAGGTACCTGCTAGAGATGGGTCTGGCAGCTTTGTAGTGCGGTGTGGCAAATTGTGACCCCTGAGTTTTTGGTTTTGGTGTGTTAGATCTGGCATTTGCTAAACAAAGCTGGACCTAGAGCTAATTCCATTTGACTTGATTTTGGATTTAGATAATGTAAATTGAATTCCTCTTTAGCTTCTGCAGCAGCCACCTCCAGAAGAACATGCTGGTCAGCTGTTACTGACCTTCAGAGCTGAGAAAGGAAAGGCTGCTCTTTAATGAATAACTGTGCTCTCTTGACACCCCTTGCTGAAGGTGGGATAGTTACAACTTTTTGTAGTATTTAGGCCTTGCCTGTACCTCTCTCTGATTAAATGACATGCAGTTCTATAGATTGTCTGATTTCATTGGGTTTTTTTTTTAAGTTTGTTTGTTGGTTTGGGGTTTGCTTTGTCTCTTTCTTTTCCTCTGTTACTTATTTTTCTGTCTTTTTCTCACTGAAATACAGACCTGCTACCAAACCTTGAACAGCCTACTGTAGTGCTCACCCAAATAAATTCTTTTGGGACAGACTTAGCTTTAGAGCTGTTGTGAGCAGGTCAGACAGGCGCTGGTGCTTGGGGGAGACTAAACACTGCTGAAATTCCCTCTCTTTCAATAGAAGGCTTAGCACAACAGCAAACTTGACTACTTTCAGTTTATAGTGTGCTCTAGTAGAGACGATGAGCATGTTTTTAATTTTTTAACCTCCTGTTTGAGGCCCAGGAGTGACACTCGCTATCTATCTCACCAGACAATGTGACATTTTGATAAATGACTTCTATATTGTCAGCCTAATACAATATCTTTCTTCTAAAAATGTTTTAAATGGCAAAGCTTTTTATAGTTCTGCAGCTGCCAAACACAAAACTAAGACGGGAATTGACCAGACTATGTTTCTGACAAAGAAAATAAGGCCAATGCAAAAGTTCTCTGCATATCAACATTTTCTACTTTGCTGCTCTCAGTTGCACATGTAACCTTTTTCAACATGTGGAATCATAGAACTGAAACAGATTTTCAGAAAATGTCTCCATTGTATTTATATAAAAAAGATTAGCTCCACACCTTAGAGAATTCTGTTCTGTATGTCTATCTTAAAAAGTGGTAAGTCTGTTTTATAGTAGGTCCATATGGATTAGCTGTTTTCAGCCTCATAAAACATGTAGTTAAGACTTCATTGTGTTTCTAAAGATTGGAAGAATTTGGTTATTTCAAAAACAACAGTGTTATGTTTTCCTGGACAAGATGTCTTGAACTTTTTCTCTTTGGCTGGGCTAATGGATTTGTCACTTTGCCTAGTGTTAAATTCATAATGGAAGCTATTAAATTCTGTTTAATCTTCATTTGAATGGTTTGATGTTAAACCTGCAGGTGATTTTAGCTGTGATTATTTGCAAATGAGAGAATGGATTAAACTGCCAAATCCTGTCATTTTTTAAAATGTCCAGATTATTAAGGGTTTCTGTTGTCAAAGATGGTCTAAGTGTGTAAGCAGGGCAGAGGCTGGAGCAAGAGATAATCTGTTTTATTGTGCCGAAAGATTTGGGGGGGAGCAGGTGGGGGGGAAGAAGGGGAGAAGTCAGTTCAGGGATTTTCATGTTCATAGCGCTTCTTCCAGCAACTGAGATTTTCTTATCCCCAGCTAGATTAGTTGGTCCAACAAACAAACAAAGAAAAATCCAACAGAAAACCCCAAATGACCCGCCCCCCCAAGCCAAAAACTTCTCCCTTTTAGCCATTTCCTACCTCACAGGGAATTAGATGTCTTCATGTTGTCATTTGTGTCTGTAGCTAATTTCTGTGATAAAACAACTGCCTCTGTAAATTAGGTTCCTTGATCACAATTATTGGAAGGTCAAGACCCTTCTTTCCCTCAATACTGTATGAAGGTTTCTAGATCTAGCCATAAAATGAGAAAAGTAACAAAAATTATTTGCTGCAGTGCTAAGTCTGACTACTGGGGAAGAAAAAAATCTAAAAATCATATCTCCCATTTTTTTGTATTTTTTTTTTTTTATGACAGAACCTCTTTAAAATTTAGCAAAACAAACTGCTGGAAGAGAAAGTCTTCTGCAGTAGTGCAGTGTGCATAAAGTCTGAATTCCAGCAGACACTACTCCTAGGGAAAAGTGTTGTGCAATGGTTGCAGAAGTGTGAAAGACACTTGTGCTAGAATAGTTTAGTAGTTCGGGTGTTTTCTGGGCGAGACACACACAGTTTGTGGGGGAGGATCCCAAAGTACTTGAAGTGATGAGGATATTGTGAAGAAGAATTGAAAACTTCTCTTTTCCCCTAGTGCCTGGCAGATACATTGGCTTGATGTGTGAAAGCCATGCAAAGCAATGATAGGTGTGACCATGTGCTCCAGGTAGGCGACTCTACAGAAAACTTTCCAAGTGGAATTTACTGCTGGTCTTAATGTAGAGAGGCTTGTTCTGCGGTTTCTGCTACTTTATATTCACTAGTGAATTGGCTGCCATAGGTGTCTCATGAGCTTCTCAAGTAAATTACACAGAAATAGTTGTTCAGAAGTTAAGGTAAAATAAAATATTTTTTTTCGCCTCAAGTTGTGAGGATTTTCAGTGCACATATCACTGTGACTTGTTGCTCATTGCACACATGCAGCAGATTCCTCTTAGGTTTAGTAACTTGCCCAGGTTGTCACGTGCAGCAGTATTTATTTGAAGGAGATGTGGAACATGCCTTTCACTCCATGTGCTGATGCCAGCAGCTTTTACTGGCTTATGTCTTGGGGGAAAAAATGCTTGCAACAGCACAGAGCCCTGCCTGAGCATTGCTCTTTGGTTTCTAAGGGGCAGCATAGGCTTAAGTCATTGGGAGGGTTTCTGTTAACTCCAGTCAACTTTAGATTGAGCCTTTTTTGAATTTAGGAATAAGCAGCTGCACCATTCAAGATACAAGGTAATTTTCATGACAAAATGTTAGGGTTAAAGGTAGTGTAGTGTGGAGTTTCATCATCTTGCTCTCTTAACAAATCATAATTAAAAGGAAAGCATATGTGAAAAATTGTGCTTGCTGATTGTTTAAGCCACGGTCTCAAAGCAAAAGTGAAATTTACCAATAATATTAATTTCTACTGATAGAGAATCCCCTGAAGGCTCCAGCTGCTCCCATAGTTGTGTGTCCCAAAAAGCAAAAGTGCTTGTTAGTACTCTCTATTTTAGTGTTGTGTGCCTAAACTCAGTCATCTTCCATAAGAGCTTTGGAGTGACCCAGTCAGTGATGCCTTTCCAAAGCCAGAAGTTGTCCTCTGGCATTTAGGCAAGAAGAGCTGGACTTCTTCACAAGAGCTGATGGAGGAAAAACGAGGACACTAAGTGAGATGCCTTGAAGAGCTTGAAGCTGCCCTGCAGAGTTTTGTAGCTTAATAAAATTTACAAAAGTGCCTTTGAACTGTGACCTTCCAAATGTCCACTGGTCAAGGGTAATGGGGTGGGTTTATGAAAGCAGAACGAATGCATGACTCATGCTTGCTGAAACCGGGCCACTCTCCCTAGAGGCAAGTAATTGTTTTGTATTTAGAATGTTAACTGTATTTGGAGTTATAAGATAACAAAGTAATTTCTCATATAAATAGAAAAGAAATTATGGGAAGGCACTGGAAAGCAGCAGCAATGCTCTGGCTGCTGCTGTAAAATGGTTTTGGTGTTGGCCACTTTTAAAAAGCTCATTACATTTTAAAGATAAGCTTTAATGGAATTGGCAGTGAGAGTGCAACTGTAACCAGATCTTGTTGCTTTGTACGAGTGCCTTTCAGGTTTCTCTGCAAGGTCAAATGTCTATTGACTGGCAGCTGGACTGTTTTCCTTGTAGGAATGTAACTGGTATTTGATGGAGTTGCAAAATTAGTTTCCCACTGAAGCCAAATATAAAAGAGTATGAGAGTCCAGCAGTTTCACTTCCTGAAAAGCTGGAAACCCTTGTAGCGTTTATTAGGATTTCCTGCAGGGAAAGAGGGATATTAATCTTGTTTGACTTACAGAATCATAATATTTGTGCTGCAATTTGTAACACAGAGCAAGAAGTTTTCAATTAGTATTTCCTGAGAAATAGCAAATTCAGTAAAGTAGATGCTTTTAACTTTTTGGGTTTTGTTTTTTTGTCAGAGAATAACTATAACATCTCACAGGACCTTAAATGTTGCACAGTGTTGGAGCAGGGAAGAGCAGTGGTGAACGTGGCTACAGGTCTGCTAGGACACAGTGAACAGCTGGAACTGTTCTCGAGTCTTTCTCAATGTCTTTGATTGGCATCATCATAATGTAATCTCTGAACTGCAGTATTGTATCAAGTGTGCTTGTAGGAGTCATAAACTTGTTGATAAAAGAGTCACCTGGTCAGTTCATCACTGGTTTTAATTTTCCTAGTGTTGGAAAATTTTTCTCAAGCTCTGAGCTGATTGCAGTGAACCCTGATTTGGGGCCCAAACCAAATTAGCTTGAAGTCCTGTGAGCCTCTTTTCTTTCAGATTTGTAGTAATTTTGTACTTTGGAAAGTGCTTTATGTCTCTTGAGAAGAGGCTTCAGCCTTTACTTTGAAGCAGCATTGCATTTTGATGTCCAGGCAGAAGAATGCTGCTAGGAGAGCTGAGGCTGAGGGCTTGAGCTGAGGAGCTTCAAGTATGTGAGAGTTTCCAGATCTGTGGTGGGCATGGTGACTGGACCATCTGGACAAGATTTGTGCATTGTAGATATTCCTCATCTCCACTCTGGATGAGACGGGCTTCTAGGCGTCCAGCATCTCCTTTGCATATAGTCTGTGCTTATGCAGAGGCTGATCATATTTGGGATGCATTGGATCTACTGTCCTCTTGCAGACTAATTCATCATGTGAGACTGAAGCTCTGAGCCAGCTCCTGGACTTTCAGAAATCACAAGGCAACAGCCAAAATCCTTGTAATTTTCCCCAATAGAAAATCTAAGTAGAAACAGAGGGAATGCCTTGAGATACCTATACATGAGAGAATAGATCTCAGAGCTTATTATTTAGGAAGAGCATCTCTATACATGTTTATTAATCCACCTGACAAATGAGAGGTGAAGACAATGATACTAGAACTTGTAAAGGTACTTCGTTATTGCTCTGCAAATTAAGAAACATCTTAATTAGCTAGAATGCATCACTTATGTAGAATTTTCTTCAACTTGAGCCTAAAATGGAGTCACAGATTAATTTTTCAGTCCAGTGGGGCTGTGGTAAAATGCATAATCCCCAGATGTGGCTTTCAGATTGTGGCAAAATATAGGAACTATTGAATTTGAACATCAAGACTTAGGAAAAAAAAAAAAAAAAGAAAAGAAAACAATGTGACTGAGAGAAATATTTGTGGCTTATTTCTTATTCCTAATTCTTGGGTCTTTCAAGGCATGTATCATTCAGTTTCTGCTTTTCATTAATAAGATTCATTCAGGCTATTGGAGCCCTAACACACTGCTGCATTACATCATTTTTTTTTATTTAGTCACTTAAAATTTCTGGGTTCACTGTGTAATGGTTCAAAACTTCGAGTCACAGTGTGTATAAGTTACAGATGCCAGTACCTGTGAAGCTGAGGTTATTACCTTGTCTGCATAATTAAAATTATAATTCTAAGAGAAAACCAAAATAGAGTAAATATTTACACTTAAAGCTCCTGGGCTAGAGATCCGGGTGTGATGTGTGGTCCCCCTGTGACTGCTGCTCAAGTATCTGATGGGACAGATGCAACAACCAGTGATTTCCTAGAAATCAAGAGATTATTGGCCTTTTTTTTTCTCTCATTTTATTTAATGACACCTTCCAGCAAATGTCTAGGACTAGATCCAAAGCAGATTGAATTTTATGGGAAGCAAATGAGTATTTACAGCCCTTTGCAGTGAGGTTATAATCTTACTGGCTTCATATTGTTTAAGAAAGTGCTTTGCTGAAGTAGGGCATAGGTTTTTGATTTAGTATCCCACTGCTGTAAGACTCCGGGTGTCTTTTGGCTAACGCCTATCTGAGGAGTGGATTTATAGGAGCACAGCTGGGCTGTAAACAAATGGTGATGCACTTTGCTCTGCATTCAGAGGGAAGAGAAGCAAAACTACAAAACAATAATCCATCTGTATTATTGAGTACCAGGCAGAAGAAAATCAACTGCAAAACAGAAATGAACTTGTAGGATGAGCTTCAGACAGCTTATGATGTCTCCAGTTGGCATTTGCTTTATTAAATAAATGAGAAGTAAAACACAGTCACTTTTGAATGTATAAATTTGCTCTTATCTGAGGTTGCACGGCACTTTTTCACTGAATGGTTTTCTTTCTTTAATTTGAAAAAGGAAAAGCAGAAGTGTAGTGGATGCATGGAAGGAAAAATCCTGAAGCAGTATGACAGACCCTTGCACTAGCAGTGGGTTTAGATCCTGCATTCTCTAATGCTAGTGTAGGAGTTTGACCTGTCTTTCCCATGTGCTATGCAGTTATCTGAGCGGTAAGATTAAAGTATGATTGATAAAATAGACACACTAAGGGTGTTTGGAGCCAGGATCTGCCTCCAAGGCATGGAGAGCAAACCTTTCTAAACCATTGTCCCCAAATAGTTAGGTATGAAATTTTGGTTCACTTTGTGTTGGTGTGAAAGAACATACTCTGAGACATTGGCTCCTTTGGTTCAGAAATCCCATGTCCCAATTCTCTTGTTCGTACATTTGGAAAAGTTAGGGAAAACAAAGCAAAGTGTAGCAGTAACAAAGATCATAGTGAGGATTGCCTGTGAAGTATGATAAAAGGAATAAAACCCATAATCATGGCAAACTTGGGCCCTCTTCTATATACCAGCCGCCTTGCAAGCCAAAAGTCAATGTATTTCCTGAAAAGAAAACAGATTGGTAACATTGTGTAAATGGCTGGGGTTTGATCCTACAGATCCTTAAGATACAGTTGGTTACAGTCAGGAAGTAGAATCTTATCTCCTTGATCTGCCTAGAAAGACTTATACCAGGTAGTAGGTTCAGGATTGTGCACAAATTCTGAGATGAGAAAATTCAGTGGTAGAAAGATTGGTGAATAATGTGAATGTGGATGACTAAGTCTGTGCAAACAATACTCCAAGGCATAGATTTTCAGTGAGGACAAAAATAAACCCAGAATGTTTGCTTATTGCTGAGTCTTAGCAATATTGTTCCAACATAAACATAGCTTAGAAGTTGTTGGCTTTTAGGAAAAACAATTTTTTTTAAATTGTTTTTTTTATGTCTCTAAGTTATTCAGGTAACCTCAAGCTTTGCAGAACTGCTTTATTTTGCCTGGGAAGAACAAGGCTTGTAGAAGCATCAGGGCAACTTTTATGCAGAAAGTTTGACTGAGGCCAGCATAATGTATTAGAGATTCTGTACATTTGCGTGTAATAGGAAGTGACTTTAAAATGTGCAACTGCAGGGGCATCCCTCTGCACTTCACATGACCTTCTAGTCAGCAGTGAGATGGTGATAGATACAAAATACTCCCAACAGCATAAGATTTGAACAAGTTACATATAGTGTGGATGCTCATCAAAGTTTACATTAAATTTGTCTGAAACTGCACTTTTTTCCCCCTTAAGCAACCACATGCGTGTGCTTAGACCATGATTTTTGGCAGAATCTGGCCTCTTTAGTCCAAGCCCTGATTCACTCCTGCTGTTCTCTGAAATCCTCTTCTGATTGTCACACAGGAAGATGCATTGCTACTGCCATCTGCAATGCATCAGCATCTACATCACACTAAAACCACACTGACCTCTCAGCACATGGTGACTTTTTAAGAATGTTCAAAGGCATATCCTTATCTTATGTCAAACAGGGAAATTAAGAGGCTGAATGTGTTTTGTCATGTAACCCAATTTGTTAGGTGAGCATCAGCTTCAGTTTGTGTGTTCTGTGGTCTACAAATGATATGTTCATCTACTTTGTGTTAACCCATATTTTGTGCTTCTGTATTTTACAACTAAAAACATTTCTCTGAAGCAGTAACAGCTTTGAATAATATCTTCTAGATGTATTTGCACAAGCAGTCTCTTTTAGAGCTTTTCTTTTATTAATATTGGATGTAGATCATGAATAGAAATGCTTTGGAAATGCAGGCATAACTTCAAATCTGAAGCTGCTTTCTGTGGAGAATCTGTAACACTGAGAAAACTGTGAAACATTTCATGCTATTAATGCAACCTTATTTTGAATATGATGTATCAGAAAACAATTTTAACATAACTGAGGGGATTTTATCATCAGGAGTACTAAATAAGGAGGTGAGAAACAAAATCTCTGCCCTATAATAAAAGGAAGAGTGATAACAAAAGTGATTTGGTGTTTTACCTGTGTCTATACTGTATCTGGGCTACTTTGGAGGAGCCCAGATCCTCATTCTATCCATCCATTTGTCTTGTAAGCAACCCAGCTTCATTTTGTTCACGAAACTGAAACTCTTGTGCAAACCTCTCCAGGAAGAAGCATGTGTGGTCCTGTCTGTTGGCATCAGGTCACTGAAAAATGGATGAGAGAGGGTGTATCTGGGCCTCCCTGTGATCTGTTGCCCCACAGGAGATAGGCATATGCTCGAGTGTACTGTAAAGCACAGACTGTACTTGAGACCTTTTCTTAGCTGTAGCAGCCTGATCATCCTGGTAGTGCCCCATGGAGGGTTTTTGAGGGTGAACCGGATGGACAAGCAGTGAAACAGGCCTTGAGCTTGGCTTTTTGAAAGACATAGTAGAAGTAGGTGGTGTTCCTGTTTCTGAAATCTTGTATAAATAATCTTTGTTTCCAGTTAGTTTACTTTTTTGCATCTTTAAGCAAAAATAATCCTCTCAAAATGTCTAAAAAAACCCCTGCTCCTGTACAGTGGGGAGGGAAGGGAGTGAACTCTGCATAATGCAGTTTATAGGTATAAAGTACCATAGAGCTGCAACACAGTGCACTGTGCCTCCTCATTCTGTGTCAGTAGCTCTCTGAGTTTGCAGCACATTAGCACAGATATAGGTATCTTGTGCCACCCTGAAGTGAAGGAGACAATCATTTGTTTAAACTTTATCAATATGACTCAGGAAAGCAAAGATAAAATTAATACATAAGCCTCTCTCTTGCCCTTTGAGGACTTAAATATGTGGTGAGAATTTACAGTCAAGTTTAAGGTTTGCAAGATTTTCTCTTCTTCTGGAAACATGATCAGCTACCAAGGGAAGAATAGAGAAACCATTTTTTCAATCTGGATGCTTTTTGCCACAAATAAATTCATTCACTGGATGTAAGCATATGATTAATTGCATACAGTTTACTGAGCCTTCTGATACATCTAGAAAGACTTCAGGAAAATATCTGATTTAAAATTGAAATTAAGGTTTTTCTCTTAGAAATGCCTGTTTTTCTTCACTGTGCTTCATCAGACATCAGGTTTTGGTGATATCATAGTGTTGAAAGAGGTGTACTGTTTTAAAGGGCAGGTATTGCAGATAAGCTCTTGGGGAAGTGGTGGCATAAGCTTTTTGAAAGTGACTGGAGGTTTCTGTGTGTGTGATATCCAGAAAGGTTGCGGCTTCACCTTTACAATCAAAATCAAATGTGATGTATTATCCTTCTCAACATCCAATAATCTGCCAGCTCTCAACAATGTTATGATCACTTGCAGACTTCTTTGGACTACTAATTGATCAGGACATCCTGAAGCTCCTTTAAAACCACTTTGGGCTACTTTGCCATCTGAGCTAGTTTCAGTGACATAATTAAATGTCTGCATTTATAATCTGATTACAGTTTCTTAATGCAGGCTTTATAGCTCAAGTTCATCCCTTTCTCATGGGAACACGTCAGTCAACACTTTCTATGAATCGGTCTGCTTTCAGTTTTGTGTTGTATTGGATTCCTGCTGATGTCAAAACTTTAGAAACCCCAAATGACATACATCAGATGTAGGCAGTATCTGTACTAACAAATTAAACATACACAAAACCATTCTTTGCAGCCGAGGCCAGCTGCAAGATCTGCATGCATACTACTAAAGCTTTAATCTTTATAACAGTGGGTCTTTATAAATAGGTCTGCTCTGTGACCCATCGTAACTCCCAAATGGCCAGTCCAGGAATCACTGGTCCTATAAATAGGACTGACTGCTGCAGAGATTTTGCATCTACTGTTATTGGGAAGCATCATGGGTTTGCAGGTAAAATGCAGTATTGGTTATGACAGCTTTCAATATACAGCAGCCACTATGTATTTAATTATTCTCCTACACTTGTTTTTAATATAATTTGTTATGCAAGTGCAATCCTACTTTTGATATTAATAATACTACAGTTTAGTTTTTATGACCGGTTTTCTTTGAATCTCAAAATACAAACTAGGATTTACAGTCTTTCATTTTTATAGCCAGGGACACTTTTCACTGATGCTGTTGTTTTGTTTTGAGGGGTGGGTGTTGTGTTCATTTGGTTTGGTTTGTTGGGTTTATTTTTCTTTCCACATCAGTGATGACCCCAGGTTTTCATTTCTTTTCTTCCATTCTTTCTACTTAGAGATTGATATATGAGTCCCCATGTGAAGAACTGGATAGAAGTAGAATTTCTTTTAGAAACAGAATTTATCTCTAATTCTAGTCTTAAAATACAAAATATGCAAAGCACTTCACGTTGCCTTACTGTTCTTGATGATGTACCTCAGTTGTGATGTTATTTCTGTTTATTTGCTTTGGAATAAGGTATGAAAATTATGAATTTTGTGTGTGTGTGTGACATCATCTTGCTTTAGTAAGATTACAAAGCTGTGGCTAAAGGCTTAGAATATGGAAAAGGACACTGACACCTTAGAGTTTCAGTGCAGCTCTCCCTGCCCAGACCTCTCTGCCTGCACCTTTTCAGTGTGAATCCAGTGTGGTCTGTAGGACGTCTGCTTGTGGATTTTTATGCTCGTCCACAGCAGAGTAAAAGACCTCTTGTGCAGCAAACAGGGATTTTCCACCCACATTTTTAAGAAATTCTTTGAAAATTATATTTCTTGTGGGCTTCCTCGGGGTTGGTGAATCATGAAGCATTAAACCCACAAATTATAGCTTGGTTAAGTGGTCTAGAGTAAACAAAAATTTCCAGTATTTGAAGAAGAATTTGTGACCCTGAAAGCTTCTCCATTACTTTTTTATCCTTGACTGTGTTGCATAGCCAAGCTAAATGGCAATGATGGACGTATTCTAGGAGCTCATAATTCTGAGATTGAGAATGGCAATGCTTATGGTTAGTGCAGAATGGTTAATGCATTTGCCTGGCATTTCTAATTGGAAAGCTTTTCATTGCCCCAGGATGGTATTTTTCTCTTGGACTAATTTTTCATTATGATAATTTAATGAAAGCTGGGAAAGCAATCGCAGATAACTTTACATAGGAGAATTGATATTTTCAGTTTTCAAACTTTATTATTTGAAATATTTAATTCTCTAATAATGTCTTTGAACTCTCGGGTTCTTAATTGATTTGCACTAGGAGTTTATGGTATCTTGCTTGTTGCTTCTCATCTAAATTGGGTAGCTGTTTTAGAGAGGCATGAAGAACTAGAGCCCATTTATAAGGTCTGGAACAGGGTTGCTGAAAGCCTTGCAGCTTCTGTTGATTGCCAATACTCTTGGGATTTTTTGGCTGTTGAAGGAAATGCCCTCCTACCTGCAACACCTGTAAGGTTGGTGGGATTGGAAGGTACATTTAAAAGGCTTCTCATAGAGATACCTGTGTGGAAGAGGTTCCAAATACAAGGCAAGTAGTCTGATGGATCTCTAAAAAGTAGTACTTCATCAACCCCAGAGTAAGTGACGACTTGTGTTTCAAGCACTGGTTCATCATCCTTCCAAAAATGATGCCTGTCAAGGGATGAATGGTGTTCAGTAGTCGGGTAACTGTTGTTCTGGAGTTAAAGAGCCAAGGTCAAAGGGAGCTTGAAAATTTATGTCTATTGTGCTACACAACTGACCTTTCATCAGTGGTTTAAGCTTGCTCTTTCATGCTCTACAGGGACATAGCAGACAACTTGCTCACCTTACTACAGCAGCAATCAGCTTCAGCAAGGCTAAATGGACAAATTGGACCATCAGAGATTAAAAGACCTTAAATTGCTGAAGCAATTATCTTGAGGGCCTTGTGACACACATTCTACCCAAAAGTCACTGTTCATGCCTTGAACAAAAAGCTTTACTACCATAGCAGTTCACAGACCCTCAAAGGACCCTCATCTGTGTTGTGGTACAAACCCTTCTATGTGGGTGTTTGGCTTTTGAAAGGATCTGCTGCATCTGTGAGCCCTGAAGGGGTTCTGCTCATTTGAAGAGTGTTGTCAAGTCTTCTTTCTATAAATAAAAGTTGTGTTTCTGTATAAAAGGGCAAGACATTTTTGGGGGGTGTTTTTTTGCAGACAGGTCTCATATGCGTTAAATATGAAGAAAAGCCTGCTGTTGTTAGGCTGAGCAAGACTCAGTTCTGAAGCATTGGCAGGTGTTAGTGTGGTATTTCAGGCAGACCTGGCACAGGGATGGATGGGATGTAGCTGAACGGCACACGCTTTCTCTGTGCCATGTGTCAGCACTTCAGAAAGGCATTCGGATTTTAAGTATATTTAGCATTTTTCAAGAAGCACTACATCTTACTTTCTGACTTCAAAAACCTGTGAGACATCATTTTTGTGTTGACTGTTTATCTGATGGAAGCCTGCAAAAATGCTCCAAGTGCTGCCAGCTGGATACATGTAAACATGCTAGTAGTAGAGACCATGTGATGGGGTTTATGCTGTTGTTCCAAAGGATGTTTGTGCCTTGCTAATCTTTCCAGTGACAGATCATAGTCAGCCTCTTTTCTGTGAATGTCTTTCACAGCCAGAAAGCTGCCCCACAAGCAGAAGTTTAAGAAACACCTTGATATGTTTAGGAGTGTGTGTAAATATAGGGGGAAAAAAAGAAAAAAACTATGGAGGATATAGCTTCTTTTTGATCTTACTCTTTATAGAGTAAAATTTCTTTGTGGATACCCTTGCATTAACAGTGGCGTTACATCCAAAGAGTTTCAAATTGCAAAACAAACACTCTTGCATTTTTTTTTTTCTTTACAGCCTGTTCATCTAAAGCCATTCACGTCTGTTTCACTGTGTCAGGGTTGCTATTTCTGTAGCACTATCTATACCGTGTTTGGGTTTATTTCAGCATTTATGCTGGCTGTTGTGGCTGTAACTACAGATTGCAGAAGCCGTAGAGTCAGTGTAGGGCTTTTTGGCCAATAACATGCCGGATGATACTTGGCTCTGTCAGCAGGGTTTGGCTGGTCAAGCTGACTCTATTCTGTTCTCCCTCCACCCACCATCTGATTTGTTTTCCCCTGTTCCACAGTTTGGAAAGGAAAAATATAAAAGTGAAGAAATCTCAAAGGTTCCACTACTTCATTCCCAGTTCTCTGTCTTTAGGAAATCCAGTTCAGCCATGAATTATAAGCACCTCAGTGTGAAGTTTACTGTTCAGAAAGTGCAATCTTGTGTTGGTATTAAGAATCAATTCCACAACGTGCAGCTACTCAAGTCATTCCTGACGCTGTTTTCAGTGCTTTATAAACTATTAGAACATACTTTTGCCTTTTTAAGGGGTCTTGTTACAAGCTGCTACTTGGTAGTTGCAGAATTTTGGTTTCTACACAAACTGTGTGGTAAGATCCCGTGGCACATGCCTTGTCTTTACAATGAATTGGACTTGGAGCATGAAGGCTAAAGATGTGTGTGGAGAACCCCACAGCAAGAAAGATTATGAAAAAAACCATGAGCAACTTGAACTAATGTGGGGGTTCCTTGTAGTCTGCCAAGCAATGGCTGTTTGTATCCTATCTTTTCCTAGATTTCAGGCAGCTTAATAATTTTGATGTCTGGATATGTCTGTTTGGCATAGACCAGTCCGTTTATGCCAGTGTCCTGTTCTTACAGTGGCCAGCAGCAGATGCTTAGGGAAAAAGAGGGGAAGGTAAGAAAGCAGCAACAGTGTTTCCTGCCACCAGCAGTATTTATCTCAGGGACCTACAAACTTAAACAATTCCATTTAATAGCCTGCAAAATATGTTTTCCCTCCTGCTTATTAAATGCTTTTAAACTCCATATTCAAAGAAGTAACATCCAAGGTAATGAGTTTATTAAGATGACTGAGAGTTGTATAAAGAAATATTTCATTTATTTTGAACCTGCTGTTTGGTAGAATTGTTTGATGTCCTCTTGCCCTTCTCTTAGAAGAGACTGGGAATAATCACAGATTTCTTTGTCCCTCTCGGAGAAATTTGATTTCTAGCAACTTTTCAAGAGAGACATCTAGAGAATCTCAGAGCCTGAGGTGCTGATGGAATGAAGGCATTACTAATGAAGGCCTTGAGGCGGTGGGATGAAGGCTCTGAAGTAGGACAACATGTACTAGTCTAATTCAATTTGTCAATCTTAGGGACCAATTACTGGAGCTAACTAGACAGAGTGGGTCTCTCTTCTTTACTTTCAAGTTTTCTGCTTAATATAGTACATTATTAATGCTCAGATGTTTATGGCCTCCTCAATCTCAACATTGGGTTTGTTTTTGTTCGAGTGTGTGCAGGAAAGAGAATAATACTAAGAGTCGGGAAATGTGAATTCCATTCGAAGCAGATTAGTTTTGAGTCTCACCAAGGTTAAAAAATAACAAACAAACAATGAATAATAATAAACACAGAAGATTATTACCAAAAATTAGCACATCTTTTAAAAAGTAATTGGTTCTCAGCCAGCTGCTAAAATGCTCATGGTGAATGAGTGAAAAATTCAAATATAGGATGGAGACTTGATTTTTACAAGCCCTATTGGGCTGGAGTAGAGCTAGGAAATTAATTTGGAATGTGCATTTATATAAAGTAATTTTTCTCTTTTCATAAGAAAATAAGAAATCTAAAGCAATGTCTAAAATATAGTTCTGAAATGAAAATTACTACCATAATCTGAAAATGTAACTTCAAGTGCAGCACATAAGTACATATTCTACAGCCTCAGAGCATATTTAATAAACCAATAGGATAGAATATCAATGCAAATTGCTCTGTGAAAGGATAAACACTGCTGTGGTGGTAAAGCTGTAGAGATAAGCCTTAAGGGTCTTTACAACAGGTTTTTTGTGTTGATTTTCTTTAGAAACAAACCACTGTAAAATACACCTTTTCTTAAGGAAACAGTCCTTGCCCATTTTATGTAATAATTTGCTCTGAGCCTGGCTTTAATTTAAAATCAATACATGTGTTGTCACAGGCTGGGCTTGAAGTTTCCATGTATTTTGTAGTCATCTGCTGCTCAGCAGGCTCTGAGGGTTCATTATTAGCTTGTAAGGGAATGAATGCAAAACCAGCAGGTTCATCATTGCAGCCACAGTGGAAACTCCCTAGGGGTGCCCTGTGGAGCTGTAGGAGCAGACCCAAAACTCATTTATACTCTCAATTCCATCTGCTTTGTCTTACTGGGCACTCCTCTCATTCACTGAGGGCTGTCTTTGAGCTGTGCTGAGGATCTCACACTGGGCTTCAGTTCTGCAGAAAATGTGAAAGAAAGTCTGAAATGTAGAACCAAGGAAAAATTTTGCTGATTGGGGAAATATGGAGAAGGAAAGCCCTGTTGCTTCCTTCAAAATTGTGGGGAGGTTTCTGCCAGTACAGTGCTGGAGATGACACATGAAGATAACCTAAGGGGAAGAGGTGAGTCAAGGCAGCTGTGGACTGAGCCTTCTGCATTGTCCTCGGAATGACAGTGTGCTCTTAAAGAGGACTGGCATGGCCAGGAGTGCTCATCTCTCTGGAGAGGTGCAGCTCTGCTAAAGTGTTCCTCTCAACTTTGGCTCTAAAATTCTTTCCTGACTACATCATTTGTAGCTTTGTCAACTTTTGTACCCCAGGTACCTAAGCAGCTCTCCTGGCATCTACTTCCAAGTTTCTTCTGCAGGAAGCCCTGCAGGTCTGTGCAGTTTCATCTGTCCTGGCTATTTGTACAGCACTGTGGTTGGGTTTGTTGTTTGGGGTGTTTTGCTTTTTTTGTTTCAGACTGTTATTGGAGCCTGTGTTATGGTTGTCATATTTCACCTCACTTGCATCCAGGGAATTTGACCTGGAATTCTTTTAGCAGATCTCTGTTGATTTGTGGTAGAGTGCAGGGAAGTAAGCTGTTTTGCCCTGAAGTCTAATTAGAAGTTGTGCATCAGCTGAAAATTATTAGTCAACTTTTCCAGTAGGGCTGGAAAACCCAGTAGGGCTGATAGTGCTGGACAAGGGGTCAACCAAATGTCTTGTGAAGAGAAACAAATACAGAATATTTTGGGTTGGAGGGGACCTTTAAAGTTCATCTAGTCCACCCCCCCTGCCATGATCAGGGTTGGTCAGAGCCCTGTCCAGCCTGGCCTTGAATGTTTACAGGGATGGGGCATCTACCACCTCTCTGGGCAACCTGTTCCAGTTCCACCCTCATTGCAAAAAATTTCTTTCTTATGAGTAGTTGGAATTTACCCTCTTTTAGTATAAAACCATTACCCTTGTCCTGTTGCTACAGGCCCTACTAAAAGGTCTGTCCCCAAAGTTCTAAGATGACAGCTTACTTCGGGGTTTCATTTATTTGCTGTTAAAAACCTTTCCCCTTACAAAAGTATCTTTCAAAATTTTTTGCAGAAGGCTTTTGTTAGAAGTTTTCCAGCTTCTAATAAAAATGAAATATTTAAACTCTCTTGTTTTTAGTTTAGCCATTTTTAAAAGTTTTACTTTTTGTCACTAAGTACAAAAAAAGCCTACCTACTGTTTTTTGTTCTTCCTCCTGTTACCATGTTGCAGGGGGTTTTATTTTAGTAGCTCAAATGTAAGAAGCTAGAATAGTGAAAAAGCAGTTTAAAATGTAGAAGGAGGAAAGAAGTGAGCTATTTTCTTTCAGAAAGACAGAACAGGAGAGGAAGATATAAGGTTTGAATAACAAAATCCAACCTCCTCCAAGAGTCCTACAGGCACTCAGTGAACACAATCAGATGAGTTTTTCAGTAATTCATTTGAGGAACAATGAGGTAAAAGGGGAATATGCAAACAAAAACATTCTTAAAATGAAATATTCCTGTAATTACATTGTTTAGATCTGTACAGCATGTGTGGCCTGGGGTCTCACTGTGCTAATTAGGCTAATTCAAATAGTGAGAAACACTGTTTTGCTGTTCTCTGCCACATGAGAGAAGCAAGGAATGGGAGAGGGAGCAATTAAAGATCAAGAGGCATTTGGCTTTGGTTCCTTCAGGCAGATGAACAAGGATGCAGATGCTCCGCCAGTGAAGAACTTCAAGAGGATGAGACAGCCTGGCATGCCTGGTTCAGGTCACCTTGCACAGCATGCCAGGTCTGGGCAACAAGAAATATTTTGCTTGTCTCTGTTCCTGGTCATTTTGTTTAAAACAAACAAACAAACAAAACCCCCACACAACAAAACTTGGTTTACTATGGGTATCCAAAACATGTTCACTTTTATAATGTTTTCATCTCTTTTATTCTGAAAAGTTCTAAATTATTAGGTCAGTGTTGTGCTACACTCACATTATTTTCCTTGCTCTTCAAACCCACCTGGTTTTTGCAAACCTCTAAGAAGGCATGATGCTGAACAAGCTGATCTGCTCTGAGCAGGGGTAGGACTAGATCATGTCTGGAGGTCCCTTTCCACCTAAATTCATCAGTGACTCTGTGACACTCATGTTACTGAGAGAGATTGTACTTCAGTAAATTTTGTCCTTGGAGTTTTGCCTCCACTGCTGACCTGGGCAGCAAGAAGAGTAGCTCTGTCCTTGTGGTTGAAGCCAGGAGCTTAAGGGGTTGAAGACTTTATTTTCTAGCTATTAATTTCTAGATATTAAAAACAAATGGGTTTGTTTCTTTTTATTTAGCTTGACATTAATTGATACTTTATTGCTGCCTAAGGGACACAAAATGTAGAATTTTGATTTTCTGTAAAGATTATTTTTTAAGTGAGACCAAAATTAAACTACAACTTTTGGCAGAAAGTGTATTTTTTTTTAATCTGTGCCAAGAGAATTGTTGTTTTATTTCTTCTTCCCTATTCCTCAGCACAGAGCTCTCAAAGTTAAAAATACCCTGCACATCCATACAGCATCTCTGAAGCAGAGAAGAGCAAGGACATTGCTCTTTCCAGGTAGATCTTCACAAGTTACTTAAATGCACTCTTGGATGGCGAGAAGTACTTGAACAATTTTTTTTCATGCACAGAAGTCTCTGTCTCATTTAAAACTTGCAGCCAAGGCTTGACTTGTTTTCCACTAGAAATATCTGTGCCATTGCTCAAGATGAGAGTCCGTGTGCTCAGTATGGTGCTACAGGGATGTGGAAAAATAATTCTGAGAATAGCATCTGCTGTGTGTGCGTGAAAGCCAGGCAGACAGCTGCTGCCATCTCATCTCTCACAGGCACCGACATAAAATCCTTACAAATAGCAGTTCCACACAAAAATTAATCCATACTTTGCAGCAATTTTTCATATTCTTTCCTTCTTTTTGCTATTAATTTTAAAAAAAGATTTGTACATAGGCCGTTCCTTCTTTAAAGGCCATCAGGGAAACCTGTCAAAGGTTTATTTTGGAAATAAGAGAGACCAGAACAACTGTGCTTCCAATGTTTCAGTATAACCTTTGTGTGAGTGCATATGAGTGTGTAACTGTGTGTGTGAGTGAGTGTGAGTGAATGAGTGTGTAACCGTGTCAGTGAGTGAGTGTGAGTGTGTAACTGTGTGTGTGAGTGTCCCCTGCCCATCTGGAAGGACTTAATTCACAGTAAGGTGCAAGTCCAGACATGTAGCACTTGAGATCAGTCAAGAAAATCCAGAATGGTTTGAAGATCATGTTTGGTAGCAGGAATTGTTAGGAATTTTGTGCAACCTGGGCTGAAATTTCACGTCCAATAAAAAGAGAATAACATTAGGTCCTTACTATTGTCTCTTCTACCAGAACCATGACTCTAATTGCATACACAGAGATCACAGGGGCAGAAAATACTCTTGTATGTGGAAAATCCCATTACCACCATAGCTGTTGCCTCACATCTTGTCTAAGATTTGCCCAGAGGTGAAATGGGCAGACAGTGTCAGCATTTGTTTCCTGCAGCAGCTAATCAAGGTTCACCACAAAAAAAAAAAAAAAAAAAAAAAAAAAAAAAAAAAAAAAAAAAAAAAAAAAAAAAAAACCTTAATTTAAAAAAAAAAAAAACCAAAACCTTGATTTGACACTAAGTAAGGTGTCAGATCTGGCTGAAAATTTTGCATTTTAAGTGCAGCTCATACCAGTGACTACAACGTCCATTAGATTCACTGTCCCTGCAGAACAAAAAGGCCGAACATCCACCGCAGTTATGTTCAGCTCTATAATATTGTGTGTGTATGAAGAAAATGGATAAAAGCATGTTAAAAAGAGATTTTAGGAGAATTAAACACTTAGAGGAGATATGGAGTTGCTGAATGATACCCCACCAGAATCATTAGTACATATCACCCTCTAATAAGAGCTTAGAAAATGGACAAAGGGAGCAGATACAGGCTAAACAGCAAAGTAAATTAGGTTATGAAATGATGGAAAGACAGTTTTTAAAAAGCTGAAAACATATCCAAAGGATGAGGAGGAAAAGGATCCTGATCTCCATAAGGAGATACAAAGATACAAAAATATAAAGCAAAAAGAAGGAGCAATTAGCTAAAGCACTCAAAAAAACCAGTATTAATTCTTCAAACCCTCAAAAGCAAAAAGGTGACCAGAGACTGTAGGATCCCTTTATGATCATAGTTTAAAACTGAGCAGCTGGAGATGATGGACACCTCATTGCAGAGAAGTCAAATTCATTATCTGTATTGTTATTTGCTATGGAAGAAACAGGTGAGACAGGCAGAGCATTTTGGGGTAAATTCATGAGAGAATATGTCCAATACTGAGGTGGCTGTGGAGGAAGTTATGGTGCAGTAGATAATAAAACATGGTGTTCACCTGAGAGTCTAAGGGAACTCACACATGCAGTAGCTGTGTTTCTTGTAGCAAAATGTATCATTGCTTAAAACTTTCTCAGTATCTGAAGTCCTCAAGGTGGATGATGGATGTCCAGCTTCAAAGGATTCTGAGGGAATGTGGGGAGCTACAGTCCTGCCTGCAACATCAGCAAATGAGCAGAGACTCTCTAATAAGGGATAGAATGAGTAGATGCTTGGACAATTGAGTCTGCTGAGGAAGAATCCATAGGCTACTTTAAGGACATTTGTAAACACCTTGTCTTGTACATCTCTGAAGGGATCAACAAATACATAGATAACGTGGTTTGGTTGATATTGTCTACATGGATTTTGGTAAGTTTTGATGCAGCCCTTACCAAAGGCTTTTTAGGAGGTGAATCAACTGTGATGGAAGAGGGAAGATCCTGGCATGGTTATATCTGTAATTAAAAGATAAGAAACAAAGGCTTGGGGTGAATGAAGGGAGTTACCAGTGAAGTCCCAGAAGAATCTGTGCTGAGATCTGTTCTGCTCATCTCGTTCATAAATGCCCTGCAAAAAGGGGTGTCCTACCAACAGTCACCAGAATGGCAGCAGGGTTTCATATAGGGAACATCTGACCATATTTGGATTATTTGGCTTCCAAAATTTGGGTGACATGGAAAGGATGGACAAAGATGAGTTTAGTTTTCCCAGCATGTATGAAAAGTACTATATAATTTTCAGGAGTTATCTTTTCAAAGAAAATCCCCGGGAGTGAGTTAGAAATTTCACAAGTTCCATCTGCATTTCTTAGTGCCTTCCTTAACTTTTCAGGTCTGAAATGGAGACATGAATTTAATTGGATTGATTTCAGTCTTTCCAGCTTCATTTTGTTTTTGAAGTCCTAGCCATCTCCAGAGATTGATAAAGTTATATCTTCTCCTGGTATCTAAAAGTTGGACATGAATTCCTTCAGCATGAGACCCCAAAAGTAATCGCAATATTCAAATTCCTGAGTATTGCTTGGGGGATTTTTGCAAGACACAAATTGTACCTAAGCAAATGGGTCTAGAGAGACTTGAGTTTACTTGCTTCTGCTGGAAAACTGGCCACTAATAACATAGTTCCTGTTAAGAAGACTGTGGCTACATTAGTCACTGCCGAAGTGGCCTGCTGCTTTGTTTCCAGAGCAGAGCAGCTCTGGGTTCATTTAGATTGGAATATGAGGACAGTAAATTCCTGCTCTTTCATGTAGGTGTATGATACAGCCCCCAGATTGTTCGTAGTCTTCTGAAGGATGTTGCCAGAATAAAAAGGAAAGAGGAAAGTAATTTTTGTCTGTATTGGGGGAGAAAAGCATTCGTTGAGTAAATAAAATATGATAAGATTAGAAGCAGCCAAAAATATTCCAGTGGGTGCTTTTTCAGCTTTTCTTGGTACCTCTGCTGCATTGTACATGCTTTTTTTCATGAATACAAGAGAGTTAGATCAGCCAGGCCAAGCTTGGATCCAATATAAATAGATGAAAAACTTTTATTGCCTGTGGTCCCGAGTCCTTATTTTTACTTCGCCTGATTTTACCCCATTGTTATTTTATTAACATCACTAGAGTTGCTCCAGGTATTGCTGATAAGTGGTATCAAAATCATATTTTTAATGAGAACTAGGCTCACTATTTCAAGGGAAAACTGTGCCCTTAAACTGTTGCCAGAAGCAGAGCAGCGCTCATTTCCAAACCAAACCAACTGCTGCTGACATTTATTTGCTATGAGAGTTGCTGCAGAAGTATTGGGGTTTATGCTGATCAATAAAGGGACTCTGGTAAGCTGAAGTATTAAAGCTGTTAACTTTTTTTCTATGGATCACTTAAAAGACTTCATTAAAGGGGAGTGGATATTAAATCACTGCCATGAACATAAAATCCTGTTGTGTTCACGTGCAATACAATTAAATGTTTCAGGCATTCCAATAAGGATCAACCCACACTGATCCGAATCACTGAACAGGAAATGCTGCTAGGCAAGATTGTTAGCTTAACTATGTAATTTTAATTTATGTATTAAAGTGTTGATCTAGATAATGCAATAATTGCAAATGCTTGTGTTTGAAGACCATGAAAATTGCTAAAAAAATTAAATTTTCTAATCATCAGACTGTGAAGGTTGGTCACATTGGGCAAAGAAATATTTGTCTTGTCCCAGGGCAATGCATCTGTAATTAAGATACAAGTAAAGGCTCTTGGGTAGACTTAGGTCTCTGAAGCACGTACCAGCTTTTAGACTCAATAACACACTACCGTTGCATGTGGGGTCACAGAAATGCATATTTTTGCAAGATGCCCAGTTAATAATTTCAGAAACCAACCCAAAGTCCCAAGTGCCCAAACTATCTGTTTTATACTGTCCTTCAAATTACTTATTTCTTCCCAGGATGTTTAGTTTAGCCATATTAATTTCTGAGTGATGGAATGAGACAGTGTTTTCAGGGTCAGTGACTGATTTACACTCCTGCTCTTTGCCTCCAGGCAATGGATTCTCACCCACTGAAGAGACCTGAAGACCTGTCTGCTGTTCCACCAGTCCCTAAATCAGCTGCTTCCGGGAGGGTGTAAAGAGTATCTCCAGCTTTAGAGAACCAGTTAGCTTATTTCTGGGAGAATTTGTCCCTTTGCCTTGCTGCTCCCAAAGGTTCCCCACAACTGTCAGATCACTGGGAAGTTGTTTTAGTACGAGCTGTAACTCAAAGAGTTATGTTTGACCTTTATCTTCATAAAGATGATTGTAGGCTACAATTGTACTACTTTGAACATCTACAAAAGAAAATGTCCTTCTAGGGGGTATTTAGCCAATACCCTTCTTTTTCTGTAGCAGTGTCTTGGCTCACTGCAGCTGCCTCCTCTTCCAGACACCTGAGGCTGCTCTGCCAAAGAGCTGACTAGACCTTGTGGGTACCCTGTGGTCACTCAGGGTGAGACTTGGCCTTCTGTAGATGGGATGGTGTTTCCTCCTTTCTCTGTCCTTTTAGGCTTCTTGGTTTGGGCTTTTCAGTAGTAATTCTGCTTTAAGACTTGATTAAATATATGTTGAAAATTTCTTTTCCTCCTTTTTCATCTGGGAGAACACTGATCCCTTATGCTGCTTCTAGACTGGATTTCTCTCTGCTTTCATGACCTTGTGTGACTAACACTGTCCTGGGATCCTTAGATTCCATATCTTTTCTGACTTCAAACTGATTTTCCCTGTTTGCAGCATTCAGAAATCCCAGGGTGTTTAAGTGTTCTCATATCTCATTGGATTTGCCATGTGGAGCTTGCTGCAGGCATTTCATGCTTCACACACAATAAACTAATATATATGCCAGATTTGGCACAGAGTCCTGTCCTAAATTACTCCCCCCACCTGCCCACTCTTGCTTTGTGTTATTTGGAAGACTTTGCTATTACAGAATCCTGTGCTTCCAGGTGCTTTGTTGCACCTGAGTGTGCTCTCCTTAAGGCATAAGAAGATTATGTTCCACCAGTTCCAAGGTTTGTTTCCTTTTCAAGCCAAAAATACAGATGCTCAACATGTACTGCGAATGTTAGATTTATATTAGAGTTGCATTCAAAATCTCCAGAAAGGTAGTTCCTGCAGGGACCTTAAAATCTAGAATTCTGCTGCCTGTGCTGTATCTTGCCTGTGATTTGTTGTCACTTTGCTTTTCATCCACTTTGGCCCTGTACATGTGATATGAAAATATAGGAGGGTTCCATTGTATGAAACATTGAAAATTTAACTGCTTTAACCAAAAGATCTAAAGGTGGTTATATCTCTAATATCTTCTAATTCTGGTTTTCCTTTACAGCCTATGGATGTATGTTGGTAAAATGTCTATTGCCATTGAGAGAAAAATTACTATTAGCCAATCATGTTTGTAACTCTTGGAAAGAGTTTGCCAGTAAATGTGTTTCCTACCTGCATCCACTTCAGCAGCTGTGCATGTGCCTATATACAATTTTGGGAGGAAAACTACTCATATTATTTAGAACCCGAATGAGAAACCTGGGCACATAAACTGTGGCCTCATGTCAGCATGATTTCAGTTCTCTTGAAGTTAATGGGAAATTAGTGTTTGCTTCTACACAAGTGTTTCCTGCCTTTGGGGCCATCCTGCATATAAATACTGCATCTTCTGTGAGTCTAATATAGGCAGGGCAACTCAACACAGAGCTGTGAAAGAAGAGGAAGAGTTCAAAAAAAGGAATTGCTGCAGCATGTCATAAAATGGGTGTTTGTTGTCTCCTTTCATTAACTTTTCCCTAAGACAATTTACTTAAAAGCTCCTCAGCTGTTGCCAGGAATGCAGCTACCCTATTTTGGGCTATACCTACTCAATAAAACTCTAAGCCCACAGTGTGTGAGGGACGCTTTGCACTGGTGTTGAGATGCTGCAGTGCTGTGGTCCACCAGACTCTGCAGGTATTTAAAATAAACCTCTTTTCTCTAAGGTGCTCATCCTTTCTGAAGTAAAAAGCAAACATTTAAATGCAGCTTTGCTGTTGGGCCATTTTTCTTTCATTTGTATAAACTGAAGCTCCTTAAACTACATGAGGTTGATGCCTCCAGATAATCTACCAAAATCAGATGCACAGGGAGAGGTAAATGAGAGGGTCTGCAGCACAGGGAGTAGGCAAGAGACAGTAGATGCCATAAGGCAGATGGAAAGGAGGAACTGATAGAAATTTAGCCTCATTTTATGGGTGTTGCATATTGCCAATGCTTCTGCTGAATCATCAGGTCTTGTGCTTTTAAGAATTTACCCCGTTATGGGTGTGAAAATACAGCAGATATGGTGAAAATACAGGAAAGAAGGATTTTATACTTCTATAACCTGCTGCAGAAAAGTACTTCCTTGTTCAGCCTGATAAGCTATAGGGATCATAATGCCTTCACTGCTTATTTGTGAATGCTTTTTGTGGCCTCTTCTCTGAGTCTAAACAAACCAACTTAAACAGCCCTGTAAGTGAACTCAATTCAGTCTCCCTGCCAGAAAGGGAGGCCTCTCTTTTTAGCAATTTCAAATGGAGCAACTTCCATATGTCTGGTCTGTATTCTTTGTACCAGGTCTTTATTTTTGTATGAGTAGACTAAAAGGTGGAAAAGTAGAAGTAGTTTGGGAGTGTGTGAGGGATGAACCAAAACAACTGTCTTTTAACTGCTTGGATCAGATTCAGCCTGGCAGCTGAAGTCCAGCCCCAAGCAGAGCTGAATTTGGCATCATCAGACGCTGCTCCATGGCTGATGGGGTGGATTTGTCCTGCCTGGAATTTGAAAAACAGGCTGTTTCTTGTGCTTTCTTCACTCTGATGCTTATTAAGAATTTGACCTTTTGAGAGGTCAGTGTCTTGGTAGACCCGAGAGTCTTGTAGGTGAGTGGGTATTCAAGCTAAATCTTCAAATACAAGTCAGCCCTGCAGCTATCTTAAGGAGCAGCATCTTCTCATCTGCTAAGGGTTGACAGGCTGCCACTTTGCTGTGGCTTTCTGTGTTGCACTGTCACTCCTTTCTGTGCAAGGCTTTTTGCTGGGACCCAAAATCTCATGTCGGATTTAAGCTCTCAGTTCTGCATTTAGCTCATGCTGAAATCTTTGTGCTACTTTGCCTCACTTCATTCAAGTGTTCATCTGACAGTTATTTGATTTTTCTCATTGCTCTCTACTAGGTGAAATGGGGCTATCTGTTTACAGCTATGAGTTTTTCCACTAATTTTCTTAGACATCAGCTCACGACCTGATGTCAATGTGCAGAATTTAAGAAAGCCTATTTTGGCTGGCATAGCAGGCTGTCTGTGCATATGCCTAAAGTGATTTCCTGCTGGGGGTTGGAAAGGGAATTCCTCTATTAGGAGCAGCACACAGAGCCAGAACTATTTCTGAAGGAGGGAAATCCCACATTCTTTCAGGGCATCAGCTACCTGCAGCTTAGATGGGGACATGCAAAAGGGGACCTGCCAGCGTTTTGCTCAGGGGACCAGCTTGGTTCTGGCATGTAGGTACTCACCTCTTTGACTCTCTCTGTACCACAGCAATTATTACACATTCTACAGGAGGAAACCCTGACATCCAGTTCCTACCTGCTATATTAAAGCTCCTTCTTAGTTTTATTTCTCTCTGGGTGATTCTAGGGCACTGTGGTCTGTAGCTCCCCACAGTGGGAGATATCTGGAAATGCTTTAGGCTCCAGTGAGTTTGCAAGGATGGAGGAAGGGTGACTGGGTTTGGTTTTTTAACTGTCTCTGCACTTGGCCTGTTTCACCCTTTGCAGGAGGTAAAATATGTCCCAAGTAATGAGATTTTTTTTTTTTTTTCAGTTTTTCTTCAAAGTTCAAAGGAGTAGAGATGCTTGGTCGCTTTTGTCTCCCCTTTGGGAAAGAAAAATGCAGCCCTCGAATTCCTGTTGCACTGCTGGAGAGTGAAATCCAGGGTATTTTACTGAGGGCAGGAAGGGCAACATCTCTCATTAGACAGAATACAAGCATACGGGCATCTGCATGCCAAATAGTCACAAATTAAGAGGTGAGGGATTTAAAAGCAAGTTCTGGTTTTATTTGGGTCAGGTTTGACTCAAATGAGGTGGTTAACAGTTCTCCCATGTTTCAGTCTGCTTCTCTGAAGGGTGACTGGAGAGATGCCACAGCTCTGCTAGTCCCTCCTGGGAAGAATTGTTTGGGATGTCCTATGTAGTGTCCGAACTGACTCTTCAAGTGGGCATGGGTTTGGTTGACGACCACAAGAGAGAATAAGGGCAAGAAGATGGCATGGAGAGTTGTGCCTGTGTCAAATCCCATCTGCAGCTGCTGGAAGTGGGTCTTAGATTGAGACTGGTGTTGAGTGCACTCAGTCTGTGTGGAGGGGGAATGCCTCTCATGGGACAGCTTTTAGCAGCAGCAGACCTTGTCTAGGATAAGATGCCCTCTGAGATTAAAACTCAGGTCCCCATGGCTGATTCCACAATGTGCAGATCGTGGGAAGGACAGTGGTGAGCACTGGACTGTGGATGGACTCCTTGGCCCTGCCCCATGGACATGGGTCACACCAAGGAGCATGAGCCACATCCACCACTCTTGACCAAGTGCGTGGATATTCAGTTATTTCAATAAGCAACCACTTAAGTCAGCATTTTCCCAGCTGAAGTAACACAAAATAAGGTTTTTCCTAGTACACACACACTGATCACCTTACGAGTGGCTGTCACACAACACAGGACAATCCTATGTTGGGTTTCCAGCTTTGCATTTGTTCTTGAGCCTGAGATAGTCCTAAAGAACAGAACAGAACAGGATATTCCTCCAGATCTTCACCTCATCATGTTACTGTGGTTAGTTTAATTTCTTTTTATATCTGTGGATAATGCCTTAAAATGGGCTCCAATATTTCTTCAAAAGTATGATTTACATCCTATATTTGGTGTTAATAACCTTAGCTGGCATGCGTGTGTTTGCTGCCACTTGCTATTAGTTGCATTTAATTCAGCTGAAATAACAAGCATCTACTCAGGTTAATCTTCTGTTCATAATCTGTTTAGATTCCAATTCACTTCATTGTGTGCCCCAGCACTGGGATTCCAGCCCTCCATCCATTACTGCACCTTGCAAACAGAAGTGATATCTTCTAGTCAGGACAGGTCTCTCTGGAGGAAAGGAGATCCAGGAGGAAAATTTGAGGACCAGTGCACTAGTTCAGCATTGAAACTTTTGGACTGCACACACAACAGAAAGATAGGAGTAGTCTGAAAACATTCAGAGATTTTGGACCATTCCCATTGGGCTGTTTGTTCAGGTCTGTTGCAAACATTGTGTGCCTCCAGTAGTATTTAATTTTCTTTTTTCTTGTACCTATATCTGTACTTCATATAATATCTTTAGGAAGGACAAGGAAGGAGGTCAATCCTTCATAAGGATACTGGGAATAAGCCCCTAGCAGCTCCCTTCAGGACAGTCCTGGCCTGAAGCAGTCTAAACTGTTTCTTGAATATATTTCATAATGTTTGATTCAGCTGTGACTTGTGCCCTATGTTTTTTTCCACAAAAGCCATAAACTGAAGCACATAAGCACAACACATCTTTATTTTTGGTTTTATAAAATATACTACATCTAGCAATAAAAATTGCTGGCTTATATTATATGATAATGTTTGAAAAACAGATAGTGAAAGGCTAAACTTTAAAGGGTTTGAAAAATTTATCTAGAAGAATGCTACCCAACTTGTTTCACTATAATCATATTTGAGTAGCACCAACAGGAGCAGCTGATGGGCTTCAGTGGGGACTGTGCATCTAATAAACACTTAGGGTTTATTAATACACGAAGTGTTTTCAAGAAGCAATTTTATTTAAAACCCTAAATAAAACCATGTGAATTCTTGTTTTCTAAATACATCATCATTGCATCTGTGCATTTAAGTAGCATCCCTGTGCACTGCAGCTGGGAATTGGCCACCAGGCACTGAAAACCTGATTATTTCCAGGCAGGTTGTGATACAGATCTGTGTCACTGCTCTAATTCTTGACAAAATTTTCCAGAGTTCTAAAAGCCAAACCCCAATGCCCTGGAAACTACATTTTGCTATGGATGCAGTTTAATAAGGGGTTTTCCAGGGAGGAAGGTTCACACAGCACTGAGTGTCCAACCATTCCTGTCTCATGAACTCAGTGCTGTAGTGGAGGGCTGCAATAACATCTTTGCTGCAAGCAGATTTACACAGATACACCCAGAACAAACATTTCCTGTCATTTTTTATCTTCTTTGTTAGATACAAACACAAATGTCTCCAAGGACAATCAAATGGGAACACTTTGAAATGAACCCAAGCAGTGAGCAAGTGCATTAACATGCAGGGTCCCGTTTGAGTTTTCTAATTAAACTCAATTGTGTTCTCTGACCTGCGTTTTAAATACTGAATATTTAGTGAGATTCATACTTTTTTCCTCCTAGCCTGGCTCCTTTCAGGCTTTGTTCAGCATGTGAATAGCTCCATTAGGGAAATGTGAAAGCACTGGACTATGCATTGAGTTGCTATTTTGACATTCCAGAGCGAGATGCTACTAAGCTGTAAATTACAGAATTGGACATCATTGATTTGAATTCAGATCAGTTTGGCCTGAAAAGCTGGGTTTAGCTATTTGACCTGCCCTGACCCGTTTCTGTCCTTTGTTTAGTAGGTACCTGAGTTGTTTGCTAATTTCTTCCTACTCGCCTGTGTACAGAAATCTAAAGTATTCAAATGTTTTAGCCCATATCCCTTGCTTTGGTGAAATAAAAATAATTTTGTGCTTCATAATAACATGAGATTTCTAAATATTTTTGGGGCTGCCCTTTCTCTCTCTGTGTTTGTTTTTTTCTTCCCAGCATGCCACAGTTTCAATAGTGTAGTTACAAGGAAAAGAAAATTGCTTATAAAACCCATCAAACTCTGGACATTGTTGAAGCTAACATTTAATATAGTATTTACAGTTACCTGAGATGAGATTGTAAAGATACTGGGTTGGCAAACCTTGACTCCAGGAAGAAGTAGAGCACTCTCTGCCTGAGCCATAGCATAGTGCAGAGCTCTGCTTGCATGTTGGAGGGACAGACCTGGGGCAGTGAGACCAGCATGATGAATCTGTGCTGTGCTTGAGATGGATGCTGAAGAGGCAGCAGTAGCCCCTATGAGATGGAGGGAGAAGTAGAAAGAAGCAGTGAAGTGAGGAACATCACCTGTTTTTTCAAGTGAGACTCACAGAAAGGTTGAGATTTAAGAGACTTGGTGTAGTCCCCTGGATTTTCCTGTTATTTACTGAATTAACTTGAAAGTTTGGAGCACTGCTGAATCATAATACAAACACAAGTCTTTATTTTCTACTTCCAAAGCCTCTTAAACCGAGTGCATGAACACCTCAGCCAATACAATGTGTGGGTGCAGATAGACTGTTCAGGCAAAAGCCCCAGACCTTCAAAAGGAAATACTCTGGATGCAAAGCAGATGCTCATTTGCCATCTTTGGATATCATTTCCCACTTTTTCAAGCAGCTGGTGCTGGCTGTTGTCAGAGCCTGCTCTCCTCTATTGGGTCACTGGTCTGACAGCACTGATGTGCCACTGTGGCTGCTCTGCATCCTGCCTGCACCTCCTGCCTTCCCCCCATCCCGTGTGTTCCCACACTGCAGAGTCCAGCTTTTCAGAAACACAGACACTGGACTCTGCTCATGCAGCAAGGTGCTGCGGTGGAGGGGAGCTTGCTGAGGTACACTGAGGCTCTGCTGCTGCTGCGTCCTCCCTGGGGTTAATGTACTTCCAAGCCAAGTGCTCCAACCTCCACAGCTTGCTGACTCAAGCTTTTGAAAAGACAGATGTACTGCAGCAGGGGCACTTCACCAAGTTGTTTGCTTCCTACTCCCTTTTTGATATGGCCTTTGGAGAGGCTAGGAGAAATGGGAAAACACAGCTTAACATTCTTACTTATTCTGCTCCCTTAGGGAGGCAGGAGATGCCTTCTTGGTTGTTGCCAGTTTTCCTTGACTGCCACTAGATTATTGTCCAAGTCTGGAAGAGGACACCTTCTGAGGCTGAATTATGTTGTTTATCCTTCCTGGCTGTACATTAGGGAATGGGGAGTTTTTTGTTTTCACTCCCTCGATGCAAGTCATGAATGCAATGATACTGTACCCAGCATTTGGTCTGTAGGTTGGCTGATGCAGGATCATAGAAGGCCTGTGTACTGGGCAGGTAAAGCTGATATAAAAGGTTTTTTTAGTGCAGAGAGGAGCTAGCACCAAGCCCTCTGCATCTCTTTCCATTTCAGTGCAGAGGATTTGCAGGGGAACTATAAAAGTCATGGGCTGTGGGTGGCATTGCTGTAAGTCTGCAATGAGGAACAAGTCCTTTAGCTGACTGAAGCAGCCATCAGCTGGCTCCAGATGTGAGCTGGCAGCTACTTCTGCCTGCAGCCCTGAGCTATCCCAGCTGACTGCAGCCACAGCTGGGAGCTATGTCTGGAGAGGGACAGTAATGCCAGACAGCAGTGAACTGCCTGGATGCTGTGCACAGGACTGTGATGTAGGACATGGTAGTGGGAAGAAATGATAATTCAAGAATGCTCATCACTGTGATGTAGTAACGACTATGCCTAAGCTTAAAGGAACAGGAAGGAGAGAACAAAGGCGGGAAACAAAAGATGTACAAAACAGAGAAAGATGTACATAGCTTGCATTTCCTTCAATCTTTTCTTTTCATTTCATGCTTTTGGAGACATTTTCTCACCTGACTGCTATACTTTTATAACAACTGTGGTACACAAATTAAACAAATGGCTTGTTCCATTTTGCCTTTTCCAGTGCTCCCCCGAGAAGCACGGTGTAGAGGTTCTCTGGCTGTAGCTGCCAAGTAACTCATTCTGATGGGAACCTGCTGCTCTTTGAAGCACTCAGTCTAGTAGTTTTCTCCTGAAATGTGAAGTGTAGCAAACATTTCTGGTAGTGGCAGCTGCAATACTTAATTCTTGTTAGCTTGAACAGCTTGTGCTTTGTGTGGTTCTGATAGAAATGATATAGTAAATGATACAGTAAAATGACTCCATGGTAATGTTACCTGCCTGCTCACTGCTCCCTTTAAGTTCTCATGGACTCAGGAGGCCTGAGCAATCTGCATTTATCAGCTGCTACTTGAGATCATGGGAATGCTGTTGGCACTGTGATTCCCCCTTCCTGAGTTTACTGAAACCAGAACGACCTTCCATCATGGCCCATGCACTTTGCCATGGCAGAACACAGAAACTAAAAATTCATCCCTTTAAGCTGGCTGTTAGAAATTTAGATGCCAGCAGTGACATAACAGAGGGCTCTATATTCTGTGCTTTTTACTGCTTTCTGCATATTGTAGGGTTTGAGTTAGAAGTGATTTTGAAGACTTGCAGTTGAGGTATTTATTCATTACATTTGCTGATGACAACAAGCTATGGAGTGTTTGTGGGCACATCTGAGGGCAGAACTAGAATGCAAAATTATTTGCGCAAACTGCAGTAATTGCATGAAAAAGCATACATATGTGAGGTTGATTTGCAGTAATCAACAGTGCAAACACAAGCTGAAGGGAGAAATCCAGCCAGGGAGCACATCTGCAGGAAAGGATCCGAAGGGAGGTTCGGGGGGTTGTGGCGGATCTCAAATCAAACACAAGACAACAATCTCATACTGTTGTGAAAACAAAATCCAGGCTTCATATGAGTGTGTATAGATTGGGGTGTTCTTTGCAAGATGTGTTTATTAAACCTTCTCCTCCCTTTGGCCTGTGCAATTGAGCTGGATGCCACGCCCCATCTGGCACACAGCACTTCCAAAGAGAGGTGGCCCCTTGGTCAGAAGCTGGAGGTATGTTCCATAAAGGAGTGAGGGTGACATGACAGTGGTCTTCAAATATCTGAAGTGGGGCAGTAACACAGAGGCATAACTTGGTGTTTGTAGCTATGGGAGACATGCTGGGAAGTAGTGGGCTTCACTGCAAGTGAGGGTTGGACAACAGGGCGGTTTTCTGAATGGGTTATGTGGAACTTTTAACATGGGAGATTGCTAAGACTAAAGAAAAGGCCTGTCCAGAGGGGTGTAGGTGTAGCCCATCTTGCCTTATGGTGGAAGAATAAGCCAGAGGACCTCTTAATGCCCCCTCCAACCCCTTTTCTTCTCTGTGACTAAAAGAAATTAACTTTGCAGCTGAGCAGACCTTAAACCCAAAGGATATGGGTCTGTGGGACATTCTCATGAAAGCTTGACTGAATGGGAAGGAAATTAATACTCTCCCAAGGCCACTTGATGGGGAATGTAACCTCTTCAGGCAGATCAATAATCATACGTTTCCTTTCCCCACCCCAGGAGAACTAATAGGGGTAAGACGCATTTGGCAAAAAAAATTGGCTCATGACTACAAATTTGGACATAGATCCTCCTCCAGATGTATTTCCTACCCCGTGCCAACATGCAGTGTCCTTATGTGGGCTATGTCAGCAGGACATTGGCAAGGAGAGAGGAGCTGGATTTTCCCCCTGAAGCATTCAGCTGGGGAACAGAGTGCACAGGAATTCACTTTCATTAAAGTAGCAAGTTCAGCTGGAAGCACAAGATGTGCAGAGGCTGCTGCTCTCTGTGGATTTATGTTGGCACTGTGAGCACGGCCTGAAATCAGAACGATGGAAATGCAGCATCCATAACAGCACATTCGTGCTCACTGATTTTCATAACCTTTCTTGTTAGGTCTGTACCACATAGGCAACTGTGAGTACTTGCTTTCTCCCTCCTTCTGCGCAACAAACAACCACCTTTTTAACCAAGAAGAAAATTGAAATCCGGTCAGAATTTACTTTAAAGAACAAAATTACTATTTATACTGAATATGAAGCAATTTGGGCTTCACACAATAGAGAGTAAATTACAGTTTGTCATTTTTCCCTCGCTCGTTTCCAAAAAAAAAAAGACCGAGATGATTTGGGATTTATTTGGCAATTTTGATACCAATGCTTACTTCTTGAGATTAAAGGGGGGGAAAATAAGATGGAAAGTTCAGTCTCAGATGGAAAAGAATTGTCTAGAAAAATAACAAACCGAGATGCTAATAATTCCATGATGCCATTATGGTGTGTAGAGGCTTGAGCACAGTCCAAGGAGCTTTAAACTTCTGAAATACTGATTTAAACATGTTCATATAGAGTGGATGGTGTGTCATAACCATAAATAACAGGGGTGAGGGAAGAGTCCTGGGGATAGTTTTGAGCCAAACTTGCTTTAAATGATGCCCCTCAAAGTTTTGCCCCTAACTTCAGTCAGGTCATATTTCACCCTTTGGAAATGATCCTTCCTAGAACAAGAAATGGACCAAGCTTTTATATAGGTAGATGGGGCTTGTCTCCAATTTCTGTGAATTTTCCAGGTTAGTTTTGGGAGTTAAGTTATGCAAGTAAATTAGAAGAAATGGAAAAAACGTGCATGTAGTTTTAGAAAAACATGTTGAATATGTTAACACTGAATGAGAGCAGAGGGAATTCATAAAACATTTTACATTCTACTAATTCCTGAGCTACGCAACAGATGTAAGAGTAAACCAAGTGGCACTGGTAGAAAAAGCTTTTTTGCAGAGTTCAGTGGACATCTGGCTACAGTTAAGGGATG
Organism: Dicrurus megarhynchus; assembly: GCA_013399195.1. Lineage (NCBI taxonomy): Eukaryota > Metazoa > Chordata > Aves > Passeriformes > Dicruridae > Dicrurus > Dicrurus megarhynchus. The sequence goes on from VXAD01001742.1 coordinate 1,323,860, forward strand.
CTTTTCTAATACAAAATGAATACCCTGTTAAAAATATGCAGTCCTATAGGTTCAGAATTGGGAAGGGCCTGCATTAGTCAATGGCACTGTAAACAGAGATGCATGCTATTGGGGGAAATGTTCAGTAACTGCCATGTTATAGGTGCTCAAATTGTTTTGGCTCTGGATCGGAAAATTGCCCTGATGAGCTGCTCAGGATTCAGAAGGAATCAAAAGAGAAAGAGAGAAGGACCCTGAGCTGTGGGGAATCTTCCCTCTTGACAGCTACCTTCAGCTCTGATGTTGGCTGCAGGAGATGGCTGCCTTAGCTTAAGACCTTCCTCCAGATGCCACAGGGGCAGCCCAGTATTGCTGCTCCTGGTGGTGTTACCCCCTTGGTAGGCTCCATGTAGAGGTGGATGCAGAGACTGGGAGCTTTTGGACAGGGCAGATTCCTCAGCAAGGTTTTTGAAGGCTAGGTGTTAATTTCTAAGGAGTGCAAGACTTCATACCTTATGGCTGTTTTAAGGTTGATATAAGCTTTCCACATCAAAATGTTCAGCCTGTTTTCATGGGACAGGAGTTGTGCACTCAGAGATATTGTCATTCCATTGTCTCTACCGCACCCCTTTCTGAGGTTTTGCTGTTTTTTCATGCAAGTTTCTCCCTGTCTCCTACTTATAGCTGAGCTGTGCTTTAAGAAAGTCATAAATCCTTTGCATCACTTTTTTTCTTTTTTGTTTTTCCAAAGAGAACAGGTATGACACCAGGAGTGGGAAGTTAGTGGACCAGATCCTAGTGATGTGTAAGTTTCTTCTTCTTTGATAAAGGCTCAAATGCAGTATTTCTCTGTGCCCTAAATAACTATTTTGTACACACTGCATATTCCTGCTGGGAGAAACATTTCTAATGACAAGATCTCCTTGTCTTAGGAAAAAACCCTTAAAGACAGTATTTTATACCCTTCCTTCTATCCCAGTCTCTGCCAACTTCAACAGAGTCCATGACATCTCTGTTCTTGAAGTCCCATCATCCTTGGCCATCTGTGGCTGTTTGCCTCTATTCATACTTCTCTCATCACATTTTTATTTTCTTCTCACTAGAGGACTTCTTGGGGGAAGATCTCCTGCCTTTTGTCCCTTTCTTTTCCCTTGACCTTAACCATAACTACAAGTGCAACTACCACCACCTAAGTGTGATGTACATTTTATATTTTTCCACATGCAAATCTCTTTCCAAACTGCAGTCCTTTCTCTATGAGCTACAATTTAGCCTATTTCAGATACAATCTTATCTGACCTCTCGTAAGGCTATCTAGCTATTAGCTCGTCCCTGTGTACCTAGGATGGTGAACTTAGTATTTCATTCCTCACCTTTTTGGATCACTGTAAGCTGCAGCAGCCTCCATCCCAATGTAAGCAGGCACTGTGTGTCTGTTCTCAGTATATCTGCATGTTATCAGCATCTTTTTGTATAACGTCTCCAGTGCATGGTCATTCTTATGCTGAAATGTCATACAGCTATCATTTCATCTAGGCTTTTAGACTTCTGTATCTGAATTAACCTGAAGCATTTTTGCTTTGTTTCTGGCTTTTCTGTGTGCTGCTATTCTTTCTCCACTTTTCTGTATTGAATCTAACCAGTCTTTTCGGTCAGAGCAGTTCACAGGTGATTCTCATTGCATGGCTTCTTTTATTTATTGTCAGATGTTGACTCCTGATTCAATGCAGCCTGCAACATGAGCCTCTGTCATTCCTTTGTAATAATATTTCCTGCTTTCTCTCATTTTCTCCATGTTAGAAAGAACTTCTTTTGAGTACCACCAAAGCTGAAACACTCAACCAGCTTTTCAAAAAATGACTGCCTGACCAAGTTAAGCTACTGATACAGAATCACAGAACTGTTTAGGTGGGAAAAGACCTTTAAGATCAAGTCCAGCTGTTAGCACAGCACTGCCAAGTCCATCACTAAACCATGTCCCTAAGCACCACATCTCTCAAAATCATTGCTTATCTTGCAGGTACACATTTGTGCCCTGATGTGTGCCTGGACCTGGAAGCTGGACTTCCTCTCTGTTATAGTCTATTTAGACAGGATTTTGCTCTGTTGGTACCACCTCCAAAACAACTGCTCTGGGTCTCACTAGCAGAGATGTCCCCCAAAGATGCCATGGTAGTTCAAGGAGACAAGGAAGTTTACAAACTATTTTGTGGGTTCCATCTGCTTACCACTGAGCCTGGCCTTTGAGTCTCTCTTTAACTTTTTGTCCAGTATAGAAACAATTACTTCATTCCTTTCCTGTTTTAGGGAAAGTGCTGTAAACCTTTAGCCTGTGACCTCCCTGAAGGGCTGTGCTGGCAGGAGCGTGCTTTGCGTGTGCTTCTCAACCCTTCCTGTGAGGCTGAAACTAAACATCCATGTTTGACTGCACTTCTGCAGTCTGGAGAAACTTCCCTTTGATGCAGTAAAACTGAAAAGTCATTTTGCACATTTCAGACACAGACCATGAAATTCAACTTGTGAACTTTGCATGGCAGCAGTGCCAGAAAGCTGAAATGCCTTTGTGTTCGCAGTAAAATGTATATGGGAAGTGAGCTTTTGGGAAAAGGAGTTAATCTTTTAACTTATTATTTACTACATGTCAGAGATGTAGGATCAGTGATGTATTCACAAAATATGTGAAAGAATGTAATAGGACTCAATACAAGGTCCCTGGTGATGGAATATTACTAGGAGCCATCTGTACCCTTTGCTGTAGTGCCATCCCAAAACTTTTCCTTACAGCCTTCAGATGGGGGTGGTCTGATGCTGCTACTGAATGGTATTAGAAGGAAAACATCTCATATAGTGTCATTGTCTACTTTTATTCTGCCCTTCCTGGCTCACCCAATTAATTCTGAGAGCAAGAGTTGCCTATTAGGTAGCTAATGATGCAGTAATTTATGCTCTTACTTACCTCCTGCAGCTGGTAATGCATCCCAATTACGTGAAGACAGAAATCTGGAGCATCTCTTCCTCGGTCTTTCTTGCTTTTACAAAGAACAACATGCTCTCTTTTCCACTCTGCTGTATAGATCCATAGGGTCTGTTCAATATTGTCCCTCCAAGGAAGCATCCCTTGACTGTGTTATGCTATAGGATGATTGTCCTGCTTAGCCATGTCTGTCCTCAGCAGGCCTGGTGACTGCCAAAGCTGGCACTGTGAGCTCCTCATTTGCACGGCATGCCCAGCTGGGTGTCATGCAGCTCGATGGGAGTAGCCTGATTTTCTATGCAGACGTTTCAATGGGGCCATAGGCAATAAATCGGTGTCCTATGGCGAGGGGTTTTTCTTCGTGTCACTCACAATAAGAATTCAGCCAAAGATCCTTTGTGTTTTACCCCGAGACGAATGTCATCCTACACTAAAACGACTTGCACAGAGGATTACTTTAACATAACAAATATTTTTGAGCTGACTTACTGACTTGGCAGCGGGTGTGCTGAGAGTACTGAGAGGCTTGTGCTGAAGATGAAGCTCATCATGCTAATCAGTACTGCTCCTCTGATGTCTCCTGCCTCTCGGTACCAGTTGTCTCTTTGGGACAGAGCCCACATTTTTTTCATTGCTTTTGTTTTGATATCCTGTATCTTTTTTTACCGTGTGCTTTGGGCCCTAAGCCTGTGATGCATGAGAAGGGCTATTCTAATATGATGGTATTTGAGAGTTTGTTCATAGTCCAGAACAACACCTTTGCATTTATTGAAAAGAAGTAGGCTGCTGTTCTTTCAGTCAGTCTGCAAGTCACAGTCCTCTCCTGGTACCTGTGCTGCTGGTAAGCAATGCTTGCAAGCATAGTTGTCAATACTAAATGCTTCCAGGACATTTCTATAAAGGGCTGTCTCACCACAGTGGTTTTTTGTTTTGGTTTAGTTTTTTCATGAGGAGAATTTATGTTGGTTAATTACTTAAACTGAGTAAAATGCTCAAAATGCTATAAATGATAGTGTTTCCACCTTATTTTCCAAGGAGTTTTACTGAGAAATGAATAATATGATACACCCCATATTTAGATAATAATGATGTGGGAGATAAGTAAAAAGATAAGAAAGCAAGCCTAGGACTCCCAGTCTACAAAGAATTGTGTGTGCACTTGACGTTACATGTCAGATGGAGGAAAAAAGCATGTCCAAAAGCCTCTGTAAAAACAGAAAGCCTTCATTTCTGGTGTTTTGAAAAGAATAAATCAGAGGAGGAAGGATGTGCAGGTGAGTTTTCCATCAGAGAGACAAAATTAATAAAAATACAAAGAATCTAGATTAGAAACGTAGTGGGAACTGGCAGTAGAGAGACGTTAAGGTCACCTGGATCCCCAGTACCTGTGGACCACCAGACTTCTCCAGTCACACCTTTGCAAATACATTCCCTGTAACATTCCCACTCCTAGTGCTCTGCTTCTCAACAACCTTTAGACCAGAACCCATGGCCCCCATGTATGTATAATGCCTGGCACAGGCAGGTATCAGTCTTTGCTGGAGGCTGCAGGTGCTACCAGACTCCACGGTGGAAACACTCTGGTCTGAGCCTGTGAGAGGGGAGGGAACCAAATCCAGGACCACTAAGACCCTGTGTGATTAATTAACTGTGGCTTTTCTTTATGGCCTGGTGGAAGCACCCAGCTCTGGTTTCAGTTGAAATCTGGGGGCTTTCCCACAAACTTCATAGCACAGGACATGCTACAGAGGCAACACATCAGGAGCAGAGTTGTGCTTTGTGTAAGGACAGACTGTGAGCAACAGCCAGCACTGCAAGTCTGCTAAAGGCTTCTGAGCCCCCTGCCACGTGTCAGAGAAGGAATCAGATATTGTTCATCCCAGAGCTCGCTTGGAGGTGGCACCTCAGTATTTTGACCATATGCAAAGGTCCCTTTCCCTCTTCACCCAGAGGATCTCTCCTCCTGGAGTTGGTTCTGGTCTAAAGAAGGAGCAAAGGAAAAGCAGTGAAGTGGTGAAAAGGCGTATTTGTATTGCCTCTGGTGTGGGCATGTCTGGATGAACTCCTGGTTTGACCTGAAGACTTCCTTTTTTTTTTCCTTTTCTTTTTTTAACCAGCATTAGGGAATTCCTCACCAGCTTGTTCTTGCAGTAGCCAGGCCAACAATGACAAGAATGTGGAAATCAACTAAGCAATTATATTCACAGTGGTGGTTAACAGCATCTTCATCTGAAACAAATCAGTTACAGTCCAGTGAAACCTGCTGTACCTACTGCCTGTACATAATAGAGCCCTTGTGCATTTTCAGAGCATGCCAGACCACTTAAACAGGATCGATGAGAGGCAACAGGAGACAAATGCTATGTTTTATTAACCAGGGACACAGAAAACCAGATATTCTTTCATTCAGCCCTCTTCCACACAGAGAAATCTGCCATTGTATTTATAAAGGTGTTTCTCTAGGTGATGCAAATTGTCATAGGAATTAAGTCCAGGAGTATAACTCTGAATTAGCTGTGAACAAGAGCGATGGGCAATTGCCAAGGTAGCAAAGGTTATCTAATAGACTTAAAATTAGTGGTAGTTACTGTGATCTTGGTCACCTATGAAAATCTGCAGTATTTTCTGTACCACTGGTGTTTAATCTGTGAGCCCCAGGAGTCCATGAATTGCTTCTAAGCAAGTCTGTGAAGAGTGGTTAGGAACACAAGTGCATGTCTGTTGAACAGCACCGTACAAACATTTCCAAAAGAACATTTGTATCTTGCTTGAATATCAGAGACCTACAACTCAAACAAGACTACAAAAATGCAGTATTTTATGATAGATAGAAGCTTACAGAAGTCAGCCAGGATGTGCAAGAGGCAGTTTGGAAGGTCTGCCCTAAGATACACTCCCAGTAACATGAGCCCTCATATACAACAAGAGAGAATTTGATCCTGGATGTTTCCTGACCTAAAGAATTGGCTCCTCTCTCTTGGAGGTGAAAGATATTCATGGTCCTAGGCTGTGCACCATAGAAACTCCTTGTTTATGGTGCTTTTATTGTCTTTTTGTTGAAACTGATGGAATTTTCAGTGACTTAGTGACTGTTAGCAGGTTCAGGAAGATTCTGCAGTGGGGTTTAGCAGTGTCCAGCCAGCAGCCATACAGTTAATGCAGCTAATGCCTGCTCTTGCTGAATTTGTTGTTTGAATTACTCTTTAGTGTGCACAATTATCTTGAAAGTGAAAACAAGCTGGTTCAGAGTGAATTGAACAACAGGGTCCTAAATGGGAGGGCAGTGTGAACTAGAGTAGCAAATTTTCATGGATTAATGGCCAAATTGTTGTCTCATTAAAGTCCAATGGCAAAATTCCCATAGGCTACAATAGAGACAGGATTTGACCCTAAGAAAAGATTCCATTTGAAGCATTTGAGTGTCTCCCAAAAGCCAATTATTAAATCAGAGGCGCCGTAATAACTGAGCTCAAATTTATTTCAGGACCAGGAAACACAGTTGGGAGGTCAGAACGTGCTCATCATGTCATTTCTATGGTGACTTCATTGCAGAACTCAGCACTGGGCTGTGTACAGGGCTGACAATAAGGCTGAGCTGAGAAAGAGCCTGAAAGAATCGCATTGTAACTGATGAAAAGAAGCTGTTTCCATCAGCCACATTGTCAAGCAACTTGGCAAAGCACAAGCAAAAAAAGGTCTCTTCTGGTGACTGACTTCCACCGTGTTCCTCTTCTTTCAGTGCCACCCCTAGTCACCGCCTGGCTCTGCTCCAGGCTCTAAAGAAAGCTCCAAGTAATCAAATGTTTGCTGACAAAACCACACTAACAGAGTACGTCTGTCTCCTCGGTACAATTTAATACCTGCACATCATTTTCTCTTCCTCTAAACAAACAAACAAACAAAATCACAGAAAAGATACATTTACATGGCTCGATATGAAAAATGTGTTGTGTATTCACTTTTAACTTCTTTTTTTCTTTTTGTTTGTTCATGGTTAAATAGAAGAAATCAACTGGTAGAGGCTTTCCCAAAATGCCATTTTACCTTTAGCACTTATGTTAGGGACACTAACCTCCTACTGATTCTGGACTCATTAACAAAATTATCAATGCCACGCATGTGCACATCCTTTTAATAAGCTGGGATGTTCTGAGCCTTGGAAATTGAAGAAGAGGTCTCAAAATTAGCAGGTGAGGAACTTGGTTGTCCAACAAACTGTACATCTAGAAAAACTCCTGTAGCCCCCTCAACGAAGTGAACCCCTGTAGCAAAAACAACTCACCAGTTACTGCACTGTGGTGCAGAAAGAGCATCCTGCTGGAGTAAATGATCTGGAGAGAAGTACTGGCTCACTGAGGTCTGACCTGTAACAAGCAGGAAACCTGATTTTGTATTTTGTCTTTATTTTCCTTAATGTTCTTTCTCCTTGGCTGGCAATGCTTATGCACGTGTTTGTCTGTAAGCAAGTTCTTGTTATCAGAAGACAGCCCCAAGACATTGTTTTCAGTTGAGCAGCCAGATAGCTTGTCTAGATCCATACATATGTATTCTCTTTTCCTTTCCCAGATGCTTTTACTCTGATTTTATATTAGGGTTATTTGGCTAGAAATTAGAGGTCCCTTCTAAATAAATTTTTATGGCTTCGTTTTTTGTGTGCACCTAGCCTCTCAGGATAATGTTATGAGAAAAGCTAATTTATAAAATAAACAAAATACAGCCAATAGAGAATATGTTGTTTCTTACTATCTTTTCAGTCAGAATTGTGGAAGTATTTAGGCAGAGCTATATTAAATCTCTGGGATCTGAACACAATGCAAATTAGAGACATATTAATATATCTTTGATAATCCAAGTAGGTATATTTATGCATCTACAAGTGCCTAAATATTCCTGGAAAGTAACACTCTGTTTTCATGAAGAAAATGACATTTTATTTTCATTTCATTTTTATTTTGACTACGTGGATTTTATTTTTGATTCTTCTTCTTGGTAAAAGAATGGCAAAGGAAAACCAGTTCTCCTTTATCAAATATGAGTTGGTTTTTCAACTTTGTGGCTATCCCAAATGGAGAGAAAATATTGTACCTGCTAGCTAAATTCAAATCCAAAGACACTAAGTTGAGGGCATTTTGGAGTAGCAGAAATTAAAATATTTATGTTTGCAAGAATGCACTTCATTGGCATTTGTTACATCCAGCACCTGATACTGAATTTGACTCTATTGCTTGTACATAAATTAAAAAGCATGAGATTTTCTTCCTAGACATGTGGCTTAATAATGCAACATTTTTTTTGGTACAAAAGTTACATTTATTTAAAAAACCTGAAGTCTGTAAGATCATAGAACCATATAATATCTCTAGCTGGAAGTGAACCAGAAGGATCACTATGTCCTCCTCCTCACAGGACCTTGCAGGTTTATAGTATGATTAAACCTTGGTATGTCTTGCCATTGCTTCAACTTTCACTTAAAGGTGGTTTTATTTTTTAATAGTAATGGAGTAATTGTCATTGTTTACATTTATGTTTTTGTCTAGCAAACAAATTCCAAAGACTTACCATATCTGATCTGCTCTGGATTCAGCATGAGTTTTGGTGTGGAGCCAGGGTTTTACCACTGGAGGCCAGTTTGTCTTAAGCTGGAAAGAAGGGCTAGGATGAGTGCTAAGCCAAACTCTCTGGCTAAAGAACAGAGGAAGCTTAGTCCACTCTGCTTTCTGTTTCAGTACATATAGGTTTGATTTTGCCAGGCCTAAATGTCAGCTTTATAATTTCCACCCTAGCCTGCTGCTGAGTGAAGGCCTGCATTAGGCTCAGAACACATCTGCAAGCCTCGGGCATAAGAGATGGCTTTCAGACAACTTTCTAAACTGGTTTTAAAGATTTAAATTTTAAAATTTATTCTAGCAGAAGGATTAACTCAGTGCTTTTGTCTTTAGACAAGCAACGGCTCCTCTTTAGACTTCATATCACTGATTGTCATCCTGGGACACAGATGCGGAGACACCGCCCTCCCTCCTTTGGGGAGTCCAGACTCCATCTGTGGTTAAGCTCTCTGTTGTGCTTTGTGTTTTTGAGGAGCTGAATTGACAGGGCTTTAGGAATAAAAGGTTGTTTTGAATTGTTAGGGGTACTGTTGCTGAAGGGAAAGGCTTTTGGTTGTTTCCAGAAGGTCACACCCAGGATCTTCTTGACATTCTCTGAAAGCTTCTTCCAGAGCTAGATATCTTTGACAACATGTATGAAGCTTGCACATGGTTTGTCTTGGGATGTGGTCTCTGACCTATATCAGCACACCAGATGTTGTGGTGGTTCAGAGATCAAGCTCTAAGTCAAAATTCAGTCTGTATCCAAGGGCTCAGTCCACTAATCTTAGTATGGGTTGGAAGCACCTTGAAAGATTGATTTCTTTAAAAAGCTAGGTTTAACATTGTTGGCTGCAAAACAGTGTGTACACTTGAACAGAAGCCTGGTGGACTCACAAGAGCCACTGTCCCAAAGCAGGTAGGTCACCACTCTGTGCCAGCTGGAGTGATTTTGTGATCTTTAAATCAGTGTGTAGCAAGTTGCCTAACACAGCCTAGAGCAATAAATGTGTAGGAACTGTCTGAAGGATGATCTTTCTTTATTACTGATATTATTTGTACAGAGAATGCTATCATGGAAGTACTAATAACAAGTTACTAATAACTGAAAGTAATCAACTTTTAGTGTGTTTGTTATTGTGTGCTGAAGCAGCAATCAGGTTCATCCTGCAGGTTTGGCACTAACGGTGTTCATTTCCTTAGCTTCTGGCACGCACGCATCTACTATCAGCTAGGAAAAACAAAAACCTTGCTTCAGGAAGTCGTCAGAGGAAATACAATGACAGTGTGTCAGTACTGCAGCCCAAACAAAATGGTCACTGACGTTCTTGAAAGCTCTGAGTGATACATCCTGGAAATAGCAATAGCCGAGAGATAATCTGGCATTCGTTATCACCTCTGCCACATAACTTCTTTGCATTTTCTGTGAAAGAAAATTAGAAAAGAGAGAGGACAGAATAAGCGTGCTACATCTGTGTGGTAATAAAAATGCAGAAACTGCTCGAGGAATGGAAATGTAATTGAGCTTGGAAATGCTAATGTCCAAGTGACTGGGAACTCCCCTTGGGCCCTGGAGAGACCAAGTCAGCTCCTGGGGCAGTGCTGACCCTGCTCTGGAGGCTAAAGTATCCCACTGGCTTCCTCCTGACCATTGCATACTTATTAGAGAGCTGCACCAAAAAATCCTCTGTTTGCCCACACAGCTATCAGGACTGGGATTCCATCCCTCTGGCTCATGGGCTTTTGTCCAGCCTATGGTTTTTATTTACTGAAGAGGCTGCTGATGCAGTTGCATGTGCAATCTTAAATAACTGTTCCATAACTCCCTGGGGTGCCGCTCAGCTTCACGACTTCCCTCCGAGAGAATCCTTAGTTCATCGAAATCAGTAATGGATCAGTCAGTCAAAACTGCCAACCTCTTCTCCTGGGTTTGGAAAGGATGCTGCTGTGTGGCAGCAAGTCAGACACCAACACTGCCAGAAAGTGAGTGATGTTGGTTAATGACCGACCTGGAAAAGTCAGCACTTCTGTGTACTGATGGGACAGAAGACAAAGCTTTCGTAAACACACAAAAGACATGCCATATGGACACATACTCTGACACCCATGCTTTTATTGTGAGGAGTAACAAAGCAGAGTGTGACTTGTTAGGTTTTGTTCAATGCTAAATATAATGGTAATCTACAACTTCAGGAGTGCTCCCTCACTCTGATTTTATAGATAGTGTGATAACTTCTTGCATCTGAGTTTTCAGGCCCAGGAGGAAGATGCTGGATATGATAAAACTCCATATAGCCATTGACAACTGGCAAAATCATACTGATGGTGAATATGAGCCTTGTTTTCCCCAGAACACAGACTGTTGGATTGGGTTGGATGGGACCTTAAAGATCATCTAGTTCCAACCCCCTGTCATAGACTAGGATGTCACCCACTAGACCAGGTTGCTCAAAGCCCCATCCAAGGTGTCCTTGGACATTTTCAGGGATGGGGCATCCACAGCTTCTCTGGGCAACCTCTATTTCCCTCACAGGAAATAATTTCTTCCTAGTATCTAATCTAAAGCTGCCCTCTTTCAGTTTGAAGCCATTCCCTCTCTTCCCATCACTACATGCCCTTGTAAATAAATATGAATGTTATTCTAAAAAAAAGTCTTCCATATGTCCAATCTAAACCTAGCCTCTTACAGTTTAAAACCACTAACCTCCTATCACAAGCCCTACTAAAAGTCTGTCCCCATCCTTCCTATAAGTGTCCTTTATATTTTTAAAGGTCAATATAAGGTCTCCATCTAACTTTTCAGCTCTGACTATCCAGGCCTTCATTTATTTCAAACACTAAGAAGTTAAAAATCATTTTACGTTTGCTTTACTCTGATGTTGCTGCATTACTGTGGTGCCAGGCAGAGGAGAATCAAAACCTTGGCCTCAAACCTGAGTTTGAGGGGTCTATTCCCAGAGATATGCCCTGAATACAGGTCTTTCATGGCAGGTCATGAGTGAAAATTATGTCAGTGTTCCCAGTATTTGCAGACTCTGGCTCTGCCTCCAATGCTCCCCACACTGCAACATCCCTTTTTAGCAAGGCAGGTATTATTAAGTTTAAACCACACTTTAAATAGCAGGTTTGAAGGTTTGATTGGTGTCTCCTGACAGAGGTGCATTAGTGAAATCAATGCTTTAGCCATTGCCTTCACCTGATCATCCATATATCAAATTATTTTGGAGTAACACTTGTGTATTGAAGAAGCCTGGACTGTTTGTTACCCTTACTGCAGTCATGCTTTGTCTTTGTGTCATTTAGCCAAATTGTTTCGGGTAGAGGAACAGACGTTCTGCTGGAGGAAGGAAGCCACTGCGTTGGCCTCAGACAATACTTGTCTAAGCTAGGACAGGCTGGAGTAATTGTGCCGAGGTGGACAGGCAGCAGCCATGCCAACAATAATATTATTTGCATTTTAAGCTATAGCATCTAATGGGATAAAGAACAGAACCAATTTATTTCGAAACTCATGTGAAGCTTTGCCAGAGGGGTGATTTACAGCTTCCTAGCAAAAATGAACAGTTCAGCTGTCTTGACCAACATGTGGTCACGCATGTTACAAACTGACATAAATATTTCATAACATCTTACTGCAATTGCTGTCCCACAGAAATGTTTGTCAAACAGCTCAAGGAATCAAAAGGGGTTTAATCTTCTAATTTCATCTCAGAGTAATTGTGCTTTCTTTTTTTTTTCATTCTGAACTTGGATAACTTATTTCATACTGTCCTTGATTAAAAACAGTTGGAAAAGGAGGATGGGAGTTTAATTTTTGAACTTTTTAAAAAAATCTCAGGAACTTTATTAGGTATTTGATTTATGGTTTACTGAAAATATCTTTCTAGTGTAGCATGTGCTTTTGAAACTTGAAGTGGTTAAGCTCAGTCTTGAGAAAGTGATAAAAATTAAAGCACTTGTATGAAACTAGTGGTATTTTGTCACCTGGAATATTTGGACATAGTCTACTCACACCATATGGAAACAATAGAACTGAAATGTTGAGGAGCAAGGAAAATGGAAAATAAAAGGACTGTATAATTGGAAGAATATTTAGAGGTCCTGAAGGGGAAGTTTGATAGAAAGGATGTATCGTCTTGTATTGTTGTTACTGTAGAAATTGCAGCCCAGATGCTTCGGTGTCAGGGCCAAGTGTGCCGAGTTAGAATTTAGCAACAGCTCACATCGAGTTGGCAGTAAACAAAGATAGCAGGGAGAGTGCACACAAAGGTGATGAGAGCTGGAGACAGAGGGTCAGAATGCACGTATGTGAGCACTTCATGCATCTTCCTTTTTCCTTTATGCATTAAAAGGAATAAAAACTTTGAAGTAAAGGATTCGGACAAGGAAGAGGAGGGGACAGGTCAGAGGGTAGTCATGGTGGGCCACCTACTCTCCTGGTGGTGCCAAAAGTAGTTTGGACAGTTAGATGGCCCATGTGTGCTTAGGAAAAACATGTGCTTGGCAAAGAGACAGGCCCCTGAGGTCAGCATGGAGATCATTCTGGGACTGGCTGGAGGCTGGATTGGAAAAGGACATGCACTGGGGCTAAGTGTTTGTATATATGTGTACACACACACACACACACACACACACGTGTGTGCATATATACAGCTTTAGCTACCTGTCAAGTCTTAAAAAGGGGTTTTTTGAAATGCAGCCATAGAAATGCTGGAGTAAAGAGAGGGAAGCAACTTGCTTAATGCCTTGAGAAACAAAAACACTGGAGGGTTGAGTCTGTGGAAGGTTGAGAAGTGGGAAGAAAAATATCACCATGGCACAGAGCACAGCTAAACTCTAAGGTGAGCTGCCACAAATGAGGACTGCACAAAGATCTCCAGAGGGAAGCTGGACACTCTTGAGATTGCTGTAGGCCTCTGGTGTGTTCCAGTGCCAGTGGGCACTGCTCTGGGGGAGAGTTTCTCTGTTGAGCCCCAGCATAAGCTGCCTGGGTTGAAGTTCCATCACTGACCTTGCCATTCGGGACTGCAGAAGCAGTGAGGGAAAAACAAAAGTTGAACAAATTGCTCAAATAGGAAATGGAGGCTCACACAGATTTCCTGCAGGGTGGTCTGTGTTTACCTGCATATTTAGTTGCCTTCAAGTGGTGGTTGTATCATTAAAAGAGAGCTCAGGGTGTTTTTTTAGTGTGTTTGTTTTACTAAGATGGCAAATTTCTTAGTTAGAGCCTTGTATATTTCTCATGTTCCTAATTTTTAAAAGAAAACATTGCCTTTCTCTAGAGTCCTTTTTCTGAGAGAGTATCTGAATGCTTTGTAAACATCTCGAATGCTCTGAAGCCAACATATGTTAGATCTCCTTGCACAGCTATCAAAATTGTGGTTCGGGAGCCAAGCCTGCTTCTCCTGCATTAGACAAGGATGTGCAAAGAACATCTGGTAGTGCTCAAGAAGCTGCTGCTATGGTTCCTTTCTACAGAGCTTTGGTAGAAGCAGCGTGTGAAGCAGGACAGTGACAGTGACAGTGACAAGCACATAGGAATGGTACAGTGGAGAAAACATCTCTGGTAAAGTTAGTAAAAAAACTACTCTTGGTTTCATTCAGATTCAGCTTCCATCCAAACGATTTTCTTGTGAAACAGCTGATTGTATGGCCGAGGCAGTGCTTTTCAGTGGTGTTTAACCAAATACAGCATCAGCAATCATCCATGAACTGTAATCCAGCTCCAGCCTACATTTGGAGCAACCCCATTTGCAGGGGTGGCAATAGCAAAAGAGATACAAATTGCAGAGAGGCTCCCACCCTCCAGACCTACAGCATGGTGCAGTTTGTGTGCAAGCAGTAAGTGCACAAGTCTCATTTTACATAATTTACCAGGACCTCAAAAGGAAGCTAGTGCTCTCAATAGCACCAGACAGAAATTGTATGCAACCACAATTCACATGACCAGCTGCATGTACAATGGGAGAAGTTTCCAGACATTGTAAAACTGGCTTTTAAAACTGTATTTTCTTAATGTTTTGGATCACATTTAAACCTTAGAATTGCCTTGATCTTTCTTCTCAGACATATTTGCTCTTTCAAATTGATGATGATGGCTGGTTTTCATGGGCTTAGGAATGCAAGCATTGTCATTTATGCTGAATTCTTCCTGTCTAGTGGCAACCTTATATTTGGGAGAAAATTGTGTCTCCAACATCACAATAACTGAAATATTGCATTTAGTGCTTGGCAAACTGCCTGCCGAAACTGATTTTACCCTGCCCTCTTTCCTCATGAGAAGAAATAATAGCTTCCCCCCTAGCTGAGACATAGGCATGTGGACTATGAACTTCCCATTTCTATCCTGGACTAGCTCATTTCACTCACTAATTGGCATGAAAAGGTGTCAAGAGTTGTAGGTGTAAAACTGATGTGGAATTACGTGGGGAGACTGGGAATAAAGTGGGGGAGACACCAGGGAGTCTTCGTTTGCATTGGAGTTAGGAGGGGCAATCCACCAGAATCTGTGTGCCAGGATTACACGGGATACTTTTGAGCGGAGGCTGAGAATTTGGGGTTTGCTTCAGGATTCTGCCCAACAGCTTGGCGGTAGCCCAAAACCTGATGTCCTCATTACTGCTTACTCCATCAGGCCACCCTTCTCCGTGATATTTTGCTACATGTGAGAAGGAAACCAGCAAGTGCTTCATGATTTGGGCTGATCCAGGCAGGAATGGCCTTCTGCTCTGTGGTTTGCATGCACCATGTGTCCCCCACCATTTGGGATTCTGTGCTGCTCTATTGCTCCTAATGATTTCTCAGGATTTCTCTGGGGTTTTTCTTCCCCATGCCACCTAATTTTTCTGTATGTGGTAGTCTTGTTCTCCATGAAGTGATTTTACTCTTCTCCTTTTACCAAAAGACACTGAAACTTGTATTTAGACACATCATATATGTAAACACATTTGTGAATCTAGTCAAAATCAAAAGGAATGTCAGACTTATCTATCTCTCCATGGAGCCGAAGAAATATTTCCATTAGCTTGGCTAGAACTTTGTGAGGATCTTAACATTGCTTTTGTGGGAAGAAGCAAGTGTGCCAAACAAGCTGTTCTTTGGGGAAGTTTGTCTCATTCATCTTTTAAAAATCTGTTTTTCTCAATGCAACAGAATCTTGTTTGCAGACAAAACACATAAGGTGTCTAGCATATAGATTTTATTTTTATATGGAGGTAAAAATGCTGCCCTGGAGGCTGACAAACTGCAGGAAATCATAATGAGTTCTCTACTAACTTTGGTATAGAGCTGTGCCCCTGCAGTCTGACATCACAGTTCAGGGCTTGAGGAGAGAACAGTAGTTCTTCCTATGGATTAATGAATAAATCCCTGAAGACATTTGTCTTATGAGTTTTATATATTGAAGAAAACCTCCTGCAACACGTGGGAACAGTACAGCTTTGCTGCTTTTTGCCTGGGACCCTGTCACATCTTGCATCAGGAATGTCCTCACCAGGAAAGCGTTTACTTCTGTGAGATAAACTGTGCAGGATCAGGTCCCTCTGACACAGGGACTTTGTCATGTTCCAGTTCTGCTCAGTCTTACGTTGGTGTAAATCAAAAGTCACTGAGAAGAATAATAGAAATGTAATCCACTTGCACAAAACAAAAGAGTTACTGGTAAAACCTCATTAATAGTGGGGATGACTTATGTTGTAATTGAATTAGAGGACCTCATTAAAGATGGTTCCCCAGGAACTAAAACAAACACAAAGTTGAGTTGCTTAATTATCTTTGTCTTGGAGTTTTTAATAGTGTTCCCAGGCTCTGTGGGAGAGGAAGGAAGAACAATATGAAAGGATTAGAAAGCCACTATTATATCATTTTGTAACAAAGGGGATGGTTGAGAGTGAGGGATTTTTCAACTAGTGACTGTGAACTCAGAAAGAGGAATAGACACTGTGAGAAGAGTGTGTAAATCACAGTTAACAAAAGGTTTGTCCAGCAATAACTGCTGAGAAGGCACAGAGGGGATTCTTCTTTCCAGGTTTCAGAGGTGTCTTCCCCATACCCCAAAGCATCACAGGTTTGGGTTTTTCCCAAACTTAAGACCACAAATACATCCAAATTAAAGGTAATATGAAGCTACAAGACTTTTAAAATGAGAAAATAAAGGATTGCCCCTCTGATGTCCCTCCTTCACTCTTTTTATGCAAATAATATTTTTGATACAGCTTTTCCAGGGTGGAATGCAGTGCCTGTCAGTCCATCCACATCAGGAAGAGAAGCTTGAGAAGCTGAGAAGTGCTATGAAGAAGCTTATCAAGTCAGTTGGAGTCAAGGAGGTCACAGCAGGATTTGATCTCTGTAGAAAAATGTTTCTCAGTGTAGAAAATGGATGTTCTCTGCTGTTGCTCTCTGCTCCCCAGCCCATGTGCAGTCTCAGTGGGGATTAGTTTAGCTTCTGGTGCTGACCCCTTATGGGAGGAACTTTTGCTTGCAGATAGTCCAAGTACATCCCAACTGTAAAACTGGACAGGTGCAAATATCTATGGAAAACACGTTACAGGAAAAATCTGTATAGAATAACTTGTTAAGCTCCCTGACTTTTAGGTCTTCCCTAGCCTGGCTGTTAACATACTAATTATAAAGGAGAAGTAGATTAACTGCACCTGCTCTTGCAGCCTGCAGTGGTGATCCCTGTGTGTCTGTATTTCTCCTGCGTGCCCTTCCAGCACTCTGCTCTAGTCAGACTAGGAAGTTCCCAGTTCCAGGGACTGTTGCCAAAGGGTTGGAGATGTTCACTTGTTTACTCAGCTCAGAGACTGCCAGAGCAGCTTTCACTTGCATGGATGAGGGATGTGGTCCCAAGAGTTTCCTGAGAACTGCAGCTGGAGTCCCAGCATCACAGAGGGCAATGGCCTGGGACTGTATAAACTTCATAAACCCCTTCATCTGGCCATCCAAGAAGTCCCACAGCCCTCCCTGTGCTGTGGCTGCTCGTTGCTCTCTAGAGCACAAGGATATGGATAGATGCAGTAAGCCAAGGCTTTGCTCCAAAAAGATGGTCAGGAGCTGGAGATTATCTGAGCTACACTGGACTCGGGATGTTTTACACTAGGTAAAGCATAATTCAGCATTTGATTAGGCACCCATTACATTAAAAACAGTTTTCTGATACCAAGAACTATTATTTGTGTCTTTGTTCCCACCTACAGAAAACTGATCTGTAACGAGTAAATTATAAACACAAGCCTTGCTAGCATTCCTCCTGAGTGAAACACCCCCTTCTCACTGCTAGAAAGTGCAGGCAGTGATAAAATTAATCATTATCTGTGAATTGGCATCACCCTTCAGTTTCTGAAATAGGTGGCTTTTATGGGATTGAATGCAAAGAGGTACCTGCCACGTAACAGATGTGGTGCTGTCAGCAATAAGAATACAGAAGCATTTGAGGTTCTTTGCAGTAAGCCTTTCTCAGAAAAAAACCCCTCACGTAGCCCCTATGTAGTGTGAAGCCTTGTGGGCAGCTGATATTTTTGCCTTTGTTTTTGGTTAGTGACATAGCATCTGCCCTCTCCATGCCAATTCATTTCCAATACATTTGAAATTGAATTGAAGCACCTGGCTTTAGCTCTGCAAAGTTGTGGCTCATCATCTAATCATTAGACCTTTCAAGACCAGAAAAAGAGAGGTACAATATGGCTTTCAGGCAGTCTTAAAAAAAATCCAAGTCTAAAAGCTTTAATCTTAAACATAGCAATACCTCAATGAATTTGAGCTTTTGATCTGGGGCAGAGTGTGTTTCCAGATTCATTTCACGCTGTGCTGTTTCAGTGAATATAACCACCTCACCATGGGGTCCTACTCCTAGGCCTTCACAGAAACTTCAGAAAGCAGCCTTAATGTTAGAGCTGGAAATTTCTGTTCTGCTCCCAACCCTGCCACAGAGGCACTGGGTGAGGGACCAGCTCTGTACTGAAAAGTGTTTTGGAGATTTAACTGGTTGTGAAGGCAGCAAGTTCCTCATCACACGTGTTTGCGATTGCTCCAGTATGAAGATGCTTATACTGATATAGCTTGTTCAGATAAATGCTGAACTGCAGTGAGTTAGAGATGTTGTGTGTCACTATTGCCATGCTTAGCCTTGGACTGTTAACAGTACAACTGTGACTGTGTTTAAACAGTTTGTTCCTGGTCTTGTGGGATGGTTGGAGATGTCATTCAGGCAGAGCCCAACCCACCAGAAAACAAGAATGGGTTACCATAGTGGCCACTCAGGCTGTCGTTTCTGTAAGGCATCACGGTATTATTTTGAATAGAAATTAGCTGTAGTACAGAAAGTTTTTTTTGTATTGGATGTGTGACCATTTGATGAAATATTAAAACTTCTCACTATTTTATTGTGTGGAAAATCACTGAATGGACTTTTATTTCCTATTGAAAAATTTATTTATTTCCTATTAAAAAATTACCACAAGAAGATCTTCAGTGGTTGGATACAGAAATGCCTTGGATGCTGTGTTTCTGCCTTTTCTACCCCTTTCAGAAGAGTAACCACTGCTGGTTTACTGTGTTTGCTAGCTTCATTTCTGTTCTGGGGTATGAGCAGGGGTAAGGTCTGACACCCTGATCGGCCAACCTCTGATGTGACTTTCTCTAGACAAGCAAGTAGAGTATTTACTGCCAAATATTTCTGTCTCCCGTTATCTGTCCTCCATGTTCAAAGGTCACAGAAAGTAAATGGTTTGAAATTGTATGCTTTTTTACCCATTCATTGTAGATTAACTTTGACATTCACAGTAGCTGTATTTATCCTGCTGTGATATAATATTGGCAATGTAAAGCCAAATACGGATGCAGAGCTGATGTCCGGTGTTGATCTTAGTCTAGTATTTCTCCAGCCTAGAGAATGCAGATGATTACAAGTTTTCTGATGAGAAAATATTGCCTTTTTTTCAATTCCTTCCTCCTTCTAGACAAGTATGAAATGATGACTTAGAAAAACTCAAACTTTATCTTGTGGGAATGTACCAGTTCTGCTATGAAACTCATTTGGGGGAAGGTTTCTCCTGTCCAAGAAGGAAATTTGGGTCAGAAAAGGCATTTCAGCAGAAACAGCCATGTCCTGGGTACAACATTCACAACAACCATGCTGTTTCTGGGTTTGGCAGCAAAATCCTGCCCTCCTGCATCCCAGGCAACTGCTGACTCCTCATCTGCTGGCTGGAAGAGGAACAGTTCCTCTCTGCTATGCTCTTGACTCTATCCTGATACAGAGCAGAAAAACACCCTATGAAAATGCTTGTGAGATAAAGATTGTTTTCAGCTATCCTGGAGGCTGAATATTTTCTAAAATACATGAAGACTTTTTTTTCTTTTAATTTGCACTAGTGCACGTTTTACTAATGAAAAGAGTGTCACAGTATGTATGTACAAAGCATGGATCTGGCAAACAGGAAAAGTAGTTTCAGTCCTTCCTTCTGTCCTGGCACAGGTTCCTTGGCACTGCTGATAGTTTGACAAACATTTTTGCCTGCATCTGCAGCACTTACACGTGAATGGCTCTTCCAGCGGTTCATTCCCACGGCCAGATGTCCCCAGTGGCTATGCCCAGGTTTGCCAATGTCTGTAGAGCCATCTATGGTATCCTCAGATAGGGGAGCTGCTATGAGATCAAGTGACCTAGTTATTTTTCAGCCAGGTACTTCCTCTTGCTGATTAACCATGTGACTGCACACATGCTCGCACTGGCACAACCACTGGGATGGCACAGGGATAGGAACAAGCAACAGGAGGGGAGGGAACGCTGCCAAAACCGAGTTCATCAAGATACATCCTCAGTTTTTCTTTTGCAATGATAATAACAGTTATTTGTCATAGAGAAATGCTAAATCCACGGTAGAAAATAGCAGATTAACATCTATGCAGCCGTAAAGCTGCTCATTAATATTTTGTCAAGCGTGTGTCTGTGTGCTTGAGTAGGTGTAGTTCAATAATTACAGATTTTGAATATTTCACTGCCAGCTGTTCATCAAGTTATGAACCAGTTGGTTAGTTACGGGTGAAGTTTTCATTAGGATTTAAGCTCCTTAGGCACTCCTGAAAATGTTTTCTGCCATCCTGCTGTCTAATCTCCTATCAGCATAGCAGAAATACCATTAATTAAAGACTGTTATAATCTTCTTCACAGACTACAGAATGTATTTACCATTGCTGTTCACGGGGCTGAGTCCAGCACAGGGTGCTGCTGGTGGTCTGGAGCATTAGCCCCTGCATGCACAGGAGCAGGACATGCTCAGGCTTCTGCCTAGGAAGCGTGTTTGTCCTCTAAGAGCAGGGTCATCCTACAAAGTCTAGCACTTGAGCTCCAGCTGGGGGACAGTGTCAGTTACTTAATAAGGCTCGTGGCACTCTGTGTGCTACTTGTACTTAAGACAAAAGGTTAGCACTGAGAAAGCATCCTGCATGGCCTGTCTGTCTTCTGCACTGCTAATATGCCATTAGTAAACTGTGTCTGGTGGTAAACTAGTAAGTAACTGAAGTGGATGAATTGGGTATAATAGCACTATCCAAAATCTTTGCTATCTGGATGTTAGCAAATGTGAAGCCCATCTACAGGAAGGGCTGTGAAGAGGATCCAGAGAACTACAGACCTGTCAGCATGACCTTGGTGCTGGGGAAGGACATGGACTAGGTCTTCTTGAGAGCCATCATGCAACATGTGCAGGACAACCAGGGAATCAGGTCCAGGGAGCATGTGTTTGTGAAAAGCAGGCCCTGCTTGACCAACTTGATCTCCTTCTATGACAGAGTGACCCAGCTAGTGGATGAATGAAAAGCTGCGAATGTTGTCTGCCTGGACTTTAGTAAAACCTCTGACACTGTTTCCCACAGTGTTCTCCTGGAGAAACTGGCTGCTCATGGCTTGGACAGGTGCACTGTTTGCTGGGTAAAAAACTGGCTGGATGGCTGAGCCCAGAGTGGTGGTGAATGGAGTTAAATCCAGCTGCTGGCTGGTCACCAGTGGTGTTCCCCGGGGTTCAGTAGTGGGGCTGGTCCTGTTTAATATCATTATCGATGATCTAGATAAGGGAGTGAGGGTACTTTCATTAAGTTTGCAGGTGACACCAAGTTGGGTGGGAGTGTTGAGCTGCTGCAGGACAGGAAGGCTCTGCAGAGGGATCTGCATTGGCTGGACTGATGGGCCAAGGAAAATTGTATGAGGTTCAACAAAGTGAAGTGCTGGGTCCTGCAAAGCCAATGGCATCCTGGCCTGTATCAGCAATAGTGTGGCCAGCAGGACCAGGGCAGTGATTGTCCCCCTGTACTGGGCACTGGTGAGGCCACACCTCAAATCCTGTGTTCAGTTCTGGGCCCATCACTACAAGAAAGACTTTGAGGTGCTGGAATGTGTCCAGAGAAGGTCAACGGAGCTGGGTCTGGAGCACAAGTCCTGTGAGGAACAGTTGAGGAAACTGGGGGTGTTTATCCTAGGGAAAAGGAGGCTCAGGGGCCTTGTTGCTCTCTACAACCACCTGTAGCCAGGTGGGGGTCAGTCTCTTCTCCCAAGTAACAAGTGATAGATAGGATGAGAGGGAACAGTCTCAAGTTGCACCAGGAAGGTTTTGTATTGGATATTAGGAAAAATTTCTTCATGTGAAGTGTCATCAAGCATTGGAACAGGCTGCCCAGGGAAGTGGTGGAGTCACCATACCTGAAGGTATTTAAAAGCCACGTAGATGGGGTGCTTATGGGCATAATTTAGTGGTGGACTTGGCAGTGCTGGGTTCATGGTTGGACTTGATGATCTTTGAAGTCTTTTCCAACCTAAATGATTCTATGATTCTAAACATGTTATGTGATTTGTAAAGGAGTACGCTGGGCTTCCAGGAAGGCCATGGAAACTAGTAGGCATGAGTTAATGAAGTAATATAAAAGAATATGAAATGAAAGAAACGCTAAGAATATGTATACTGTAAAGTTAAAAACACTATAGAAATAAACCAAATTCATATGGCAAAAAAATGTGAGTCATTAAAGCACTACTGGTGTTGGACAGCTAATCCAAGAAGCTGCAGGTCCATGGGTGGTCTGGACCTCACCCTCCCTGCAGGGCAGGACTGCCTCCAGGCCCACAGGGGCTGTATTCTCTTGCTTGCTTTCTTCTTGGATATCCTAGCTGATAGTGCATATCATGCCATTTGAATGTGCCTTCCTTTTTTCTTCCCAGGGAATGGCTTTTACACTTGAAGAAAGGCTACAGCTGGGAATTCATGGCCTCCTTCCTCCTTGCTTCCTGAGCCAAGATGTTCAAGTCCTTCGTGTGATGAAAAACTTTGAAAACAAATCTAACGATCTAGACAAGTATGTCAATAACATCTTATTTCCTCTCCCTTTCCCCTTAACTTTTCAGTTCTTTAAAGCCTCTAGGAAAAATTGTGGATTCTGCTTCAATGTACACATTTCCCTCTGAGTCACTTTCTTCCAGCTGTCCATACTCTCCAGCAGCAGAATCATAGAGTAGTTCAGGTTTAAAGGGACTTTAAAGATCATCTAGTTCCAAACCTCCTGCCATGGGCAGGGACACCTTCCACTCATCCAGGTTACTCAAAGCCCCATCCAAACTGGTCTTGAACACTTCCAGGGATGGGGCATCCACAGCTTCTCTGGGAAATCTGTGCCAGTGCCTCACCATGCTCACACCGAAAAATTTCTTCCTAATTTCTAATCTAAATCTACCCTCTTTCAGTTTGAAGCCATTCCCCCTTGTCCTATCAATACATGCCCTAGTAAAAAGTCCTTCTCCAGCTTTTCTTTAGTCCCCCTCTCACTACTAGAAGTTGCTAGAAGATGTCCCCAGAACCTTCCCTTCTCCAGGCTGAACAACTCCAGCTCTCTCAGCCTGTCTTCATAGGAGAGGTGCTCCAGCCCTCTGATCATCTTCGTGACCATCCTCTGTACCTGCTCCAACAGGTCCACTGATGTTACTTTTTTCTACCACTATGTAACTGGAGAGTTCTGGTATACTTTGGGTACAAGAAAAAAAGCAGAGCACTGAAGGTAGAGTGAACACATGTACTGCATGTACTCATCTGTATGGTCACCAACACATTCACTAAAACACTGGATGGAAGAACAGAAAAAAACCATCAGTGTGTAGGAAAAAATAAAAAGAAAACAGAAGCAATAATGTACATTGAATAATCTTTCTGTTCCTGAGTTTTCATTGCATCCAGTATCGTTCATCAGGGTTATTGATGGAAGATGCTGTTTGATTCCTGCTGTGATGGACAGTAGGGTTTGCATCTCCATCTCTCTCAGCTGCCATTGATCTGAGGACTGAGGCAGCAGGACTCTTACCCTGTAGACCAATTGCATTGGCTTTTCTGTGTCACAAATACCTATGCTGATCTTGAAAATTACATGTTGATAGCTGTGTATGACGCCTTTTGATGCAAATTTCAAAATTCTAAGGTTGTGTGGGGGTGTGATGTCCAGCCCTACTGAGTCTTTGTGAGCTGTCACTGAGGATGGTGGAGCTGGCCAGGCCCTCTGGGAAAATTTGCTCCAAGTATCTGCTCATGATGCAGCACAAAGGAGTGTCAGCTTGGGAGAACTGAGTGCATACTGAGTGAGCGAACGACTGCTCTTTGTGAAACTGTCAACAACCATAAATACTGATATATAATTATTTTATTTTACTTTTAAGGTATATTGTTCTTATGACATTGCAAGACAGGAATGAGAAGCTTTTTTACCGAGTGCTGACCTCTGATATAGAGAGATTCATGCCCATAGTTTATACTCCAACAGTTGGCCTGGCTTGTCAGCAGTATGGTTTGGCTTTCAGGAGACCACGGTGAGTGAAGAGACTGTGTTTGCCTTTTTTTAAATTTCATGTGAATGTTTCTTTTGTATCAACACCGTCTTTATGTGGGTGGCCCAAATAATCTAAAACTCAATCCCTCATCAAAAAGTGGACCAGCAACCAGCTTCGTGTGTGTACATTTTGTGATGAGTTGGGGAGTCGAGAACAGCTCTGACTTCTTCCTCTAAACAGTGAACAGAGTGGTTTTGTTCTCAAACAGTACTGTACAGTCCCCAAACAGCTTGCTGAACTTAGAGCTGCACCCCTCCCCATCCACTGTCTCAGGCGCACTGAGTGCCCTCTGCAATGCTGTTTGAGTAATTGTTGGGTTTTGGATACACTGTGCTGATTTTGAACTTCTGTATGCACTTCCACAAACTACCCCACTAGAATCATTTTCATAGATGATGCTCTGCATCAGTGCCTCCCTCTCTGCTCAGAACAGTCACTGTGTAAATTCATGCAACATTAAACCCTCTGTACCATGTTGGAAGACCCCATTCTGCATAATTCTTTTTAATGATTAATGCTTAGATAAATCCCTTGTTAGCTTTCTGAAATACATTTTAGTCCTAGCCTGAAAATTCAATGGTACGGTTCAGTTTTCTTTGCAAGCTTTTAATTTTTTTTTGTCCTTGAAATGGACCAGTAGTCAGATGAACATTTTAGCTTTTGCTATAGAAATAGGCAAAGTAAAGGAATGGAATAATACCATATTCAAAGCATTTCACAAGCATGAGGTTTGACTGCAGTTTCAGCTGAGAGTAGCGTTACAGGTGGGGCAACTGAGGCAAATTATACTGAGTCTAGGTCACAGAGGGTCCCTGAGGCACATCTCAAAGACATGAGGGCTGTGTAGACAGATAATTAATAACATTTTATGTATAAGATTATCTTGGCAAACATGCTTGCTTCCTGCTTGTCATGAAAATTCCTAATAAAGCCACTGTATTCCTTCACATGATGAGCTGCTCCTCAGGATTGCTTTTTGGCCTGTGTCTGTGCTAGGTAATTGTGTTCTGTGTCCTGATGTGCAACTTGTGGATCTGCTGGGCTGGGGTGAAGTCATTCATCTAGTCAAGCCTTGATCATATCCCCTCCTCCTCCTCAGTGTGTATGAGGAAACCAGAGAAGGATCTGCACTTTGTACAGGGGAAGGACACTTACTTCTTGTGGGCATGAATAAAAGGGAGCAGAGGTAAGACAGTTCAGACTGTGTCTCCAGGTGTTGAGCTGTGAGCACTGTCAGGCAGGGAAGAGCACACTGCTGGTTCTCAGCTAATCAATATTAATGCAGCAACTGCTGATTCTCAGCTCATCAATATTCATGCAGCAATTCCTGCTGTACAGCCACTGTGTCTTTGCCTCCTGGCTGCTTTTACCTTGCAATAAGTTAAAACAATATTTGGGAGCTTTGCTTCTTTTATTTCCCATCCCTTGTTATCTTCAGGAAAGCAGGAATGTCTTTCCACATACGGAACTCTTTCTGCAGTTCTTACTGTTGGAGAATTCCCCTTCCTGTAACTCATATCTTTCTCATGTTTTAAATCCACATTATTTTACCAATGTGATAGAAAATGTCTCATAGTCTGACAGTTTTGCTGCTAAATTTGGGCTGGGTCTTTTCTGGATTCCAGCCCATGGCGGCTTCTTCAGGAAAGAGTAAATGACCATGTCCTTGGTATACTGGATTTCCTGTGGTGGGGAGTTTGTTTCCCTGAAGATACAGAACGAATTTCAGCCTAGCTTCAGGTTTGGTTGTAATCAAGGTTGTTTTAGCAGAAGAATGTTTTTGTTGTGAAAAGAAAAGAGTTCTTACATCACGTAAAGTGATGAAACTAAAATGGGAAGTGTTCACATGTGGGGTGTTTTTTTTTAAATTTGATTCTTACTTTCTTGGGTCATATATTTTCTGTCTTGAAGCATATTACATACATTAGGAGTTGGCCTGCAAGACACATAGTTCAAGGTAGGATGCCAGTACTTCAGCTAAAATCATTGGGACCAGCAGATTTAGGGATCTCAGTGATCAAGATCTAAATCTGAAATTTTAGCTCTTCCCATCCCATTATCTGAAGCTGCACTGGCAGTCTGAAAATCTGATTCTTCTAACCTAATTTTATTTGTATTGGAAGGTTTTTAAAACAAAATGATACTCATACAAATATATTTTAGTGGTGTTTTAGGAAAAACAAGCCCCTGGAACTGGAGGAGATGTCCAAGCCCTTCAATTTTGCTCTGCCATCACAGGAAGCTTTAACATTTAGTCCTCCTGTTCACTGAGTAATCATATTTTATTTTAAATCTGCAATGAAGCTGTCCTACATAGCCCATTCCATTAACTCTCATATAAATAGGAAGCACTTTTCCCCTAGTATATAACCTAAAAGTTCTTTGCCAACATCACCCTCTCTACAAGCAGCCTTTTCTCAGTAGAAGACTGTTCAGTCTAGTGGTTTTTGTACCTGTAGTTTGTGCTGCTCTGCCCTGGTGTTCTCACTCTGGAGTGTCCTGTTTGGCTGCACTTTTCCTGGAATGCACCACAGGAGAGCAAGCACTGCTTTGCCCCAGAGGACTGGCAGTGTGGAAGAGGTCGGAGCAGTCAGTTTAGTTCTGCTTACACATCCCAGTGGGCCCTCACCTTTATTAGCATTACCTGAGGGCTCTGGTAACTAATTCATTTTGTCTTCTGCCTGTGAATATTTTCTTTGAGACAGCTACCACACCAGATATCACACCAGTGCCACTCTAGAACTGTGCTTAGCATTTCTCCTCACTCTGTGTCCTGCTGCGAGCTCTGTCCTGTTGGGTTAGGGGCATTCTCTCCAGAACTTCTCCTCTGAAGTGCCACACCTCCCAGCCCAGCTCTTTGGGTGACAGAGAGCTGATTTGAATGTTTACTGTAGCAATTACCTTTTCATCCAAACTGTCACATTTAACCAGGCAAGAGAGATGAGGTATCTCCACTTTAAAACCCCACATGGTGCTCCAACATGGATGGATGTGCCCATATAGCACAGTTTATTGTGCAGTCTGTCTGTGGCCACAGCAGCAGCAACCTTTGGACACAATTAGCTTCTTTCCCATCTTGGGATCTTTCTCAGCACCAGTAGTGCTTGGCTTTATACTTGAAGGTTGAGCCTGAAAAGATTAAAGTGCAAGTAGCTTGCTTACAAAGCAGCTCTTGTACAACAGCATCTGAAAACAGTCCTAAGATGCCCAGGAGGGCTTCTCTCAGAATCATTTATCAGAACACCTTTATCTGTGTTTGCATAGCTGCAGATTTTGATTGTCAGATACTGTTGTTATAATTGCAGGACTCAATGCCTCTTTTCCCTTTCTTAGTCTTTATATACAAACCCTTAATGGGTGAACCTCTAACCTGCACTTTTACAGGGCCAGTGGACAGAGTTCTCCTTCAGGTCAGGGCTCCAGCATACTCCCTGCTAGCAGATTTATCTGCTCCAAATGGAATCAGACACCTGGTGTTCTTTTCTTTCAAAAAGCTATCCAGCCAGGCTTTCTATATTTAACAGTAGAAAAGAGCTACTAGGAACAAAAACACTTGCAAACATTCAACTCTTCTCATGCTTATCTATGATGCCCACAGTTTCCCCACCTCTTCTGGTGGGCTGGGCATAGTTCCTGATGCTCCAGCAGGTTCTCTGTCTTCCCCAAACTCCTACTGCCTTTCTCTGCACTAGTTGCTTTAAATTCTTCAGGCAGGATATTTTTTTTCCATTGGCCTCAGACTTCTTCCTATGTGATTAAGCCTCAGAGGTTTAGAATGACTAAGATAGAGGTGGAACCATAAAATTAATTAAAATTACATCCAGGCACTGTTGCCTAAGAGATCTGAAGTTTTTGCTGGAAGGTGTCTGCGTTGAATACATTTTTCCTATCTTGTTTTCCAGCCAGCTCCCTGGTGAGTTAACAATATTTGTTTATTTAAAGCCATGTAATAAGCGTTACAACCTTCAGGCTAAAGTACAGTTTCATTTTTTATTTTGAGTTTTTGAAATAAAATATACAATTTATTATGTAATTTGTAAGTACAGGTTGAAGTACTAAGCAATAGCACCTCTTTTGTAGTAATGATTAAGAACCCTGTCAAAATCTCTCTTCTGTGATCAAACCACGTATAATAAGCACAAAAGAAGAGTAACATGTCCAAAGAGAAGTCTTCCTAAGCACAGGTCCGGTCTGCAGCTGTGGCCAGTAACGGGAGGAGTACAGGACTAGAACAGGCAAACCTGCTCACTTTTTGGGGACTTCTCAGGTTATGCTCCTCCTCATTTTGTGTCTTGTGGTTGCAGTTTTGTTATGAAAATCTGTTGCTCTCTTTGACTCACAAGTTCTGTAGTGGTTGTGAGGGGACGCAGACGTATGCACATTATCAAGGCCAAAGGATGCGACTGGAAATAAGAGTCCCAAGGTGACAAGACTTGTTTAATATAAAGAATATATCTTTTGCAGTGTGTGATGATCAAGGGTGATCCAGACTTAAGGGAGATTTCTCGCAGTTGTACAGCTTCAAGTCCTTGGTCTCCACATGTGCAGCTTTGCAGTCTTGTCTCCTGCAATCCATCCCTGGCATCCCCTCACTGTCCCCTCCCACCAGCCCTGTGCCTCCACAGATGTCCATGCTGCTGCGTAATGATGGTTCAAGGATAAATGTGGGCAGATCCAAGTCCTTTTTGGGCCAGGCTGGCAGTAATCCAAATAGCCAGTTCACTGCCACCTGGACAGGAGCTGTGCTGACATGCTGAAGCAGAAGCCAGCTGCTCAAGGCATAGGGAGGGCAGGTTTGCTTATGTTCAGCAGCAGCAGTGATAACACAACCAGCTTCAAGCAGAGGACAGGCTATCCTAGGTCCTAAGGAACATGGGCCTTGGAAGTGTTTGCTTTTCAAAGCCCAGGGATGCCTTATCCTCATCAGAAATTTGGTGGAAGGAAAGAATGAAATGTAACAAAGCAGGGCTTGCAATTTCAAGATGCTAAATGAAGGAAGGAAGGTGGAATCTTTGTTCTTTGATCCCACTAACAGAGTCACCAGTTCCTTAGGAAATGCTTCTACCACCCCTATAAGCTTTCAGACTGTGGTTGAGAGTCCTTTTTGCTTTAGACTAAGGATGCAAAGCCTCTACACAGAAAAGTGCATAGTAGTATTTTGATTTTTTTAACTTTTTTGCTCTTTTTTTTTAGTGTAAAATGTACTTAATGAATATCATGGGGATCCTTATGGAGCACAGGACTGAACATGTGTAATGCTATTTATAAAGTATGTTTTAAGCCTGAGGATCTCTTTTAATTGTGACAGTATCTTTGAAAGGTACTACACTTCTTCACAAAGAGATAATAAAGAGGAACCTTAGCGCATGGAATCAGGGTTTTATTTCTTCTGTGATGGTGAGGGATAATTTATTACAGTGGCATAAGACCATAGTCTCTCAAGACACTGGTTAATTCATAAGCATAGTGGTATTTGAAAGTATGAAGTTGTCAGCTGCTCCTCAAAAGCTTTTGACATCCCCTGAGAGCAGGACTGTAAAAGGCTGGTGTATCACCATTGGAGAAAAGTTATGAGGACAGAAAACACTTGCCTAAGCTCACTTTTTTTTTCTACAA
This sequence comes from Dicrurus megarhynchus, assembly GCA_013399195.1. Classification (NCBI taxonomy): domain Eukaryota; kingdom Metazoa; phylum Chordata; class Aves; order Passeriformes; family Dicruridae; genus Dicrurus; species Dicrurus megarhynchus. Next base: position 1,353,876 of record VXAD01001742.1, read on the forward strand.
ACATAAATATCCTTGAGGACTGCTTGCAGAACAATGCAAAACATGCTGGGATTAAGCTGAACCTGGAGAAAGCTAACAGGATGCAGATGGTGTGAAAATTAAGTCTGACAGAGTAATGATCTGTGTCTCTGATGAAAAATGAGTAAATGAAACATCAGTCAATCTACAGAATTGTCTTGTCAGCAGGTCTGGCTCCGCTGAGTGGCTTTTTTTGTGGTGTTGTGCCGTCTGAGCAGCAGGAGGGAAAGTTACCTGCCATTTCTGGACACTTTAAGACCAAACCAAATGGAATGAGAACAAAAGTGTAAAATCCCATAGACTTGTCCCTAACCGCAGAATTGTCTGCACTCCCTCTTCTGTAAAACACTGGAGACCAGAAGTAAGTGGGAAGACTGGGGTTTGGATTCTTGTCCTGAAAGTTTGTTTTGAAACCCCTTTAGACAATCTCTACTTCTTGTAAAAACACTGGTTGTCATAACTTCTCTTGTTGCCACCAGTCTGGTTCAGCCTTCTTCCAGAGGCAGCTGAGTCAGTGCATGAGAAGAGGAATGTGTTTAACTGTGTGTTTAGGTAGCATTGCCACAGGTGCCCAAAGACTGATCTTGGAACAGACTGAAAGGGAGGGAATGTCTGTGGAAAGTCTCACGGAGACCATGCGTAGTCAGAAATCCCTGAAGAGGTTAGACATAGGTGGGAGACAGTCATTGGTATGGGACAGGATTATTGAATGGTGGGGGAGGGGGGGAAGACCATGGTTGGAGTAGGTGAGGGGAAAGTAGTTCATGCAGAGGCAGCCCAGGGCTGCTGAAAATGGCTCAGCCTGTTAGGAACTTCTGTGAGCTGGCAAAGTAATTCAAAGATTCCCACCGCCCACTCTCCCCACTTTCTTCAGGCAAGTCTTTTCAGTATGCTGTACCCCTATCCTTGTCCCTTCTCTATTTCCACTTCCCTGAAGTGATTTTCAAAATAGGGATACAAGCACAGATTGGCTTGTGGGCATACAGAGGGAAGAGCTGGTGTATCAGTCCTGATCTGAGGTTCCATGGAGGCTGGGGAATGGGATGGACACTGTTGGTGTTGTGAGGCTGTACCTCACTTGAGTTACTACATTGCAATGAGTGAAAAAGGGAGTGAAAAAGGACTTAACTCTGGTTTTCTTTCATTAGAAAAACAGTCAGCACTCCTTATTCCATATCTCCAGTCTTCTCTCTCTCTTCCTCACATTTCCTAAGAAAAATGTGTGTGCACTGGCTGTAACAACCATGAGAAACTTCTATGGGCATGAGGTAAAATGTCAGGCACACAGAAGTTAGCAGCAAATCTCGTGTTAATTTATGAAGGTCAGGCTTTCCGCTGCTGTCAAAGGTGATTTAGATTTAAGTCTGTTGAAATTCCCTGATTTACCAGGAGAAGCTCGAAGGAAGAGGTGGAGTTGTCCAAAAGAAAGAGGTTGACCTGGTGAAGGAAATACAAGAGAATGTGTTCATCTTTGATCTGGCATAAATCTATGCTGCTGCCACAAGAAACAACCCCACCTCAAACAAAAAATGCCAAAGACAGGGAGGAAGGAGGAGAATTATTTAGAATAATGAATACCGGGATGTAAATTTGAGGGGAAATGATGCTGACTAGCATGAAAACCACGGACAGGAGTATCTATTGGGCTGTGGAACAGCCATGGATTGTGCCCAGAAAGCCAACTGTGTCCTGGGCTGCATCCAAAGCAGCGTGGCCAACAGGGCAAGAGAGGTGATTCTCCCCTCTATCTGCTTTCGTGAGACCCACCTGGAGTGCTGTGTCCAGCTCTGGGGCCCGCAACACGAGAAGGACATGGACCTGTTGTAGAGAGTTCAGAGAAGGCCACAAAGATGCTCAGATGGCTGGAGATCTTCTCCTGTGAAGACAGGCTGAGAGAGCTGGGGTTGTTCAGCCTGGAGAAGGGGAGGTTCCAGGGACACCTTAAAGCACCCTGCAATACCTGAGGGGGGCCAGCAGGAAAGCTGGAGAGGGGCTTGCACGAGGGCATGTAGTGAGAGGATAAAAAGCAGTGGTTTTAAACTGAAAGAGGGTAGGTTTAGATTAGATATAAGAAGTTTTTGACTCTGAGAGTGGTGAGGCACTGCCATAGGTTGCCAAGAGAAGCTGTGGATACCCCATCCCTGGAAGTATTTAAGGCCAGATTGGATGGGGCTCTGAGCACCTTGGTTTAGGGGAAGGTGTCCCTGCCCATGGCAAGAGGTTTGCCATGATTAGATGGTTTGCCACGGTTAGATTATCTTTAAGATCCCCTTCAGACCAAACGATTCCGTGATCCTATGATTCTATGACCTGATTATGGAAGAATTCATATACAAGCTGCTGCTATTTTCTAGTTTTGCTGCAATTTATGGCAAAAGTTAGATTTTTTTTATTAGGTGGATTCACTAAAAGTATAACAAATTATATTTCATTTATCTGGAAGCTGATTTCTCTGGTATTGTCAAAAAAATCTTTCTTTTCCTTGTCAAACTTTGTTCTAATTCTGTGTTCATTCTTGGGGCTCCCTGCAGTGCACTTTAAAAGGGAAGGTGTGGGTCCTGGAAGAATTTGCACAGCACAGGAAGGAAATATAATCAGGGTAGGACTTAATTTAACTTCCCAGGGGGTTTTGATCCCACCTTAACCTCTGCACTATCAAGTAAAACAGAATACATTGTGTGCTTAGCAGTGAAAACAGATAAGGGCTCCTTGGTCAAAATCAACTGAGCAACAGCACTGATCGACCATCTCAGCATGTTTCTCTTTGTAATCCTGTAATCTTCCAGTTACTGAGATACTTCCAGGATCCAGCACGCAATCAGGTGTAGGACTGAACCTCCAAAAATGCAGAGGAAAATCTGGGCCAAGTCAAATTTTCCTACACCTAAAGTTGTTTTTGAACAAAGAACATCAAGCCCCTTGAGCATGATGAGCTTAAACACAGCAAAGGTTACTGAATTTGGCAAATGCCCTCACTTGCTGGTTGGTGGAATCCCTGAGTGGTGGAAACTTATGTCTCACCTCAATGCCTGGTCTTTATCCATCTGCATCTGTAAATTTATTTGTGAGTGAGAGAAGGCAGTCTGGTCTTACCCTCTTCCTCCTGCACATTAGCAAGAAGGGAGCTCTGGGTGCTGAGGGTAAGCCAGAGTCAGGCCCCATACTGCAGACCTGCTTGGCTCTTACCCAGTCCTTGGCTGCAGCAGCTCAATCCTTACACAGACAGACTTTCTCGGAGGTCCTCTTAAACAGTATTGAAATGCCACTGCTGAAAAGGACACTGGGAAATTTGGGGTTGTCAAGTTTTAAAATACAAGGAGGATGTAATCCCTGAATTATGCTATGACTTGGCAGTTCTGTGGTTCAACCAGAGAATCCAGTCCTGAGAATACAGTAGGGAAAAGCAGCTTATGACAAGCCAAGAGCAACATGGGTCTGCTGGCCTCCTCCCTTAATCCTGGAATGTGGATAGCAGAGATCCACTGGGGACCTGATTCCAACCCTCTGCATGTTCACATTGCTGCATGTGACCAATAACAGTAGGTACTGAGCTGGTCTTTCTCCATCAACTTCCCCCTGGAGAGGAAGAAAGGATATTTATTCTTCAGGCTGATTCCTGACTAGCAGAACCCATAAATCCAGGATTCCTCCTGGTTTCTGTCCACTGTCCCCTAACATTTCATATCTGTGAAACCTTATGTTCCTTTCCACATCCCCTTCATCTTTTTTTTCATATCCACCTGCGCTTCACCATAGCCACCCACACCAGCTTGTGTTCCTCCCCTTCCCTCACCTCTTCCTTAGGGAGCAGTGAGCACAGCTTTCAGTGCTCTGCTTGCCATCCCTTCTGATTTCTTACCTGTGCCTTTTTGATCCTGCCCCACAACCATTCTGTTTTTTCATTTGGTTTGCTCGACAGTCACCTTTTTTCCTCCTTTTCTCTGCCTTCTGCTTAGTTCTGCAGCCCAGGAAAGCTCTAAGGCTTTGCTAAGGCTGAGCTAGTGAGGGCTTAGCAGGTACTAGATGGGAAGCAGCGCATGTTGTGTGCAGCTGCAAATTGTGTTTTTGGGCAGCTGTCAGAATAATTGTCAGAGTAAGGTCTATGTTTCTCTCTCCATTGTGGTGAGGACATGAACCCCTTTATCTTTTCTCTTTATCTCAACAGTAATTTTCATAAAAGGGTGTGGGAACAAATGTCTTTGAGACCATTGCCTTTCTGATAGATTTGTTGAAATGAGCTAGCAGGTAAGAGAGGACAGAATATAATTGCCCTTTTCCTGGGAAAAAAAAAAAAAAAACAAACTGCTAAAAATAGTGGTGGGTGTTAATAATTTGGCAGATAGGAGATGGATCCAAAAGCTTTGCTTTAGGCTGTGGTCTGGACCTTCCTGCAGTGGCAGGGGTTGGACTATGCCAAAACACAGGGAGGGCTACAGCTTGCATTCGTATGTGCTCATTTAAATCTCTCTGTTCCTGATCTTTGGCAGTTTCTTACAGCTTAGCAGCATCCCGTCCCTTGGGATCATGGAGATTTCCCAGTGTGGGTTTAGGGGGGTTGTGTGGATAGTGAATCTTTCATTATTGTACCTTGGAGCTTGCATCTTCTGGCTTCCACACTGAATTTTGGGTTTCCTACATAAAATATATGGTGACAACGTTAAGAACATTTATGGTAGAAATTAAATTATCCATGTTGCAGATAATTTGAAATTAAATCTCTTACTGTACTTAAATTATAGATATATTGCCGTATAAATCTCTGTATATATTTCATTAATAGTTGATTGTGCTTGGTTTCTATTATTTTTTTTATTATTGCCTCAGGGTACTGGTCAGCATCCTGAAATTTACAAAGAAAATTAACTAAAACAATGAAAATTTCTTGGCTTTTATTATAAACAAATCTGAAAAAAACAGCTGATGAATCATCACAGAAATTTTGTCCAATCTGATGATTAATTGTACTGTATTTAAACAAATTAGTCCATGCTAGCACAAACTTTCTCTCCAAAGTCTGTAGCCCACAGGCATTTGTAATCTCAAGCTCCCTAAAACAGCCAAGCAATTTTAAAGTTTATTTTGTTGTTCTGAAGCCTTTTGTCCTGTTCTGGCAGAGACCAGAACCAAAAAAAGTCAACAGTGGGGGTGCAGCTGGTGGAAATGTCCCTAAAGGCTCATATTGCTCAACCTGTCAATTTTGTGTGAGTTTTGAAAGTGAAAATAAATAAAACCAAATGTAGGCCTTTACTGTAACCACATTTTATTTCATCTCTAGCACAGACTGGCCTTAAATCCAGAGTGGCTCCTCCAGCCTGTTCCTCCGGCACGGCAGTGAGAGTTCTCTGTGGTTAGTACGCAACAAAAGCCAATCCATCAGCTGATCCCTCCCTCGCGTGTGTCCCTTTTGCAGCCTTGGACAGCCAAAATACCTGCCAGTCAGCTGGGCTTGGGGCATAATTCAGCCAGACTGCAAAGAGCACAGAGCAGCATGCAGCAGCAGTCAGCACCCTTCCACCGTGACAAGCCAACTTGGTTTTTCATTTCCTGAGTGTGAAAATAATTTTGACATGTGGATTTCAATGTTACTCTGAGACAGTCTTGCTCCAAGTTTTCCAAGAGCATCGTGCCTTTGTGTAAGGAATGGCTGCGATCACTGCAGAAGGTCAGCTTGTGCCATGCCTGTCAGAGCCGTTTTCTGTCCAACCTTATATTCTGGCTGCTGTCTCACAACTTTTTCATGGCTGTCCAATGGCAGCCTGGTGCAGGCTGGGATGCTGGCAAAGATCTGACTCATCTCTTTTGTTTGTTGCTTTTTTAAGCAATGATTTCCCATGGACTTCCTATGTCTTCTAAGGGAAGTCCAGGCCTAATTAAGTTAAAACGCTCAAGGACTTTTATGTGAGTAGAATTTCATCACCTTCAAGTTGTAAGTGGAGACACTTAACCTTTATTAGTATTCCAAGAATGAGCCATTCCTATCCAGATACAAACACTTACTGATGATGCCTGCTTGTCTGATATAAGTATTAGGAATATGTGCATTTTCTTAGTGTTAACTTACACAGTAGTTTTTATTGTCTTCTCACTTGTGGAGCAAGTTCCCCTCATAGCACCCAGACTAGAAGTTAATAAGTGCAAAGAAAATTAAACAAAGTGTGAGTTTTGTTACCTTTAGTCTTGCAATTCACCAAACTGTTATGGCAGCACACATACGAGGTGCCAGACTCCTCGGAATGACCCTTCCTTGGCTGGATGAGAAGTATCTGGAGAATTAGGGACCTTAACTACCATTCTAATCTGCTTCCCTCCATCAGTTCCTCTTCTCAGGAAGAAGTAATTATATAAGGCAAAGCCTGGAGCCCATTAAAGAAGACACCTCTTTTCTGAGATCCAGTAAACAAGGCTGATGGACTGATCTCTGTGCAGAAAGCATGTGAAGCTTGCAGTTGAGGTTTTTTTGTGTTCTTCCTGCTATATACCAAACCCTGAGCAAGCCTGACCGTTGCAGTGTCAGAAAATATTGGATAATGCTGTGCAAATACATTCCTCCCTTTCTCAGCAAGTATCTTATTCTTCAGAGAGACATCCTTTTGGAGGAGTGAGTGAGGAGAAAAAGGATGAAGCTGCAATAGTTGAGTGGGAGGGCTTGTGTTTTTCAACTCCTGTCAAGTTAGGAGCTTTTGAGGTCCTTCTGGTGGTGTCTCTTTTCCTCCACAGATCATAAATATACAATCATTTTCTATCTCAGCTAGCAAGGGAAGTTCATGCGAATCAAAGAGTGATGTCCTTTTGCTTCATGCTAGCATACATATCAGTGATCCACTGCCATCATCTGTTCTGCTCTTTTGTGGCTTTTGACCAGTGTGATGCGAATACTGGTGGGTATAATTGCTGACTGTTACTCATATATGATAAGTGTAAAGAGGCCATTAATTTTATAGATGTAAACAGGTAACTGAAGCCATAGGAATGCTGCCCAAGCCCACAGCACAGGACAAGGCTGCAGGAAGAGCACAGCAGTGGCCAAAGAGGTTTTACATGGAGCTTGATGAAGCAAAGGCTCTGATTGCAGTGGATTTGTGTTTGATTTCATGTCAGAGGCAACAGTGGGGCAAGACTACACCAGGAGGATTGCAAACATAGCCACAGGAGCATTGGTAATTGCCAAGGAAAAGCCATTAGGAGAGGGAGAGAGACTTTTGTGTAGGAGGGAAGTGAGGAGAGATTTAGAGCTGTGAGGAAAGATTGCATAATGTTTTTCACTCCCCTCTGTGCTTTGAGGAATGAACATTCTCTGTAAACAAACAATAGCACTTTAGAGATAGCACTGCTGGCCCCACTGTTTTTTCTAATGGGAAATAGCTCACAAGTCAGCATTGCTTAACCAGGACTGTCAGAAAAGGGAACAATGCTTAGCCTTATTAAAGAAGGAACTGCTTATTGAGTAAAAGAATTAAAGGATATGTTTCTGTTTTCTAATATCTGAGACATGTTAAAACTAATTCCTTCCCAAATGTCTAAAGGAATCATAGAATCATGGAATGGTTTGGGTTGGGAAGATCCTTAAAGATTATCTAGTTCCAACCCCCCCTGCCATGGGCAGGGATACATCTCACTAGGTCAGATTGCTCAAAGCCCCATGCAACCTGGCCTTGACAACTTCTGGGGATGGCAAGTCCTCAAACTCTCTGGGCAACACTCTGTTGTAGTGCCTCACCATCCTCACAGTAAAGAATTTATTTCTGATATCTAATCTAAACCTGCCCTCCTTCAGTTTGAAAGAGCTGTTATCCCTTGTCCTATCACTACATGTCCTTGTAAAAAATATAAATGCTATTCCAAAAAGCCATCACCGGTATCTAGTACCACTTCCTCTGGGCATCAAATGTGCCATGTTTTCCTTGTCTCTGACCTTTTTCTAAAATGAGCCTTGCAATCAAGCGATTGTCTTCATTGTGGGACTTTCGGAATGTCATCAGGATGGCCAAGATCTAACCAGTACTGGGCACCAGAACAGGATTCTTCTTATGGCTAACATGGACACTGTGTAGCTTTAGAAGTCCTGGGGTACTGCCATGAACTCAGTGAGGATAAAACCATAAAAGAAAAGATAATGTCCCTGGCTTAGGGATGAGAAAAGGTCTTGTATAGTGTGGGTGAACACATTCAAGCCCTTTGATGGATTCTGCAATGACCTGCAGTTTGCTAGATCCTGCAGTCTAATTCGAGCAGCTTGACTGGACTTGCTGACATCTAGACAGAAATACTGCCTCAGTGACAAATTAAGAAGCTGTAACTCTCCCTGAAGTTTCCTGGACTCTTACAGACGTGCTCAGTGGCACAATAAAATCTAGTCTGACTTCCACCTTAACTAAAGGCAGCTGTAGTGAAACCTGTGACGTTAATGGACTAAATATGAGACTGCAGCTCTGAAACCCTAATGAATGCAGGTTGAAGCACTCCCCACTTTTAATTACCCCCATGAAGCTAAGAGCTCTCTGAGGGTTACTATTTAACCAGAAATAATGGTACAGCATCTACATTCTGGATTGAAATTGCTGAGGCAGTTAATTTTTACTAAGGTCTAATTCTTGTGGTTTTGTCCCCATGCATGACTGAACCCATGTAGAATGGCAGGTTCCTGGGCACAGGTGAGTTTTCTGGTCTGGAAAAACATTGTGTCTCTGCCCCACGCAATGGCCATGTTACGTGACTTGATCAAAATTACTTACATTTTTAGCTTTACATTTTAATTGAATCCTTGGTATTGAGTCCTAAGGAGTTTAAAGGAAAACTACCTCATTTCTTTTTGTTTCTCTGAAGCAATTTATTAACTGTTATCCCAAGGGAGTTGGAGCAGACATGGTAATAAAGGCAGAATAAAGATGATAAAGGTTGCTGAGGTTTCATTTCTCCTTCAGAATGCTTAGGCTGCATCTTTTCCACAGAAAAAAATCAAGTTAATTCATTTTGTTGCCACTTGGATGTTTCTTATTTACTACTGGTCCATCTAGGCCAACCTGTTCCTCTTAGTATTCAGAGCTCTACCTTGCTGTTCTCAAAGGCACAAGCTTTTGCTCCTCTTACCTCTCCTGTAGTTATGGAATCATAGGATGGTTTGGGTTGGAAATGATGAGACATCATGTAGTCCATCCCCTTGCCATGGAAAGGGACACCTTCCACTAGACCACCTTGCTCGAGGCCATCCAATCTGGCCTTGAATATCTCCAGGGAAGGTGCATCCACAGGTTCTCTGGGCAACATGTTCAAGTGCCTCACCACCCTCATAGTAAAGATCTTGTGTGTCCTTGACAGAAACCTGGCTGCTACTCTTCCCTGTTCACTCACCAGCAAAGCTTTTGCTGAGTTCAGTTTGTGGAGCTTGTCTGTTCCTTCTGCCTGTCTTGCAGAAGGGATTTTTGGGCAGATAAACCCTCTGCCAATTTTGGGCATGTTATTTTAACTAACTGGCCAGCTCATCTCTGTGGGTACGTTGTTGTCAGGAGGGAGAGCACAACTCTCCTGGGGATCATACAAAATGAGGACATACCTGTGACCCCTGACTCTAAAGACCCTGATGTGTCTCTTTCCCTTTGCATCTCAAAAACACCATGAAGTTGCACAACTGCCTGTCAGAGTTGGTCATTGCATACTCCATCTGCAAAGGGACTTCCAGCTCACTACTACCAGGATCCCCTTCTGAATGCTTGAACACCTAATGGGAGGCCACAGAGCTTCAACCAGATTCCGGAACTTGCTTCAGCTGGGTGCCTAAAGGCATTGGAAATTTAGGTGTTTTATTGAAACCGGGCCCTTGGCTCTTGGATTCAGCATTAGTGAAATACAAGGCTTGCTTAGATACATACCCACTTCCTGATGTGGTTGTGTCACTGATGGAGGTCACTTTCCCCACATGGATCACCATTTCTGCTCCTCCTGATGATTTCCCTTGCAAAGCTGGTAGTGCCAGTAGGGTGTTAGTCTAAAATAAGCCGTCTGATTTTGTCTGAAGTAAAGTAAGGAGCAATTAGCATCAAATACATCATATTAAGGAAGGGAACACAAATTCTGAGAGGGCTGTCTCTGTGTGCTTGGTTCTCAGTCACCAACTAGGCTATCTAAGCCAAGCCAATCTGATGGCAGCTGTGGGAGTCCTACTCCCAAGGAGCATAGTGAGAGTAGTCGCCAGATTTTGGAAGACCCAAGCTGAACTCTTTCTACTGGCAAATCCTGAGCAGGGATTGGAGACCAGCACACTGCCCTCCTGATTCAAGGGCCAGAGTCAGGGGGCAGTGGGTAGCTGCCCTTTCCACTTTTATATGAAATAACTCTGTTCCATCAAGCCACAGAACTGGCAGTGAGTAGACAGTTGGGCTTCAGCTTCTGCTATGAGCATAGGATGTCTTTCAAAGGTTAAATAGCTGGTGGACTCCCTTTGGTACTGAAGAGATGTGAATGTATGAGGCACACGGCTAGACACTTAATAGGTGTCTTCATTATATATGGAAAATGTTACCTTCAAACCATAGCATTCTTTCTAAAAGCATATCACAACCTGAAATACATGCAGTGATGTTACTAATTTGCACTTTTAATTCCCATTTAATAACTACTTTCTAAACATAGACGGAAGCAGTACAGTACTCCCTTTTTATGAAGATTGACATCTGTGAATACTGTCTTTGAGGCAAGCCATGTGTATGTGATTAGTTCATTGGTTATTGGCACAGTGTTAAAGAATTACACTGGATAAATGAACCATTATTTTCCTTTTTTGCCTTTCTGATCTGTCTGTGTGATTGTGACTTGATCAGTGTTGAAGTCAGCACTTTTATTTTTCTTCTTTTCGAAGTAAAGGGCATTTTCATTAGGAATCCCACAGTTGACTGTGGGAAGATATCTGTCCCCCAGAAAAGTCATGTGAGATAAACCCTTGCCAGAGTGAGTAGCCCAATTATGTTTGATTATCCATCACTCATATGGCCTTACAATGGAGGTTGTTTTCTATCTTGTTCTCCCTAATATTTCACATTAGGAGCCCGAACCATGACCGGATATGAACTTTCTGGGGCTGAGCAATAGTTGAGAGATGTAAGCAACAAAAATGCATCTCTCCGTTTTTCCAACTGTTACTAATCGCTGGCACAACTCTTGCCTTTGTGAGCAGATAACAAGGCAAGAAAAATGGGTGCCTCCTCCTGCCAAGGGGAGTCCTCGAGTTAGAGCCCTTGATTTGCACTGATTAGACAGCACTGTGAGCAATGTAAGCAATTTTCTCTGACACAGGTGTAAAGGACAGGTTGCTTCTTTTGGGGTTAGTGCAGCCTAAAAGGGACTTCAGCAAAATCCCAGAGTATCACAGCATAGGTCAGTCATTGTAAATAATACTGTCCTCGGTATTGAAAGAATCCCTGCTACAGATACTATTTTCGATTACAACAGCAGAGAGGTGAAAAAGAAGCCACAAATCTAAAACATGTTTCAAAAATGAACTCTTCCAGCTCCTAATTTTATTTAAAAAGAAGGCACTTTTGTTTAAACCCTGTAGACCTTTGCATTGAGAAGTGATTAGCCTTAGTGCAATTGGCTATGTTATTGTCCATGTAAACACTTCACACTGAAGTTGCATCCAAACATTTAATTTTCTTTTTCCCTTCTCATAATTTTTCATGATTTTCATTTGGTGAATGTCAAAAACTGGGATCAGATACTCATGGGAAAAAAAAAAGAAACACTGTTACAGGGGCAGGTTTGGCTTGGTCAAAGCAAATGCCTTCGCAAATATTGATCCAGTTGGATCGGAGTTCTGTGGGCTAAAGAGTTGACCCAAAATATTTAGCTCTGGAGTAGCCATCCCCATCACTGACACTGGTAGCTGGGTGAGAAGGATCGTGCTTTCACTGTTTGGATGGCCAGGAGCTATAAGCTCCTCAGGAAAGAATGTGTGGTAAAACCTTATGGTAAAGCCATCAGCCTCCACTGCATTTATCAAAATGCTTTAACTAGAAAACTCTTCTGCACTAAGGCAGAGTTTGCTCCCCAAAGCAAAGATGTTTCACAAGTGTTAAATGTGCAACACTGGTGGCTGCTGAGTGAAGTTGCCATTAAGGATGTTGAGCCTTTTGGTTTGAAAATGAGAATTTACCTTGCTATTAGCAGTCCCTTGAGGTCTCATTTTTGTATCAGTGAATTGCCTGGTTTTGTACTCAGCAGCTCACATCCCTCCGTTTTTAAGTCCACCTGTTTTCTTTCATCTTGGAGTTACTAGTTTTATTACAAGGCTTATTTTTTTTCTCTTTCATTCCTTTTCTTTTCCTCTCTTAGGGGACTGTTTATCACCATCCATGACAAAGGCCATATTGCAACAATGCTAAACTCTTGGCCTGAAGAAAATATTAAGGTATGTGGCATGTCTTCTGTGGACTGGGCAATTACAGGGAGTTTAGTGCAAAATGGGATATTTAGTGGAACTGCTTGGCATTGTTTACAGAACTGGCTACTTAAAAGGACAAGCAAAGAATTTTTCCCTTCCTCAGAGAATTTTCATGCTGAACTTCAGTTCAGCTTCAATTTCCAGTCAAGTTGGGACTTCAGAGACTCTGTCAGGATATGTATGTATGGAGTCAAGAACAACTTTTTCAGAGGTAGCAGGATCTTGGTCAATAAAAAAGAAGTGCATGATAATAAATTTGTACAGAATAGGGGCCCTAGTGAAAAAGTAAGATATGTGCATTGAAAAACTGTGTGGCTAACTTGCACCAAAGCTCTTTAAGGTATCTCTGTAACCAACATGCTTGTAGGACTCCTTCCCACATCCAGTGAGTCATGCAGCATCAAGAACACTGGCAACTCTGCAAATCATGTTTGATACCCAGCAGCTGAAAATATTACTGACACCCCACCCAAAAAGTGTTCTTGTGAAGTGTTTTTCACTAGAGCTTGGGGCTGGGCAAGTCCCTGGCATGAAATACAGTCAACAGTTAAGACAGGTCTTGCCAGTCACCTCATCTTATTCTATCAGTTTGAAAGTACATGTTCCTGGGAATTTCCATGGCTATTGACAGAGTTTTGGTCCCCTATCAGTCATCTGCTTTGTCCAGGAACAAAGGTTTGGCAGCTGAGAAAATCTTGCAAGCATTTTCCATTTCTAAGGGGGAAAAAAAAAGAAATTTAACATGTTTTCAGAAAAAGTGATCACATTCATATAAACTTGTGTTTGGAACCATGGAGAAGAGAGGCAGGCTAGGTATTTTGTCCTTGCTCTGTCCAACAAATTCAGTATTTCCATTTGTTTCCAACTTGGGACTGTGAGCAGAACTCATTATGGCTAATAGATATGTTTTTGCAGATGGGAAAACTGGCACAGAAAGATTGGAGACTGTTGTTGAAACAGCCCCTCTGGCACCCAAAACAGACCATAGGAAGGGCAATGGTCCATGAAAGAGGTTCAGACTATCTACTTTCCAGGTTTGCCAGACTACAAAGGCAGCTCGTTTTAGCAGTATCGCAGTTATGGACCACAGGGTTCCCTGTGTCTTTGTGCACAGACTCCTTCACGCCTGAACTGGTAGGCACTTGAACACTCAAGATTTCAAGATAAGTAGGGAGGCACCTGGACTGCACCTAAGTCCCTGGAAGGACTTTTTTTTTCTTTAAAGGCTGAACACCCCCACCGTTGAACACCGCCCACTAAAGACAGTGCCGAGATACCTGGAGATGCTGCCCACATTTTGCTCATTAGATTTGGCTCATTAGAGCTTTGTGGCAACAGTGTTTACTGTAGAAATGGGAAATCTGGGCCAAACCCTGTATCCTCTGCCTGGAAGGGCTGGAAGGGTGCTTAGCCAAGCTCTAATGAGCTGCACCTTCAACCCTACTATCAAAGCTGGGCTTCCCTGAAAGAATCACAGTACCAGAAGCAGAACAAGTGAGAAGAAACCATTTCTGGTCATACGTATGTGGGAGTGTGGAGGTTTTGTGTCTCTTCCAGGATAGCTAATGAATCCTGACATGAAGAAATATTGGATAAAATGCTGGCCATCCTCAGCAGTGCCTTCCCTTGCCAATTTTCTCTCTGGTTCCTTAGCTTTGTACTCTTTTCTTCACTATGGCCCAGCTAAAGCAAAAGGAATGCAAAGAATCATACAGGATGGGTGTCATCCTGGCAGCTATGAATTCAAGCCACCTCAAAGTGAGGATGGTGTAGAAACATGTATTTTATTCCAAGACAAGTGTGCTGCTGTGCAAGCTACTGCACTGGCCTTCCATCCTGCCTTCCCTCCCTTCATTCCTCCCTCCTTCTGTAGGATGCCTGCCCTAGTAGTGCACTCAGGATCTTGAATCCCCATCAGGATTACTGCTGTACAGGGCTGTTCAAAACCCTTCCCATGGAGCACTTTCTGTCGATTCACTCAGTGCAGAGTACAAGTTCATCCTGTAAAGGCTGACCTCGTGCAATCAGTGTAGAGGACTGGGAATGCCAACAGCAGCACTTGCCTCTCTGCATTGCCTTGGCAACTTGGAGACCCAGCGTAGTGCTCTGGGTCACTCTGCTGGGCCACATGCCTCCTGCTAAGGCACTGCAAACCTGGACTGGTTAACTGGATACAGCCTATGGTCCAGAGTCATCTCAGTTCATATCAGCTGCCTGGGGACTTAGTGCCTCGTCTCACACTGTAAGTACTTCTGCAGTGCCCATGAAGAGGGAACTGAGCTTTTCAAAGAGAAATAACCCATTCATCTGTTCCCAAAGCAGCTGCTGGAGAGAGGAGATGTGCTCTGGAGGTTTCTGTCTCTCCCCATCAGATGTCAAATAAGTTTAGAAACCGTTTAGATGGCTGGTGTAAACTGCACACCTAACCTTTATACAATGACTTCATTTGAGTCATCACAAAAATTTGTATCACAGATGGAAGTAGAAAGCAGGTTCCTAGTTGATAAACCAGTAACCTCCTACCTTCAGGTAGACGGGTCTGCCCCACTCAGCCAGAGATTAATGTCCTGTTTGTTGAGTTCTGATCATATGAACATGAGCGAACAAAAACATTACTTTAATCTGCTTGTGTATCAGGTGCTCACAGAAACTGTGCTCTTTTTTGGGGTGGTTTTCAAATCCAAAGAGCAACAAATAAATGTGAATCCAGTTTCCCCATTCCCATTGCTATACAAATAGCAGTGCATGTCTCCCATGCTGTGTTATCTGTTCTGGTTCATTTCTCAGCATTGACTTGAAGAGCTTTGGTAACTTTAGACTGCTGCAGCACATCTCGGGCTGAAGAATTTTTCTCTCTCTGATGGATATCTGAGTGCTATTGAGAGGTTTTGAGGTTTGCCTGAGAACATTTATTTGTTTGGATGAAAGGGAATCAGTGCTCCAGAGAAGTATTTTGATTCATTAGAACTTAATTTTGTTTTAATATTCTCTGCACAGTTTGAATATTAACTCCATTTAATTTCAAGATAAACCTGTAGCAGTGTATATGCTTGCTGCTTTCCCTATTCCCATTACTTCTTTTCAATCCCAATTGCATCCTCTGGGTGTGGTAAAGAAGTGAGCGCACACCCAAAACCAGATGGAGCCCATCCAAAAAGAGACTTTCTCATTGCTAACACTTCACGTTGACTCAGAAGGAAAAGCAAATAGGAAAATGTTCAAATATGTGTATAGTTTATGTTGAATAAGAAAGAACACTGAAGTATGTTTCTTCCACACATGCAGTTCCTAAGCACACTTTTTTCTTCTACAAAAAGAGATGAAAAAAATCAAGGCCAGATCTCATTTGTGATACTTGTTGTAATACAGCTGGGGATGCACAAACAGCCATGCTGCTTGGGCTCTGCTACAGTGAATTGAAGTATTGTCCAGCGGAGCTGCTGTTGTCCCACACTGTGAGCTGCTACCTGTCAACCACACTTTCTCTAGCTCCAGAACGAGCAGCCCCCTGCTGCTAACAGCTAATTAACATGGAGAAGGAGCAAATATGTCATGTGTCATGGAGAAGGAGCAAATATCCATTGCACAATGCATCTGCAAAGTGGCATCAGGGTGGAAACAGTGGAGCTGGATTTGCTTCTAGAGCCTTGGCTACCCCATACAACAGTCTCTTTTGATCCTCCTAGGCTATCGTGGTGACAGATGGAGAGAGGATTCTTGGTTTAGGAGACCTAGGAAGTTATGGCATGGGTATCCCAGTTGGAAAGCTGGCTTTGTACACAGCTTGTGGTGGAGTTCACCCACAACAATGTCTCCCTGTCCTGCTGGATGTTGGCACAGACAATGAGGTAAGACAATTTTTCATAAATCTGACATGGGGGGAGAAAGAATCAAGATTAATGCTTAACCGAGGCCAGTTCCCTAAATGTGGAGACAAAGCTGGAGACATCCAAGATGAGATGATGGCTAGACCAGCACTGCAGGAAAGTGGGAAGATTTTATTCCTGTTTGATGCATGAGAACCTTTTGTTCTTATGGGGAACTGAAATAAACACTAAATAGACTCATGGTCCCCTGGTGAGAAGACTCAGAATGTTACCAGTTGGAGCCAAATGCTCAAACTTTCAGCATGGCAAGGTGAGTTGACAGGCTTCATACAGGAAGTCCCAGAATTATTCTTCCTCTGTTAATTGTGAGTAAACAGGCAGATATTCATGTCTGTGTAGAGATGACTATATTCCAGAAATGGAGAATCCCTGGTGAGTGGTTTGGGAATGATTAATGTCACTGTTTTGTTAGATTGCACATGTTACTGCACATGATAACCAAGCAAGAGGATTCCATCTGTTTGCAGATTTTTGCCTTATGACTCTGGCTCAGAAAGGCCAAAGTGAAACATTTCAGCAATGCCAGAATGGACATCTGTGAGGATGTCTTTTTAAAATTAATATCCTATAGCTATTTGTAATGGCCTGGGTTTGTCCATTTTTGTAAAATGTACTTGTGCTTCACATGACCCAATGTAAACCAAACACACATTTCTTGAGGGAAATAACAAATCTTGGGTATAAGAGCTTTGAGTTTGTATATGAAGATGAATTAATGCTGACATTTTCAGACATGCTGATGCTCACTGGACAGCTAGATCCTCTGCATCTCTTTCAGTCCTGCCCCAAGTCTCTCATGCTGGACACTTGAAAAGAATGAAAGAATGCAAAAGCAACGCCCATAGATGACATCTGAGAATCTCAATTACCTCTTTGGTCTCTGGTCCCAGGATTATGTTACCCTTTAGCATAGCAGCCTGTTATGGACTTGTGGAATACAGGATGTGCTCATCTCAGTCTGATTCGTGGTCTTTCCTCCTCTTTCCTGAAAAGGGAGAACTCTGAGTTTGGACCCACTGAGGCTAAAGGAGGAATTAAGTCTCTGTCTCTCACTTCTTGCAGTCTCCAGTCAATAGAGCATTGTACTTGCCTTTGGATCCTTCATCTCTTCCTTCTCCTCCATGCTGATCTGCACACCACCAGTGCTTTGAGCCTCCCAGCTGGAGTTTCCCCCCAGAAGGACCTGGGTGAAAGTGCTTCCCTTCCCATGGCAAGCTTCTGATTGTGCACATCCATCTGTTTCTGTCTCAGCAGCCAGGGGACACTAAAATCCAAAGTGGCACCAATGATTTTTAGGCCTCTCCAAGGGTCAGATGGCATCAGAAAAAGGGACTTACAGAATCAGTCTTGGACCCTTTTTTTTCTGCCCAAAGATTAGATGTACTTTATGTGTTCAGGAACTTCTCTGTGAAGGCAATTTCCACATCTAGGGTAAAGATACAGAAGCCACTGTTTTCCAGCAATATGAACAACGTATTTCCTCACAATATAAATATTTTTTTGCTTATTTATTTAATGGCTTTCTCATGTGCATAAACCCATATTAACTGAACCCTAAGCACATCCTAGGAGCATCCTGCCCCAAAGTAAACTCGTTTATCAGTGCATAAATAAGATACCTCTTATAGGCATTCATCCTGTTCATCTCTGCCTATTAACATCTGGTGAGCCAAGGGTGACTGTGTTGCTAACACGTGAACCTCAGGTAGAACACAGTAAATATAGCAGTTGTATTATATTTTTAGCATGAGTTGCCAGCTTGTCTTTCTGGCAGTCCATAATACTTTGTATTAGCTTTCAGCAAATCAATCTTTTTTCAGAGCTTGGCATTTCTCAGCTTGTCTGTGGCAGGATTTTGTACTCCACGAACAGGCCCCAAAGCACACGGTGCTGTAGGAGCAATCAGTGAAGTAATGCAAATAGGTCTCCTTTCTGTTTCATGGGCCTGAAGAGCCCAAATGAATCAAACTTAGAGGAAAACCTCTTTCATCTTTCCTTCTAAGGGAAAACAGCTGTGGCTATAAAAACAGATCTGATATTAGCATACCTGCCAATATTTAGGGCCATATGGCTGCAGGACAATAGGTTTGAGATGGCTCATCTCCCCTTCATGTGGATGGTTCAGTTCCTGAAATTGGAAGGGAAGTAAAGTTCCTTTGCAGTGACTCACAGAGGTGTTGGCCCACCTGTCTCCTGCCAGCGTTTGTCCTGTAATTTCCCCCCAAATATCTGTTATTTCCATGCTGACCTAGTCCTTTTTAGGTGCCTTATGGATGCTGACTCAACACCTGCTGGATTGGTTGGAGGAGTGGCCTGATTTTATGTTCCTATTGGGAACCAAAATTTAAATTAATCTGTTGAATGAAAATGCCTTCACTTTACAGCTGCCAGATAACTGAGGTGAGTGCTAGGCAGGTGCAGGTCTTGGGAACATTTTGGCATCTGATCACTGATTCTGGTCAACTCGGTGCTGTCACCTAAAAGGCCTAAATGACACATCAGTTCAAGTTATATCAGGTGGTCTTCATTGCACAAAGCACTGTTTATGGTCAACAGCTGTCCTGGTAACCTCAGTGCAAAATTAAGAACTGAATGCACAGTAAACACTCCCCACTCAAGGTCAGTTTTATTCACTAGGAGTGAGGCACCTTGGCAGAGAGCCTTTGGTAGAGCTGTTCTGGGGATGCAGAGCTCCATTTCCTATGGCAGTCAAGAAGTGTTGCATCCCTCTGACTATATTTATGCTGAAAGATAGTCTGTAGCTTCCTATGGAAGCACTTTCTGCTTGGGAAGAGACGTGTGAGCTGGCCTTCACTGCATAGTAAGTAAAATGAATATGACCACATCAGACAAACTTTTTTGGTAGGCTGGGACATAATTCTCCATCCATCCACAGAAGAGAAGATGTCAACAGAATTGCTTTGTGTCCTAGGGTCTCCTGAATGATCCGCTGTATATTGGACTGAAACACAAGCGGGTTCGTGGGAAACAGTACGACGAACTGATTGATGAGTTTATGCAGGCAGTTACCGACAAGTAAGTGGGGTTATATACATGGCTCCTCTGGGCTGCTTCCATTTAAGAACAAATGTTGCAACTCCTGAAATAAACATTAGTATAATTGATCATCCAAGCAAAGGAAGGTCATTTCAATGCAAGTCTCCTGGGTGGTCTGCAAATGACTCTTTGTGCTTGAGCACTCCGTGTCAAAAATATTTGTCTCCAGAGAACTGAAATGGGACTGACTATTTATAAGCATTTCCTATCCACATAGGCCAGAGGTGTCAAACATGTGTCCTGTGGGCTGTATCTGGCCTCCGTCATGCATTTATGAGCCTCATTCAGCAGAGTCAAAACCTAAACTTTGGTTTGTTTACACTTTATAAAGGAAGTTTCTAGTTCTCACCATTGTGAAGGAAATCATCTACATGGAAATGGCACGTTCCTTCACATGGTGTGGAGTCTGCAGACTGCCTCTCTATGGCTTTGTCAAAAACAGGAACTTTCCTGCTGGCATTTAAGTCTGTGGAGTGAGAAGGCCAGGATTATAAGCATTGTCCTTTTAAGGGTGGGACAAACCAGCTGCATACTTCCATTCATACTCACCATCTGGGACAGAGGGTCTCTGATGTACCAGGGAGTTTAATATGGGAAGAGCAGAACCACCACCTCAGCCCTGTGCACCTCTCTCTGCAAAATAAAAGAAAATGCGTTAAAATCTCCATGACTATCTGGAGAGATTATCATAAGAAGGAAAGTGAGGGCAATCGTTAAGGAAAAAATACGTGTGTTTGGAAAGTCCAAGCTCCTAAGCAGCTTTTTTTTGCCTTTCCTAAATCTGCAGATGACACTGATAAGGAGCAGCAGAGAACTGCAGTTTTTGCCTGATTGCCAAGCTGCTGCCTGTATTTTCTTCTCAGTGAAGAAGCTATGTTTGATTCTCCCTCTGTGTCCCCAGCCAGCTGTATGTGTGTGTGTGCTCCTGCACAAATGGGAGGGAGTAGGTGGTACATGTGTCATTAACTCGCAGTTCCCCCTGTCTCCCTGGAGGTAGGAGGCACCATGACCAATGTCTGACACAGCACCTACCCATCCACTGAGAAGGATGTATTTACACACAGTGTGACTGCCCAGCGGGCTGACTGTGGGTGGAGGAAATAGGGGCAGAAATGCAGAGGACCATTCAGTCACAGCTGAGCCTTCTTTATATTCGATAAAGAAGCTTGACTGAAATGTAATTTGATCACATTGTAGTATTATGTTAGATGGCACCTAAGGCATCACTTTGTGCATTATCTAGTGGGAAGAAATTCTTAGATGCTCGAAAGCTGGTAAAACACAACTAGAAGATCACAACAGACAAGTAGAAAAGATTTAAAAGTCATCAGGGTTGATTTGTGGGGGTTTTGTTTATTTTCATTGTAGTCACTAATTATTCCTTCAGGGAAACCCTATCCTGCTTTCTTCTGGCCAGAAGACCATGGGGGTGTTGCAGTGTTGGTGTTGATGATAGAATGGGAACAATAGAATGAGAATGCAGATGATGGTCTCAGCCATCATAAATTTGGCTCTGAGATTTATGCTTGTGGTGTTAAATGCTAAGCTCATTGCACTCACTAAACACAATTTGCCTTTTCTATGCTTGCTGTTGGAGAGGAAGGATTGGCTGTTATTTTCCTGTGTTTACATGAGCTAATCTCCACACTGAAGGGAGAAGACCATGAAACAATAAACTCTTATCTTGGGAGGCAGTGAAGTCATGTCTAATGCTTTCATCCAAGTATTGGTAATCAAGTTCCTGGGGCCCCTGTCCCAGCTTTTCTATTTCCCTTAACCAGGATGAATTCCTTGAACACAGTAAGCCCCCTGAAAGTTCTCAGCAAAGTGGGGCTGCGAAATTCTACTTTGCACTTCTCCATTCACATCTGTGAAATATTTGGAGATCCTAGAGTGAAAGGAGCCATTACCCTATATTATCATCCTGACCACCAGCGTACTTTAAAGCATTGTTGGGGCATGATCCTTACACACTCTGGGCTGGTGAATAATCCTGCTATCAGCCTGAGTTTGGCAAACTCACATGAAACAGGTTCATTCTGTCTCAAATTTCACCTGGAATGATTGGATTCAACCCAGTAGGACCTCTCGCTTCTGTTACGAAAGGAAGCAGAAATTGTTCAGAAGGTCAAGAACATGCTGCTTTATTGTAGCCTGCTTCCACTTTTGAGGCAACCTGTGCGTATGAGCTGCTGCAATCTCTTATGCAAGTCTGTAATGTTACATGCAAATTCAGTTACTTGGGGAGGAACCTTATGGGTTGCCACAAATCCCTTGCAATTTGGGGGTTTCCTTTTCATCTTGATATTCATGCAGAAATTCTATCTGCTTCCTGAGGGTACTTTAAGTTCTCATGGAAACCCTTTGTCAGTTCCTCCGCAGGAGTACCTCCCACCCTATCAAATCACTGCTGGCTCAAGGGACATTTGTCACTGAAGTGGAATGTGTCAGAACCCACAAAAAAGCCAGGGGAGTGAAGATTTAATCTTCTAATAGAATAATAATATCAAACAGATGTCAAATTTCTGCTGCTGGAGACCCATAGAGTCAGCAGAAAGGACTCCTGGCCTCATAATACCCACCTAGTAATGAAACGAGGAGTGTGCCAGAGGCTTCAGAGTTAGCAGTTCCAATATTTTGAAATAAAGTGTGGGCACCCTGGGCAATTTTAGAAAGAAAAGCCCTTTCTGAAACAGCTGGATAAATTTGTGTTTTCCTGTTGCCTAAACCTCCATTCACTACTCTTTCACCTAAAACATGTGAAATGACTAAGCTCTTTAACGACAGCTCTAAGCTATGCCTTTTGCTCCTCTTGGGAAGCAACTACATGCAAAATTTGGCCCATTGAGCCTACCTGTGTCTGAATGAAGCAGCCTGACAAATTGCTGTTTTCTCACAGTGAGCAGCAATATGCTTCACATGGGAGAATGCACTGCTTCAGTTTTCCCTCTGCTCAGTTACTGTGGCAAAGGACAAGTCAGTTTTGCTCTTAACCTGGTACATTTCTTTAGGCTGAAATAAGTGTTCACCAAAAGTGTCCAAGGATCATAACTGGAATGAACCCCAGAATTTCAGGGGCTTCAATATCTGATCAAATTAATCCTTCTGTAGCTTTCATCATGCAGCTACCATACAGCTTGGCGGCTCTGAGGGGCCAGACATGTCAATGGATGGTCCCAGAACTCCAGCCTCCATTTTGAGCTCTAGCCTCAGTCGCTGGCTGGCAGATGTGGAATATGCAGCCTGAGACTGTACAAGATGCAGTTCCCCACGCCAGCAAACCATGTCACAGAAGCCTCATTAACCTGTCATAACTTCACTCCCCTTTCCTTTCCCACCAGTGCTTATTAACAGAGTGACCAAGGGAACAAACTTTCTGTCAGCCTGCGCCACGAGGCAGAGCACAGAAGGCATCAGGAGATCAAGTGTTCCATTTCTCAGATGGGAAAAGAAAGAAAGTACCTCTGCTGAGTTTATTTTTCCTTGTGTATGTTTCAGACCTGATTTCTCTTTGCCTAATGCCTTCCCAGTAGTTTTACCCACAAACATGCCAAGTCAGGTCTCATGTGCTCTCCAACAATCAGAACCTTTTTGAAAAGAAGCCACCTCTGTTTCAGCAGTTCTCCAGGGTCATGGATCACAAATTCACCAGCACCTTTGAGAAACAAAATCACCAGTACAGGTGCCCCCATGTTATTTCTTCACATGCTCTGGTTAACTTGGCTAATTGATCCTGAAAGATTCAACAACTTAAGTTTCTAGGCAGCAGTTTCTAGGCACTGATGGGCTTCAACAAAGCCCTTGCATATACTGCTAACACCCAAAGTCACTCCCTAGAATCTGTGTGCCTGTTAGGAGACCTGCACACCATCACTAGTGCCCTGGCAGTGGTCATGTAGGCCAGCTCCAGCCCTCATGGAATACAAGGTGGATATTCTCCTTGTCTATCTACCCTAGTTACCGTGGCCAGAGGCACTCTGACACCATTCATGAGGGAGAAGTGACGGTAATGGGAAGAGCCACCTCAGCTGTCCATTGTCCTGGCTTGATGTGGGATAAGATCATCAGCCAGCATCTGTAATCTGCTTTAAGACACTGGATCGTATTTTAAGTCAAGGAACAATATTTAGGTTTCATTAGCTTGATTTTCTGCTACTGAGGAATGACTGAGCTCCAGATGTGCTGCTAGGGATCACTGTGGCTTTTATTACCTTGAGTTCAAACCCTTTGGGGTAATGCAGTTACAGATGTCACAAAGCCCTCTGCTCTGGGCTTTCTGTCTGGGCTTTTCCACCTACGCCAGATTTACCCCAGCAGTTTCAGAAAGATGCAGCTGGAGAAGCTCTGTTTGTGCGGAAGGCACAGGGTGAGACCCCGTTCCTTGCTGTGTGCCAGAGGGTAGCTCAAGGCTACATCTGAGGGTCAGCACTAATATGGTTGCATCTCCTGCTGTTTCTCTGCTTCTGAGAAACCTTGTAGCTCCAGCTGCAGTCCTTTCTCAGGCCAACTGCAAGCAGGATGATATCATTTTGCATAAAAACACTAGAATGGCCATAGCAGCCAATTAGTGCTGGTCTTAGTGCTTGAAAGTCATGAGATAGGATGTGCAAAACAGTTGTTTGGAGTTTTTTCCTTCTGTAAAGAATATAATGAAAGTTGACTATGAACTTGCAAGATTTTTTTTTTCCCAAGAACTTTGTAATTGATCTTAATTTCATCCTGCCCCTTATTCTGTTTCTAACAGTAGCTCATAGCAGATGCCCTGGCGTATGACTAAGAGCAGCAATCCTTAGCACGTCCCCCAGTTTCCAAAAACGTACCGTTCTGGGATTTCCTGATATCTCTGTGCTTCAAGGGGCACTTTTATTGATGCAGCACTCACTGAATCCACAGTGGGCTCTGTGCCTCAGAGCATGCTGGCTATGTTTATGTTGTAAGAAACCCAGTAAGACTCCCGCCCAATGCTAGAAATTGTCTGTAGCCTAAGATGATGGTGAGGCAGGGAGCAGGTCCTGTTGGGTTTGTGATGCAGCTCCCTAGCACGGGATTTCTAAACCCAGGACCCAGAGCTTATGTTTTTATTGGCTCTAAGGTCTCCCGGGAGCCTTCTCTTCTCCAGGCTGAACAACCCCAGCTCTCTCAGCCTGTCTTCAATAGGAGCGATGCTCCAGCCCTTTGATCATCTTCATAGGCTCCTCTGGGCCCACTCCAACAGGTCCACATCTTTCTTGTGCTGGGGACCCCAGGGCTGGATGCAGCACTGCAGGTGGGGTCTCACCAGAGCAGAGCAGAGGGGCAGAATCTTCCTCCCTCACCCTGCTGCCCACGCTGCTTTGGATGCAGCCCTAGACACAGTTGGCTTTCTGGTCTGGGAGCACACACTGTTGGCTCAGTTCTCCATCCAGCAATACCCCAAGTCCTTCTTCACAGGGCTGCTCTCAGCTGGCCTCTTGAGGAGGTGCCTGACCAAATTGACCCCTAGCCTGTGGCCAGGAATTGTATGGCAGAGTACTGCTGGTCTGACCAGAAGCCTGGCAAATATCATAGTAACAATTTAACGGTAAGATTGTCTCAGGACGCCAGACAGACTCGGGTTCTGGTCTTGTTTTACTTGCTTGAGTGGACTTTGTTTTTCCAATCCTAAATGCTGATCACTTACCAAGAAAGATATTTGTCTGATGATGGCCTTCTTTACACAAAATTTAGTTTTTCTCGGAAATCAGAACTTTGGTTGCTGGTGTTTCAAGCAGCAATAAGAAGATGACAAGGGCAAGGACAATTTGTTTCTTCTCTGTCTGGTTTTATCTAAGACTATGAAAAGGAGTTGCAGCTCCTCAAAGCAGATTCCTGGCGCCATGAATGGCTAAAAGCAGTGCTGTAAAATGTTTAATTCAGACAAGGATTGGAACTTCCTTCTTGTGATTCCTTCTATGAAGGAACTGGATCTTCTTGCAAATACCTTTTTTTTTTCATGCATGTAGGAATGTATTATACTCCCTTCTAATTGCCAGAAAAAATGCCCTTTTGATACTGGTCAGCAAAGACACTGCACAGGTCCTCAGGCCACCCCTGAAGTTCTGACTTGGGCAGTTTTGGTCAGATGCTTCTCAAATAGTAACTGCTGCCTCATGAATTTTTTCCTCTCTGACCTCATGGCTTATAATGAGTCTGGATGAACTTAAAGAGGTACATACAAATGAGGATGAAAGAAAAAAATTGCATAATGAGATTGTTTAGGCAGCTGAGAAGTCTCTTGAATAAAGAATCTAAAAGCAATGTCATCAGGAAAGCATCTGCCTCCTTTTCTGGGATTCATGCTCTTTTGTTCCACATTTTTGTTTCACCACTTGCTCATCCAAGGGAAATGTGTATCGTTCTCTGCAGGCAATACAGACCTTGCTAAGACCATCTTTTATCTTAGCACAGCCCAGGAATAGGTGTAGGTATAGGTGTATAGGTGTATTGATAGTAACAGTACCAGAACAATACAGCAATAAACAAAGCATGAGTCCTATGTCTGTGTGTTTTCCAGGAAATTGGATCATTTCATAATAAAGATTTTTCAGGTGATAATTTTTACAACAGGCTTGTAATACCATATGTGTTTAGCTCCTAGAGTCGTCCTTCACTGGGGTGACAGTTGGTACAATTATTTTAAACAATAGTATATTGTTTCATTGAAAGTACTGTTTGTACAAGATTTGCTGGGCAAGGGCTGGAGATTGGACTAAAATGAGTGTATGGGACCATTTTATAAAGCATTTCCCAGTGGGGCTATTTTCACAGGAAGATTTTTGCAAGGTATGAGAGCCAGAATTTGGGTCATAATTATTTATGGCACAGAACCACAAAATAAGCAAATTAATGAGACAGCAATATAATCTTTGCCTGAAAGAACAGTGAAATTTTTTGGATGAGGAAGAACTGACAAAGTGTATCTTTTTGTTTCCAATTCTATAAAATGGGTAAATTAATTCCAGAGGTGGCAGAGAACAGGATCCTCCAGATGGTGGTCTGGCAGCCAACAGGAGACATGGTGACAGTATTAAATCATGACTCTTTTAGTGTAACCAGTTACAAGTTTCAGCCTCTCTGAATTCTTCCAAAAACACCTCTGTCCAAGCATCCTTTTTGACAGCCTACAAATGTAAGTATGGCTCATGCTGAGGGGAAAGCTCCAGTTCCACAAGGAGACATAGAACTGCAGAGATCCCACAAAATGCACACTGCAGTGTGCCCAAGAGGAATGGCAACACTTTGAACCCAAAATTATTAAAAAAATACTTTCCCTTTTTTGAAAGGGAGAGAAAGAACTGAGAAATGGAAGAAACCACACTGGACCATGGCACTTGCGCAGTTTCAATGTACTTTGTCAGTCTGAAATCCTGAGTCTACATTTGAGCTTTTCTTTTAGATAAAGGCAGTCAGATCCTGACTGTTTAACTACTCGTGTCCCAGATGCCAAGAAGATTATAGAATGCTCTAGAGAAGATGAGTCATTGACAGTTAGGATGAGATTGCTGGAGAGAGCCAACCTTAGCTGGCCATGCCTTTCCTGGACTGGAAAAACATTCAGTCCTGATGTGACCTGCTGATCTGCTTCCAAATCTCCTTCAGGCTCTCAGCTGAAAGTTAGGAGATGAGTCACATGGATTGGTGAAAGAATCTGAGAACTGACAACGAGCCAAGCAGACTGACCTCAGGAGTCTCTTCCTATCACAGCAGTTTGCAAGATCTCTCTGCAGGGCCAGCATCAATTCTAGCTGCAAATTTTAGAATATTTAAATGTCTTGGAAGGGATCTTCAGAAATCCTTGTTCAAATACTCACTTTACAATCACTTTTTCTATTAAAAGGCATCCTGCACCTACAGACAGCAGGTATGCGAGTACTAACTGGGACTGCATTCATATCAGATGTCACACATTAAACAGAACAGAAGGTTCAACCAAAGCATACCTCATTAAAAATTATTCCTCCAAAGGAATTCGTTAATTTTGGTTTCTTAGTGGGAAATATGTTTCCAATTAAACACAATTTTGCAAAATCAGTTTTGTCAAAATCCAGTTTTCATTTTAAAACATTATGATGGGGGAAGACTGGCCTGCATAATTCACTTCATCCTCCAGTATTTCTGTGTTTGCTGACAGGGGACCACTTGGATATGATACACAAGGGATGGAGCAGGGCAATTTCTGCAGACATCAACAAAGAAATTGCAAACATTGAAGGGCAGCATAGTATTGCAGTGAAAGGATGATAAACCACTGACCTAAAGTGCATGCCATATATTTAAGATCTTCCCAACCAGATCATCCCAGCTGTGATAATTAGATAATATTGGATTATCTCTGCTAATTTAGGTGTCTAAAGTTAGATATCTAAATTTAGGTTGGTCATCTTAGTGTGCCTTCACAGACACAGTGAAGAAAGAGGCATCTCCAGAGATGTTATCTACTTCCATTTTTCACTTAGAATAGTTGAAAGACGTTGCCACTGGTTATGTCTTTTCTCTCCATGGTCTGAGAGGGCAGTCAGAGTTGTCCATCTGGGCAGTACACAGCTGGGCATTACACAAACAAGTTTTAGATATGTAAAGGTAGTGGAAGAAATCCCATTCTGCGCTGCATTTTATTGGCTGGATTCCAATACATGTAGCAGCTCTCGGACACCCTTTTCCTTTGCAGTACCAAAGATACTTACCTGACCTTACCTGATCTGGACTTTTTCTTAGCATTTTTGCATATTGAAGAACTTCTGTGCTCCAGTCCCAAGTTGGCTACATTTTACTTTTGGATGCTACCCAAACATTCTTTGTAGAGCGCTCGTAATTCCTTTGTGATGAAAGGCATTACACAAATATTGAGATGTTGTGCTGTGGGGGAGGGACAGTAGAACTGACTCATCATGTTGATACTCACAAAGATGTTAGTGCACGTGGCCCCAGCAGCTAGTTTGTTCAAAGTCCTTGCTAAGTTTATCCTTAGCCTGCTCTGGTCACCCTAGGATGGAGCATTGCACGCAGCCGCCAAAGTACCGCTAGGAAAGAGCAGCGACATCAACTGGTAGATTTCTAAGACAACTCAGTAAGTCAGCTGCCTAGTTGTGTTTAATTTCAGTGACTTTGGGTAGCACAAGTTCTTTAAATTTATCTCAGTAAGGTGAGTAGCCCTTGAGGACTAAGATCATCATCAGATTCCCATCTTTAACCATGAGTCTGAAATACTTGGTTCTTTCATTTAAAGCATCCAGTCATCAGGTCTTACTATGACCAATTTGTGGTCTTTATTAATGAAAACTTTAGTTTTCACATTATGCAAAGGCTCACATAAGCTCGAAAATGGAGTTCATACTTTAAAAAGCTCAGTGGACATATGGCAGTGAAAAAGAAAACAATCCTCAAAAAATACCTTAGTGAGAAGAGCTTGCACTGCAGCACTGTCCTGTCATACTAAGGGGCAGAAAGAGAAGTGTTTATGGACCACCATACTTCTCTTGTGCTCTGCTTAATAAACAGGGATCAAAGACAAAAATAGAAGTTACTTGTGCACTGTCCCATGCTGCAGACCACAAATGTGAAGTGAGGAAAGAATTCACAGAGCTGGCCATACATACATTAATGCTGGCTGAGATCACTGATTTTGTTAAGCAAGTCAGTAAGGTTACTTCCTCAGTGATACCAATAAATAAGACTGGTGTTAGAGAAATAGTTTCTATAGCAACTGAAGTTGCATGAAGATTTGGTAATTATTTGCTGTGAGATATTAGATGTTTTGGATGCTGTGTCATCTCCCTCTTAGCCATGTTTTCCTTACACATTCAAATGATGAATAAGAGGAACATCCATCAGTAAACTGATCTTCAGCCAGACTGGGTTGCTCAGGGCCCCGTCTACCCTTACCCTGAATGTTACCAGGGATGAGGCATCCACTACTTCTCTGGACAGCCTGTGTCAGTCTTTAACCACCCTCGTTGTAAATTTTTTTTTCCTTATATCTAGTTTGATTTTACCCTCTTTTAGTTTAAAACCATTAAACTAAATGTTGCTACAGGCCTTACTAAAAACTCTGTCCCCATTGTGGTCCTTTTCTAAAAGCAAACACAGAGAATGGGAAGCAAGTGTTAGAGCCAACCCTTGTCCCTTTTTGAAACCAGGGGGATTATCAAGCAAGAGATTCTCATGATGGAAAAACAAAGGAGCACAATGCATGTGCTTAGTATTGTCTTCTTACTGACAGATATACTTGAAGTGGAAAATAATAATAAAAAAAATTCAAGGCCCTTCTGACTGCCCACACTGTGAGTGCCATGAAAAGACCTTTTCATGACAGGAGCCACAGTTCTCAAATGGAGCATGTTTTATCCAGTATCAATTTCTAGGCTAAAGCAGGGGTGTTCTACCTCATATTTCAGTAGAAAAGGAGGAAAGTCTGAATAGAAGATATGTAAGGTGATGCTACCTCTAACAAAGTGCAGCTATTTAGAGCCCCTTCACCTGCCTGCAGCCCAGAGGTTGCTGATTGTTGCATTACTCATTCCCTGAGTTTCTCGCACTGCCCTATCACATTTATGTGTGAGAAACGAGTACTATTGGCCCCTTTAGGTTTTATTTGCAAAGCTTTAATGCAGCCTAGAGTCATACAAACTGGTGACTGTGTATACGTATGGACTAGTCTGAATATTACCCAATTTATAAACTGCACACTTGTCCTTGAAATAGCTGGAAATTACTGGACAGTTATGGAAAGTTTGCAATTATTTCCTGCCATTTCACTCTACAGGCCACTAGCTGTCATTGCGTGCTGGTTTCCTGCTAAACAACTCAGTGGAGAAAAACATTTCCAAAGCACAGAGGTGTGGCTGTGAAATCACACCATGAACCACTCAGTCCCACCGTGAAACACCCACTCCATGGGATCCTACAAGCAGATTTTTTTCTCCTGTCTTGGCCAGCTGCAGTTGAAGTGGGCCCTTGGTGGAGCCCCTTTAACTGGTGTCCCCTTTGCAGTCAGGTTTGCTGCATTGCAGTGTGGCAGTTGCAATACAAGGAGTGTCTCCTTTGCTTTGAGAAGCTCCTCTGCAAGTACACCACTGAAAATTTCTCATACCAAAAGTCCAAAGATGCGTGTACATATAGGTATATAAGTATACATATTAAGAAGCCGCTTGAGTTATGAATACAATTTATTCCTGGTGACTCCATATTTCTCAGCGTGCGGACCTTGGGATGGGTGTGATCCTGATTGCTGTTACTGTGCTGCATTTCTCTCATGATACTTCTATCTCTGCACCAGAGTCTCTAGCTACATTGTCTTGGTAAAAGGTGTATATCTTGTATATATGTTGTGTAAACATAGTTATCCATTTTAAATTGCCCTTTAACTTGCAGGTATGGCATGAATTGTCTGATCCAGTTTGAAGATTTTGCCAATGCTAACGCTTTTCGTCTCCTCAATAAATACCGCAACAGATACTGTACATTCAATGATGATATTCAGGGTAAGTGATGTTAGGAAAATTAAATTTAACCTTCACCTTATCATGAGAAGAGGTGGTTAATGTCACAAGACTGGTTATTATACAGTAGTCAGATGTCCGACAAATTTTAGAGTTTACACAGAAGCATTTAAAAATATAAACAAAAGCTCAGCCATCTGAGCTGAAAAGTGAGTCTCCATTGTTTTTAGGAATTTAGCTGTTCATTGCAGAAACATTCAAGGGAGAAAATGGATCATGTGCTTTAGATTATCCAGGTAACTTAGAGAGTTTCACTAATTTTCTATAATTTAGCTAAAACAATGATGGCGTTTTAACAGCTATGCAAGGCTTTCCGTTTCCATGAGCCAGGTGGTCATTAGCTGATCCTGGCATTTTCCCTCTATTGTTGTACTCTTTACTACATGCACAAAAATAAAGGTAAACCAGCTTCCTTCCTCTCTGTGGATGCTAACTCTGCAGTAATCTGAGAACAGCGTGTTATATATGTTCTGGTGTGGTTAACATAACTCTTCCAGCGTCAAAGAGAAGTGACAGCAGCAAAGCTGGGGTTATAACCAGCATGTCTCCAGGCCCTGAGAGGCTCAGCAGTCAGCAGGATTGCTCAATGCCCAGAGGGATGCAATCTGCATCCAGGTCTGATGCTGACTTTGCTTTAAACCTTTGGAAGAGGTGTTTGCCCATTCGACAGGGACAGGATCTTCCCCAGTGTCTACAAACAACCAGTTCTTCTGTGAGTCCCTTCATCTTTTCTTTTGTCTAGTCCTGCTTGAAACATGCAGAAATTTCCAATGCTTGATTTAATTATTTGCAGTCAGCTGGGCTCATCCTCACTTGTACTTGAAAGAGACGGAAAGAAACATCAGTGTTATTTTTCACACAATGCTGGTTCTTTTGTGAGCAGACTTTCCAGTGCTATTTCTGCATCTGCTGCTTATCTAACGATATTTGGCAATGTGTGTAGCAGCTTCTTCCTGTCTGACACAAGGAGTAGGATCCTGGTTTGGGGAAATATGGTTCGTGTAATGGGATGCATGGACCTGCTCAAAAACATTTTCATGAAGAGGGTTTAGAAGCAGAGAAGCAAAAGGCATTTCAGGGAAGGGCAGATGGATACTCCTGTTCAAGAAGACTCATCAGGTGTTCTTTCCACCCCCAAAAACTTTCAGTGGAGAGAGAAGCACAGAAAAAGAAAACCCAGGAGATATATTTTTGAATTGAAATATTGAATGGAGGAAACAAGCACTCAGACTTTTCTGAAGATGGACAGATGAAGGCCATAATAAGAAGCCAATGTTGTAAGGGTTTCTTTTGGATTAGTTGCTCTCTCTGAAAGTGGAAGGGGGCTCAGCGGGCAAAAAGAGGCCAGGTGATGTGGCACATCACACATTGGGGGCTTGGATGTAGGTTTTCTTGGCAGAACTAGAGTGAATGGCAAAGGTTTCTTGGTGAATTGGAAAGGCTTCTTTGAGAATAGAAGAAAAAGAGAATATTGAAGCTAAACTGCAGATTCTGAGTGGGAAGCAGGAGACTACTTTTTATAGTTTTCTTTTGGCCATAGGTCATAGCTGAAAGCCTCAGACAGTTCCTGGTAATGACTGCCCCAGAGGAGCAAACCACATCCAGGAGGATGCTATAAAACAGTATTGTCATAAAATGGACCTTATCTGATTCTCCCCAGTTAGATGCATGTCACAGGGCACAGGAGATGTCAAGTCCCCTGAAAATTCTTTTGAGTCCCGCCTGTTGAAAGAGTAGGATTTTACCTCTTTGTAGTAAAACATTGTTATATTCTCAAATAAGGCATTTTGCTGGCACCAGTTTCTCAGTAGTAGATAAGTAAAGAAATCCTGCTGATCTTTTGCACAACAAGCAATGAGTCGAAGGACGCAAGCCCCTGTTTAGGCTTTTTTATGGAGCTGTCAGAAAGAAAAGGGAAATCCAAGCTAGGGCTGTAGTGAGAAATGAGTTTTGAGGACCTTTGGAATGCTGAAGTAACATGGATCTACTCAGTTAACTCTGTCTTGGAGTCACGTCAGAGATAGAGAGTTGAATCTGGGATGAGTAGTCTGATTTACCCTCCCTAATATATCCCTCTGTATCCTCAGATGATACGAGAAAGGTAGGAGGTGGCATTTTCTCACTTACACCCTCCTGTTCTTTGGGTTTACCTCAGACTCTCTCTTTTCTAACACGCTGGTGTTTCGTGACTCGTCTACTTTAAAAAGAGTTAGAGTTCAGTGTAAGTGGTGTTTAAATGATTTATGAGAATTATACAAAGCCTTGTTTAATCAGGTCTGATTAATTTTACTAAGGTGAGGCAGGAACAGACCTCCTGAAGCCTGAATTATTCCAGCTTCTGAGCTGGCAATGTTTTAAGTATGTTGAGTTAAAAACACATCTTAGGCACAAGCGGTGCAAGTTAGATCAGGCCTGAGCTGTACTGATTTAAACTCGCTGACCATTGGTTAGTGGGACTCTGGATGCAGTGTGCCTACACATACACACACAGATGAGATGAGGGAAAAAGGTATAAATTGGTTCCCTTAAGCTCCTTTAGGCCTCCCTGTTGCTGCCCCAGGGCCTACAAAAAATGAAAAACAGTTTAAAATATTAATACCTGTTTTTTTTTCCTACAAACCACTGTATTTCCAAATCCATCCATTCCAAATCAATCCTTTCCAAACCCCAGAGAATGAAAGTGACTCAGACCCCTTCCAGTTGGAGCTAGCCTGCTGATGCTGAGCGGGATGCCTGCCAGGTACCACCAACGGGGACGAGGTGATTGCTTATTCTGAAAGCCATTAGCCTGGGAGCTCGCAGGAGCTGGCTCACAGTGCCCACTGCTTATTCTGAAAGTCATCAGCCTGGGATCTAGGCAGGAGCTGGCTCACAGTGCCTGCGCATGGGAGCTTTCATTGAGTGCTTCTCCTTCCTCTAAGGGGTGATGACATCAGTCCTTTCCCAGCTCTGTCTGGGTTCATGCAAGGGCCAACAGCTTCAATTACAGCTCTCAGGGAGAAAATTGATTGTCACTTCTTCCTTTTTCCCAGTAAAGTACCAGGGCAGGCTCTGAAGCACATAAGGTTGGAGGTACATGAGAATGCTTTAGCTCCTGCTCTTTCTCTTTTTCTTCCTGCTCTAACTTTGCTCCACTTAATTGTTCACAGTGATAAATATAAAGTAGACAAAGTCTTACAAAGTTGTCGAGTCTGGTGAATCCTTGAAGCAGGCATCTCTGGATTCCTGCTTCATACAAGGAATTACATAAAGCTATTGAAGACATTAGTTTGGAAGGGACCTCTGGACATCAGCCAGCCCTCACTCAAATAAAGGGTGATTACAAACTTAGATCCAAGTTTTATATTAGTTTAAGTTCCTCAGAGCCTTGTCCAGCCAAATACTTTGCAATATCTACAAGGATGGGTATCCACAGTCTCTTTGTGCTACCTGTTCCAAAGTTTTCTCATCTTCCTTGTCCATTTTTTTCCCTAATACCTAATTGGAATTTTGCTAGATTGAATTTGTGTTCATTGCCCCTCATGTTTTTGTTGTATACCTCTGACAAGAATCTGGCCTCTTTACAAACACTCCAACCAGTACTTGTAAACAGCCCTCTTAGACTTCTCCAGCCCTTTCAAACCCAGGCTCCTCAGTCCTCTTTGTACACCCTGGTCATACTTGTGTCCCTCCTCTGGACTTGCTCTAGTTTGTCATTGTGCTGAAAGCCCCAAACTGGAGATGCTAGTCTAGGGCTGACCTCAAAAGTGCTGGAATAGAAAAAAGTTATCACTTTCTTTGACTTACTGCCTAGACTTCTGTTGACACAGTCTAGCAGGCTGTTGGCCTTCTGTACCCTAGAAGGGCTTATTGCTGGCTCATCTTCCACTTGCTGTCCACCACTACTCCAATGTTTTCTTCTGCAAAGCTGCAGGACTTTGCATTTGCCTTTGCTGACCCTCATGAGGTTTCCCTCAGTCCATTTCTCCAGCCTGCTGAGATCCCTGTGAATGACTGTCATACCACCACTGTATCAATCACTATCCCAAATTTGTAAGCAGCCATGAACTTTATGGGAGTGCACTCTGATTTATAATCCAGATTGTTATGAGAACTTAAATAGTGTTGGCCTCTTTGTACCGCTCACCACAAACCCTTGAGCCTAGCAGCCCAGTCACTTTTTCACCCACTTGTTCAGTCTGTACCTCTCCAGTTTGGCTACAAGGATGTTTTGGGAGATTATTTCAAAGGCCTCATGCAGATCAAGGAAAGCACACAGAATTGTAGTTCCATGATGAGAACTTTAGGCATGCAAAATTA
Source organism: Dicrurus megarhynchus (assembly GCA_013399195.1). Lineage (NCBI taxonomy): Eukaryota > Metazoa > Chordata > Aves > Passeriformes > Dicruridae > Dicrurus > Dicrurus megarhynchus. The sequence continues at coordinate 1,389,086 of VXAD01001742.1, forward strand.
CAGGATCTCTATGGACTTTTGCCTATTTAGCAGGGATTAATCAACAGACAAAGTCCATGAGACCTGATAAGATGCATCTAAGGATTCATCTGAGGTATGTGGCCAATGGCATTACAAAGTTACTCTTTGAAAGGTTATGGTAACTGAGGAGATTCTTTATTCCTGAAAAAAAGACTAATGTCACACCTATCTTCAGGAAATGCAAAAAAGAAAGATCCAGGGAATTTTAGCCCAGCTAGCCTAACCTCAGAATCTGGGGATTACAAAGCAAATCTTCTGGAAGTGCACCTAGGAACATAAAGGTGAATGAGAACAGTATGGATCTCCCAAGGCAAATCATACCTGACCAACTGAGCTGCCTCTTGTGATGCTTACTCAGTACTGAACAGCAGAAGTAGTTCTGCAAGTTAAGTCACAATTGCAGAAAAATGAAGAAATCTTTGATGTGTTATTTAATTAATCATGTCGGATTGTGTAATTCAAAAAGTTTTTCATACATAAAGTCAGGGCAAAGAGAACAGTGCTCAAAAGCATAAACCCTGTCATCTAAAGTAGTCTGCAGGCAATGCTCAGGGTCCCCCCTTTCACAGAACACCTCTGAGTCTTTTCCAAGTCATTAGAGCAATGATTCCTTGGTTGTAGGATGTGTGGCTGCTGCTGAGCCTCAAAATATCTCTTGACCCACCAACCACCTTTTCTCATTATCCTAGCAGATAACCTTTCCATAACCTTCCCAAGACACTTCAGGAAGCAGTGCCTGGCCTGAAGCAACAGTGCTCCAGATCTCAGCTGAGGCTGGGAACAGGCTGACTCCAGTGCCACAAATCCGAGCAGCTTCAAACACTTGGGCAGGTTGGAAATCAATCATGTGCAAACGAGGCCTGTTCCACACGCATGTTTCCATGTGCTGTGAGAAGCAGGAGAAGTGAGTTCTTGGCTGAGCAGTAACTAATTTCAGCGGATTAAAATGGTACAGTATCTTACTTTGTTGTTTCAGCTGGCGTGGCAAATGCATCGATAATTATCACAGGAAGCTAAGGAGGGGGAAGCACGATAGGAAGGGAGTGCGGGACAATACCGTGCTGTGGAACAAAGCAGGCAATGTCTTGCCAGGCAGCTCCTGAGCAGCACTCTTTCCATGGGGATTTACCCAGCCTGGAGATGTGGAGGTGTTCTCAGTCCTGTAGAGGTTCACTATTAACAGTCCCTCTGGACCTGCTGTGCCCCGCAGCAGAAGAGGCTGCTGCATTTCCTCTTGGTGCTGCTGCATTAACTGTGTAAGGGCCAGCTCCTGGGTTTGTGTTGAATTCACACACTGACTGCTACACAAGCCAGCTCAGAACAGTGTGGACTCCAGGCTGTAAATGGGCCTCAGTTTGTTGGGCTTACCAGTGCAGCACTCTAAAGATCAGGCCCATATCTTCTGTCATTTTTGGGAATTGTGACATTTGTTTCCCTTTCCTCTCCTGCTTTTCTCATTTGCTGTTTTTCTCGTTCACTGAATGCCACTGCCAACTCCTCCTTTGCAGTGAAGAACAGCACAGGTCACCTCTGTGTTAAGCTGTCTTTAAGTCCAGGCTAAGGACGCAAAATGAACAGAAGGAAGGGCTGTGCTCTGACCTGGTTTAGCTTGTTGGTATGGAACAGCACCCAGTGCTGCGATGGGGATGGAGATGCTTTCTTGCAGAGTGCTGGCAGCTGCCTGACAGCCTCTGCCTCTGTGGGTGCACGAGGGGGCTCAGCCTGCTTTGGCACAGCGGCTGCCGGCTGGCACTGTACAGGCAGGAGGGAGGACACTGCTGCCACGGTTAGATCCCATCATTAAGGTTATGCACAGTATGGAACAAGCACTTTACAGTGGAAGGAACATAGAGATGGCCTCATTAGGCTTCTCCATTGTCAGGCAGCTCTTCTCCATGCCACCACCCCTTCTGGGTCACCCTGAAGAGAACGAGTTCCTTCCTTGTGCATTGATGCTTTGTATTTTACTGCTCTTCTCGTTGACTAACTCTGCACCATTTCCAGGTTTATTTTCTTAATGTCTACCAGAGGCCCCCTGGGGGAAGGGTAACACTAGCCCACAGCCATGGAGGGGAAGACCTTGAGCTCCAAACACTTTGGCAGTTTTTTGCTCCAGCTTTGTTGTGTTTGACTTTTGATTATGCATTTGGAGTGGATCTGGACAAGCTCCACTCTGCTTTCCAGTAATGGGCGGAACTGCTGCAGGGAGTTAATGTGAACCAGAATTTGGAAAAGCCCTGGGCTTCCTCATCATCCATAAATTTAGATATATTTCCTTGGCTGCCCTTTGCTGGAGCTGTTAAACTAGAGTCTGTTGTTCCCTGGGCCCTCATATTGGCATGGTTTTGGCAGGGCGAAGTGTAAGCAGGCAGGTCAAGAGTAAAAAGTAAAAGATCAGGCTGAATTTGATCATCTTTTCCACCAACATACTGTAGAGAAGGGGAAATCACCCACACAGGTGTTGGGTGAAGAAACAGGCAGTGGTGTGGCTGCATGTTCCCATTGCTGCTGCTATTGGAAGGCTTCAGCATGGTGGTGATGCTCAGTTCAGCTCAGTTCAGTCAGCCCTCCGGGACAGGTGACAGAGCAGTGCCAGCCATCAGCACGAGAGGACTCCTGCCTCCAAGCACCCACATGGCCCACGCTTTGCCCCGTGTCCCCTGCTTAGCCACTGGCTGCTGTCACCCACGGCACAGCCTTGACATCGGCACTGGCAGCGCTTTCCCTGGTGACTCGTGCAGTGCTGCCCATAAGTCCATGAGCAGAGCTGCTTGCCTCTCTGCCCGCTCTCCCTGCTCCCCGGGAATGGGAGCCTCTCTGCTGCAGCCTTTCCCATCCGATGCTGTGGAGCAGATCCTTTCCTCAGGTTATGCTCCAGTGTTCCTCCACTGACATCTACTGGGGCTTGTTCTCACTTGCAGCAGTACAAGGGGAGCATCAACCCCACAGGGCTTTCCTTAATGTTTTACAATATTCTGAATGTGCCTGAGTGTCAGAGATCAATTCCTGCAGAGATGGCCACTTTCCTGAATGTGCCTTAGTTTTAAATGCCTCTTTTTTGTACTGGTTCTGTTGCTGTGGGCTTCCCAGAGAGGTCCTGAGGTCTGCTTCTTACTTTGTGAGATCATGTTTAGCACTCACTTTGAGTCTTGGATAGACAGGATGATTTGCAAGCACTTTCCTTTCTTCTCTCTGCACCCCTCCATATCTCACCTCAGATACAGACCAGCCAAGCTGGCTCTTGCTAATTACTTAGGGAAGCAGTTATCCATAATAGCAGCACTCAGTCTCTTTGGAAAACAGATAGACCAATGTGTTGAAGGATGGCTGGTTTTTTCTTGCCATGGTGAGGAGTACCCCACCCCAGTCTGACTTTCTGATTCTTTTAGAACTGAAGCACAATGACTGGCCAATTCCTTACATGAACCAGCTGTGAACTCTTCTCCACAGAGATGCTCTGTTGTTCCATGCTCAGAAATTGTAATTATCAAAGAAAAATATTGAGCTAAGGCCAAGGCACAGTAACTTTATTACTTGAGTAATGGGGGTGAGATGCAATTTGGGAGTCGTGGAGGGATTAGAAACACATTGGAACGAGAGAGGAGGATTTGGAGTGGCAGAGCTGAACAGAGCCCTGCTGTTAGGCAGAGCTACAGTACAAGTGCAAGGGATGAGTAATGGCACACCCAGTCCCACAGGTCTCTGCTCTGCAGACTGAGTCCCTGCCCCCTTTCTTTCCATGCACACCACTTGTCAAATTCCTGCTAGTGACACCTTTAAAAAGTACCTCAAGTCCCTCTGTTGAATCTCTAAAGAGCATTTCCCACTTAAATGGGTTTGCAAATACCAGCATTTGTCCCATCAGACTTCTTGACAATCTTAGGATATAAAGCAGTTTTGCCTGGGTCAGGACCAAGAGAAACAAGATATTTCTCCAGTTACACTTCTCTCTTTTCAATACTTTCCAGGCATCTATCACTGCTAATGCAGTGACCTGACACACTGTCACACTGTAATGGTTTCACTTCTGATTTTTCAACTCTGATCAGTTCCCCACTGCCACCCACACAGGGATTTAGTGATTTTTGTGCAAAGTAAGCCTGGGAGATAATGTGTGAACGTGTGTAAGTGTACACATAGATGTTCTTACTCTACTGCATGTCACAAGCTTGGCATTGCTGACAACTGGGGGACCCTGGTCTCTTCCCATTTCTTTGCAGTTGAGACTTACAGGGTGGAATCCCTTCCTGCACAGATGAGAAGTCTGCAACAGAAGTGTCTACATGTATTCCAGTTACCTTGTCTCTCTTTAAAAAGTGTGGTGGTAGTGACTCTTCTAGGGTGCATTTCACTTGACCCAGTTCAGGTGGCTGCTTTAGCATGAGCCTGAGCAGGATCATACACGTTTGTTTAGGGGAGTCCCATCCTTAGCATCTGTCATGGCAGCATGCCAAGCAGTCCGTCATGGCTTAGCATAGTTTGAGTTTTTGAGGAAGACTCCTTCAGCCTCGGAAGTGATTTTTTTGCAAAGAGGTGCTTACAGCTTCCTCTAGACCTGACCTAACCAATCAACTGGCTAGTTGGAATATTGACAACTTCTTTAAGCCACTTAAGAAGCTTGGTACGCCTCTGTGATACACATTTAAGAACGAACAGAGGCCGGGAAGCTCTCTCTGACTTCCGGC